>JAHDVF020001510.1:1145000-1630054 GCA_022606425.2 Lepidostoma basale | reverse complement strand
ATTCTATTATGTACCGCCATCTTAGTGTATATATTTCTATTTGCAGTGATGGCTTTGAGACCGTCATTTAAATTCGTACTTTAATATTTTTATTTTTCGCTTTTAGATCTTATTCTCCGGTCTCAATCTAATGATTGGTCAGCAACAAGGCGACGCATCTCCTCTTCCATTCCGCTTGGTCCTCGGCAACTCTCTTCAACTCCGCATAAGAGGTACAGCCCATATCTCGGCAAATCTGGTCAAGGTACTCCTGGCGAGGTCGTCCTCTGCCAATTGATCCCTCGACCATTCCCTCTAATACATCATGCAGGAAACATTCGTGTCGCAACACATGACCAATCCATCTCGCGCGCCTCTCCTCTATGGTGTTTAATATGTGCCTACTCTCTTCAACTCTGCTGAGAACCTCCTCATTTGTAATGTGGTCCCTCCATGAAACATTAGCAACTCGTCGGTAAGTCCACATCTTAAATGCCTCCAGCGTTTTACGTTATCTTTCGCCCAGGCACCAAGTCTCACAGCCGTACCACAAATGTTTTTTATAAGATCGGGTTTTATTTATCATAATTATTATTTTTAATGAATCTCCATCAAGATGTTTAATTAAAAACATTAGATTATCTTATAAACACGTTTGTTTATTTTGCAAGAATATATATATTTTTTAATTGAGCCGTGCAACGTTATGTCTTATCCCTCTTATATTCCTCCTAATTCCCTGCAGTACCACCCCTAGCGACTCTTGCATCCCCTCAAGCGCACGCTAAATTAAAATGCTCTTCAATCATGCACCTCCCATCGTATATTTAAGAGGATTTGGTCACAATATGGAGGGCGCTAGACGTGTAGAAAGCTTTATTTTCATTAATCCGATTATCACTCACAGTAAAAGGGCACGACTTATGAAAATGACTTCGGAATGAGATTCTGCAGGATTGTAATACCGCATAAGAGCCGTCTATAATCACATTAACAAGGCGCAATAGACAGGCAATTTCTAGATAAAGCTTTTAAAGTTTTCATGGTTCTTCTCTTTCTTCGAGTGCCATGTTAGGTTTTCTGTCCTATGCCAAATATGGGCATAATCTGGGAATATTCGAGAAAATAAATGAGCCATAAGCATGGGGCCAAATGCTATCTGACCATGTCGCACGCTTAATAGAACACTGGCTAAACTCAAAAAAGCAAGTTTTGCTCAATCTGACATGAGTCGGTGTTTTAACAAAAACAGTCGAAAAACACGTACGAATGGATAGCGTTAACATTGTGAAAAATATATGGATAGCGTTAAAACAAGCCTCTGTCTAATGTTAACTCAATTATGACCTAAACCATAATCGGTCAGTTTACTATTAAGCGTGCAATGTATTCAACGGCCCCACGGTTGAGACGGTACGAACGGAGAGGTTAAAAAACATTAAAATATTATTTTAATTTGTTCCAGAACATTCTCAATAGAGCACCGATGGATAAAGCAGATTATTTGCCGTCCACTCATTTAGGATATTATGTGAATGTTTATATTAGTGTCTCAACTGCAGATATAATTAGCGAGTGCGGTGCAAACAAAACCGTCATGAGACGCTCATCTTTAATATATATATTATTTTTTTTAAAAAGACTAATACCAAGGATTTAAATCAATGATATTAGAATTTATTATTACAATCTTCAATGTGAGCAGAAAATAGCTCATTATTATGAAGAAGGAATCTGGTCGTGTCCAGGCTTGAACCCAAGTCCCCTGGATCAGGAGCCAAGCGTTCTATCCCCTAGACCACCACCCGATTCATTTCGTGAAGTGACAAGAAGAGAATTTCCTCAGATCAAAATGGATTACAATTATGTAAACTGCCATTGAAACAGAGCCGGGATACACGAAGGATAAATCTCCTTTGACACGAATAAGGGACGGAAGATAATCCGGAGCTTCAGTGTTTACATTATGGAGATTTGCATTAAGGATTGATAAAGATTAAAACATCACTGACAAATTATCCAGAGATGTATCATTCATCTGAAAGATGGTCCGTGCACTGTGGGGTTCAACGTAAAACTTGATCGTCAAAATTAAAATTACTCACACTCATTGCTGGTTGAGATTGGTGTTTTGACTCCATCATAATTTTTTTTTTTGTAAATTGACACTCAATACCAGTGGCGTGCCTAGGGTCAACCAGTAAGGCAAGCCCGTCCGACTATGTTGTGTTATAATATTAGTAGAGGGTCACAATAATGTATTTTTACACATCGAATAATAACATACTTCAGAGTGATAAAGCCCGGCTTCAAATCCATACAAAAAATTGTAGATATCTTCTGGTATTGTGCACCTAGCTATATGATAACAAGCCAAACATACATAAGTGCGACAAAGACCCTTTTACATTTTGCAAGCCCAATATGAAGCCCATCTAAAACATGAAACAAAACATGTGGATAAAATACGACGCGTATGAGTGGAACAAAACTTACACGTAGGTCATTTCTGCGCATGTCAGCGGATTTAACGAATTAAATCGCTTTAACTCGCGCAAAAATTCAAAATATTATTTTATTCGTAGACGGCTTAAGCGCGCAAAAAATAACGTTTTATTATAGATTTTTTAAGGCATGCCCGGCTTTTCGGCTTGTATGGAAGTACCGCCACTGCTCAATACCCCTATGTCTGGCACAAGACACACCGCAAATCCAAATTTCCCACCTTCCTTTTTATAACTACACTTATAAGCAACCAAGTAACCAACCGACCGTTGTTTCGTTTTAGTCTTAATGTCAAATGCGTGTGCGAAACGATTTATTTGAAAAACAGTTTTCAAAAAAACAATAAGCATGACAGTCAATAATAGCATAAATAATGCAATCTCAGAATTCCAAAAAAGTCTTTTTAGAATAATTGAATTCAGTCCAATTGGAAACGTTGCGAACAATATCATAAACGGTCCAAAGGTTCATGGCTTGGGCACATAGAAATAATGAATAAGGAAAAAATAATAAAGAGAGTTTATATTTTAACGATATGAATTTAGCACGAAATAGAGGTCAACCAGACAGATCGAAGATTTAGCTATTAATTTATTGGTTATAAAACTTTAAAATGTCATCTCAAAAATATTTTGTTTCAATATATGCACATTTTTCATATTCGAAAAATAAATTTAAAAAATATTAAATAACCATCACAGTCTCCCCAAAAGAGTAGTAAAAAAGTACCACACATTTTTGCCCGAGAAACTTAACTCGTTTATTTAACATTTGAAGATATTACTTGCAAACCCGGCAAACCCCATCATTAGATGTTTTGAGCAAATCGCAAAAAACTGATACGCTAATAAAATACGCTTTTTTACGATATTTATTTTTTTCATCTCGACCTGTTAGTGTTTAAAAAGTAATCAGCCATGAAATAATCATCATTATGTTGATAATTAAAGTAAAATAATGAATTTCATTTTGGAGTGTTGCCAGCTTTGCAACACTCAAGTGGAGGTTGCCATGTTTGCAACAAACCCTATATTTTAATAGCAAAATTCTTCAGAATGAAGCCGAATTTGAAACTGAAAATCAATAAAAATTGTGTGCAAATGTATTATGAATAAGACGCAATTCATATCTCACTTTTGATTGTTGGTGGAGTTTGCCGGGTTTGCAAATAACACCCTCATTTATACATCGTGATGCACGCACGTTTATTTCGTTCTCCTCACGCGGCCAAAATTTAATATCTATTAAATTAATTTAATCAATAAAATTTCATTTCATTTTTTTTCCATATTCGCCCCACAGTGCGGCTAGTACTGCTTGAGTATTCCGGGGCGCACAGTGATACGAATTGCTCTGTGAACGGTCAACCCGCCGAGCGCGGTTGCTCAAGCAACGAACGGCATTATTAATTTGAAAGCAGTACTCTGACTCGCGACCGCTACTGAATTGTAATTCGAGACGGGGCTCCTTGATTGCTATTCGATTCAAAGGATTCTATCTAATGTAGCGAACATATTCCACAATAGCGCAGAGTCAATAGGAATTCTCTTTTAGCTATTATTTTACTTTAGAACAAAGTGAAATTTAATCAAAATAATTTCCCATGAAGAGATCGGCTCCAAACGGGGGCGAAACCGTTCACTAGTGTGCGATGAAACCTTTAGGGGGCGCAAGCGGGTCCAGGTGCAATTAGGGGGTGTTTTAGCTTGTTAAGAGGGGCAACCGTGGCTTAAAAATATTACAAATAATATACTTTAAAAATCTAAAGTATTATTTATTTTTTAATAATTAATTGTATCTCAATAGAGACGAAGAGGTAAATTATTTGGAAACAGAATATGGCAGTCGAGGCGTACCTACGAACAGTGAAGTTATTAAAAATATTAACATGTATACAAGTTCGTAAGATTTGTCAGATGTGGTGTCGTAAGAAGGGCGAAATGGGGAATGTTGTTAAACATAAAATGATCGCTTAACCCAACCAATGACAGGTCATGAGTCCTGTAAACGCCTCGACTACCATATTCTGTTTCCAAATAATTTACATCTTTGTCTCTATTGAGATACAATTAATCCTAAAAAAATGATTAACCCGCAATGGGTAAAAATCCAGTATTTGTATACAAAAAAACAAATTCTATTATTTATTTGAATAAATATAGTTTTACTTTGTATTACAACACTTTTTATTTTCACTGAACTCAGGTATGTTTCGAAATGAGCTTATTAATAATATTTTTAATTAAAAATTAAAAATAAATTCAATAAATATATTTTATATTCCCCACCTACTTTTAATAATAATAATAATAACAGTAAATGACGCAGACTTTTATATATTAATAATATATCAAATAAAGTTTCTAAAAATTTACCTTCCGACATTTGACTAACTCGGTAAACTCATAACTAATAATAAAGATAAAGAAAATAAATTGATTCAGTAGAAAAACAATGCGTAATTTTAATATAAGAATTAAACAACATCTTAGATGCCTTTCTAATAATAATTTTTCGAAGTTCGCTCACCATTTAATTGAAAATAATCATACATTTAATAATGAAAACGGTGTTTAAATTTTGCATATTAATAATAAAAATCTAACTTTAAACAATTTATAAAATTTTGAAATTAAAAAAGCCATCAAAAATAATGAAAATATAATAAATAACTAATTAAATTTAAATTCAATTCCCATGCTCGATATGTTCCCGTTACACCTCCCCTCTCCTCGATCCTTAGTATACCCCTTCCACTCGATATGTTCCCGTTACATCTCCCCTCTCCTCAATTATAATTATACCCTTTCCACTTTTATACATAACTCGATCTCGAAAGGTTACTTGTAACCGAAACATGTCTGAGTTCAGTAAAAATAAAAAGTGTTGTAATACAAAGTATAATTATATTTATTCAAATATGAATTTACTACACAAAGTGAAGGCGAATATATAGAAAATATTATTTATTAATTGTTTCTCGAACATTGATTTATAACTCCTTTTTAATTAATAATACGAATGAAAATATCTGTTTCATAAAATTTCATTATAATGTATTTTATGTAAAAGGCATGTTTCGCCTGTCTAAGGCATAATCGAATGTCCAAACATGTGATAATGCCTTCGACAGGTGAAACACGCCATTCACAAAAGAATATAACAAAACTTCAAGAAAACAGACGTCTTCATTATTCTACTTCTTACAGTTATTCTTCAGCCTATTCACGTCCACTCCTGGACAAAGGCTTCCTTTATTCGTTTCCACGCCACTCTGTTGGCTGCAGACTGCATCCAGGTTATTCCGCGATGTCTGTTCATTTAATCCTTCCTCCGTAATTGCGGTCGCCCTGAACTTCTCTCTTTGCCGTCCACGGTCTCCAAGTCAACAGTCTTCTTGTCCATCATTCGTCCGAGCTTCTAGCTACGTGACCTGCCCATTGCCATTTTAGAGTTGCTACCCGGTGGATGATGTCAGTGACCATTGTTTTTTCTCTCTTCGTATAGTTTCTTTGGCTTATTCCTATGTTACTTCTTCTCCTTACTCCTTTTATGTTACTTATTCTCCTTATTAGAGATCTTGCGATCTGTTTATACAGGATGTCTAATTTCGTCCTGAGATGAAGACTTCCAGCTTTCGATCCATCTCTTTGGTGGTCGTTCTGGTGGTCGACCTCCCTATGGAGTCTCGTGCATCAATCTTAGTAATATTGGAAATCCTCGCTGGGTCCAGAATCGTTTTCTCTGCTAACTCCATCATACTTTGTCATAAATTTTGCAGGATCTCTGGATTTCTTTGTTGGGTTTCCTATCTCTAAGGGTTTTACCCACGATGTTCTCCAATTAGATTTATTATTTGATTTTACTATCATAAGCCGACACATTTCTATTATATTTCTTTCTTTTTAAAATGTTTGATTTTAATTTGGAGATATTTTGATACATGTCCCCAAACACCAACAGCGGCCGTCACTCGGCCGTCACCGAACTGTCGCTACGAGATGAAAAACTCGAATCTGCGAGATTGCACCTCAGACCGGCTGACTTCTGCGTCTCTCGGCTTATTCCCTGACTCGAGACAGAATTCCCACTTACCCACGTCAAACGGCCGGACATCTGAATTTCTCCACAGATTAATGATTTTTCTTACGACATAACGTGTTATTTAGAAGATTTTCAAATGTCCAGATGCGAAAGCTGTTAAAACAAAAATTTAAAAATATAATTCGAACGTGATCGTGGAACGTTTCAAATTTTCTTATTTTAATCTAGTTCCTACCGAAATAAAGACGTGAATCGACGATAGACTATAATTATATTATAATAAACAATGTTTTCTTAATGTAACATATTATATGAAATAGGAAATTAAATAAAATTTAGGAAATTAAATTATTTTATTTAATTAATCAAAGTGGAATAAAAACAGTGTTATTAATTATGTATATATCAAATTACAATGGTTCCACAGTATTAACGAATTAACCTTCAATAAAGTAATATTAACTAACTAACCATCACGCCGTCTTCCCGAAGGGGTAAGCAGAAAGAATGGACCGCCACACTTTTCTTTTCTGACATATTTCTCTTGCTTCCTCAACATTCATACATCGTGTCATGCACGCGCGTCGATTTCTCTGACTCCTCACATGACCGACATTTAATGTTTGATTAATTTGATCGTGCCATGTTTTCCTCGGTCTTCCTCTATTTCTGGTTCCATTTACATCGTTAACATATAATTGTTTTACCATTCTTCCTTCATTCATTCTTTCCATATGTCCAAACCTTTTGATGTGATCCAAAAATGATCCTTTCATTAATTTGTTCATAACACCATCATTCGCTCCGCATTCACTTCTTATATTTTCATTCGACACTATCATACACCGAGTATCCACACATTTGTCTAAGAGATCTCCCTTCTACCGCATTTATTCTACTTTCATCCTTCTATTGCCAGTTCCATGGTTAGCTTCCATACATTAGGGTCGGTAGAAGAACACCATTGTGCACTGTCATTCTAGCTTTTTTGGATAGGTTTATGCTATTGAGGTATTCACATAAAATAATGTAATCAGTTGTAATAAAGTAATAAACTCAAAATTATACTTTTTTTAAATTAAACAATTATTTCTTGTAGAATGAAAATCGTTCGGGCTCATATTCAAACATCCATTGAGATTTAATTTTATCTCAATAGAGACGAAGATGCAAATTGGAAACAGAACATGGTGATCGAGGTGTTTACAGGACTTATGACCTGTCATTGGTTGGGTTAAGCGCACGCTTTATGTAAAACAACATTCCCCATTCCACCCTTCTTACCACCACCATGTCTGACAAATTTTTGGATGTTGTATAAATGCTACTATGTAACACCACACTTTACATGTTCTATTTCAATCTACGCACTAGCGCCATCTATGAAGATTGGATTTAAGCACTAAGCAGAAGATATTTTTATTAACGCAATGTGAAAGGCTACCGCCATTAACGTATTGCTAGTGATGATAATAGAGTCAAATAATATAGACCTAAAACTGAGAATACTCCTCATCAAGACCTATGTATGGAGTGTCTTGGAGGGTCCTATAGAAGACTCTTTGGAATTTCCTGGAGAGACCACATCACGAATGAGGAAGTTCTTCAAGGAATCGAAGGAGGAAGGCACCTCCTCAGGACCTTGTCCGAAAGGCGTACAAGATGGATCGGCCATGTAATACGTCAAGAAGGTCTCTTGCATGCCATAATGGAGGGTATGATCGAGGGGATAAACTCTAGGGGACGCCCACGCCGAGAATACCTGGAGGACCTGTTGGTGGACGTGCGCTGCTCATCATATGCAGATTTCAAAAGAGCCGCACAAGACAGGGAAGAATGAAAGAGAATAATAGAGGAAATTGCTGCAAACCAATCCCAGGATTGAAACCAGAGAAGAAGTGATGATTCATTTCTGTAAGCATTCCAATCTTTTTCATCAATGCTGACGGTATGTCTTACAGGAACCAACTCGATTTACTTGTGTAACATTTATCTTTTACCCGTGGTGCTGGACTTTGAGTATCACTTTTAAAATCTTCTTCATCTTCTCCAACTACGAGTATTAGATACAATTAATCCTTGAAATGATAACCCGCAATGGGTAAACTCCAGTATTCGTCTACAAGTATTTGTATACATTGAAAATGTTGTAAATCCATTGAGGTATTCACATAAAAAAATTCACAGAAGTCCACTTAGTAAAAGATCCATAGAATTGTTTTAAATTCCACTAAGTCATAGATCAATAGAGTTGTTAATCTATGAACAATACTATAATTCTTCCCGCCGAGCTGGCTGGGGTTCTCCCTCTTCTTCTCATCTCGCCCATAATGTATTTTCAGATCATTTACTAATGAGATCTGGGAGAACAAATGATGTGGAGCCGCGATCATTATGAAGAATCTTGCTCGTGTAATAAATGTGTATACTAAACTAATCACATGTATTGTCTTCACACAATTGATTAAATACGGAATTAATCTAATAATTTTACTGAAATCTCTTGATGGAAATTTATTTTAATTAATAATTTAATAAAACGATTGATTGTATCTTGAACAATGATTTAAAACATAATATTAAATAATTAAATAAAATAATAATACACTTTCATCAATACCCTTATGTATGGAAGCGAAACATAGAAATGGCAAAAGAAGGATGAAAGTAGAAAAAATGCAGTAGAAATGAGATCTCTCAGACGAATGTGTGGATACTCTGTGTATGATAGAGTGTCGAATGAAAACATAAGAAGTGAATGCGGTGCGAATGATGGTGTTGTGAACAAAATAATGAAAGGATCATTAAGATGGTTTGGATATATGAAAAGAATGAACGATGAAATAATGGTAAAAAAATTATATGTTAACGATGTAAATGGAACCAGAAATAGAGGAACTCCTAAAATCTGAATTAGAAATTATCCATAATTTTTCCCTAATGAGCATGACTCACCGTCTTAACAGTCTATTCGACGTTGCGCCCACTTTCTTCTACCCCCACTCCACATTATATTTATTTCTCACCCCGACGAAGCTTTGGCGGGAACGAAACTGGTTGGTGTTACCAAATATAGTGGTGTTAATACAAATTACTAAAAGTGTTATTATTTTATTTAATAATGTCACACCACAAATTTAGTGCTTCAAACGAATGTTTATTAAATAATTAATACGAATGAAAACGTATGTTGTTACGACATCCTTTTGCCTACCTACATGCGTCCCGAATAATTTGTCACAGTAATTATTGTTCCCCACCGATCTACGCGGGACTCTAGTCGTGTCGATAAATTAATATTCACACCAGGATCAAATTAACCGTCAACCGCCGTCTAGCTCTATTAGCTCTTAGCAATGAAATTGCGGTAAAAGATCGCGAAGGTTCAGTGCTGTGGAAGTGAAGAAGAGGTCGGGTGCTCCCATGGCCCTCGACATAGCAGACAGCCCGGTCGGTGAGTCCCTTCAATTTTGTTCTAAGCGTTTTCCATACCATCCCAATACAGGGCAGGTGAACGAAATACCGCGTCTATGCTCCCAGCAAGCGGTCGAGGAACCAACATTTAAAATGGTCCTTCGAGCCGGAATTTTTCAAGCTTTATTATATTTTATTTGAATGATACGTTTTTATGTCTAAGGCATGTTTTATAATAGTTAAAGGTTAGATGTTATTTAAAAATTATGTATAATAGCAGGAACGCATGAAATATGGTTCGAGTTTAGGAATGTAAGATTTTCTCTTAAGTTAAGAGTATTTGTCTTCTAAACGTATTTTCACTAATATGAAAGTAAAAATTAAACTCTCCAAAGTAATCAAGTTCAGTAGTTTGATTGCTTTCTCCACAACAGTATGTGCTGACGCTATCGAAGATAACCATCCGGAACATAAAGATGGATACCTCCAAGATGACGGAATTCTCAAAGAATCCTCTAATAAGTCTCTGAAGAAATGGATAAATGTAAACCCATCCCCCATTATTTGTAGACTATTGGTTCCCAGCATGCCCAAGAGGAATGCAGTGGGATAAAGTCACAGATAGCTACCAAACTCACTCATGTAGAGATATCTCAGATTTTTTTCTGAACAACGTGAGCGAAAAATGCAGGGCGCTTTAAAAGTTAGTATTTTATTATTATTAACAAGGGTCTAAAAGAAGAAAAAGAAGGATTTACATTCGTTCAGATGGAAAACATCTATGTTACTTGAATGTTACCAATATTTGTAGACAAATACTGGATTTTACAAATTTACAATTTTAAAATACTGGACTTTACCAATTGCGCAATAGGTAAAAGTAAAATCCAATATTTGTCTACAAATATTGGTAACATTCAATAAAAACAATCCAAGTTTAAAAAAGCATAAAAATTGGAGAAATATTCTCCTGGCGTTGTCTAACAAATGTAGCCTTTCACATTGCATTAATAAAGATTTTCTGCTTAATGCTTACACCTATTCTTAATAGATGGCGCTAGTGTAGATTGAACTAATAACATGTGAAGTGTGGTGCAACATAGTAGCATATATAAAACTTCCAAAAAAATGTCAGACGTGGTGTTCATAAGAAGGGCAGAATGGGAAGTGTTGTTAACATAAAGCGATCGCTTAACCTAATCAATGACAGGTCATAAGTCCTATAAACGCCTCGACCACCATATTCTGTTTCCAAAAAAACAATTTACATTTCGTCTCTATTCAGATACAATCAATACTTATCGATGTTACTATTAAAAAGTAATATAAAACAAGAAAATCTTTTTATTTTTCAGCACATAAAACTCGACAACTCTTCTAATATTCTTTAAGTAAATTTTATGTGTCTAGAAAAGTTAATCGTAGTTGGGTTTTCCTCTTATTAATTGCTCAACGAAAAGATAAGTTATTCCAATCTATAAATTGCTTTTGTAATGTATTGAAAAATGTAAATACGAAATACAATTCCTGGTATGTTAAAAAGTTCCATTTAGTTTCTTTAATTTCGGGCGTCTCTCTTTTGTCTCCGGAATTATAGTCAGTGGAGTAACGGTTCGAGATGGAATTATTACTAAATTCAATGTTGATATGAACTAACTAACCATCATGCCTTCTCCCAAAGAGGTAGGCAAAAACAATGGACCGCCACACTGTTCTTTCCTGACATAATTCTCTTCATTCCTCAACATTCATACATCAATACAAATTAGTTTATTTACTCAAAAGATATTACAAACAGCATAAATGTTTAAGGCGTTTATTGAGAACAGGTAAAATATTATACACATATAGTTTTTTTTTAAAGATATACAATACATATTCAAAAGGTTAAAAAAACAAAAACAGATACTTTTGTGCCATTATTGTTTAAATATGATTTCGGGCATATGTGCGCCACGGCCAGCTCGAATGAAGCGCAATCGTGAAGTCCAATATTCGACAATTGTCGTCTTTGTGGATGCGTATTATCCACTAGAGTATACGTGGTGCGAAAACGATCCATGGTCGTCCAAATAACTTGCTCGGATGGACGAATATGTCGACCGTAAAATGGACGTAGAGCACGATAAGTTTGACGAACCGAACCATGATTTTCAAAATAAATTATCACAATTTGCAAGCGTTGTTCTGACATCATTCTATTCATGGTGAAATGGCAAAACGTACTGACTACAAATCAACTATCAACTGTCAAATTGACAGTCTGTTGAAACAACGTTGCCAGTTTAAAAACTTAACCTCAAAAAAACACCCTATACAACATAATACCAGGAACGCATTAGAGATGGTTCGACATTAGGAAAACAAAATACTTTCTAAAGTCGAGAGTATTTGTCCCCTGAAGCTACCTTCACTAATATGAAAGACGTCGATCTCCGAGGAGACCGCGTTCAGCAGACTAATTGTTCTTCCCACCTGTGTCACAAGAGACAGATTGGTTCCGTCATGCACGCAAGATTTATCCGACTAACTAACTAACTAACTAACAATCACGTCGTCACTGTTCTGTCCTGACATACTTCTCTCGATTCCTCTACATTCATACATCTTGTCATGCACGCACGTCGATTTCTCCAACTCCTCACGTGGCCGACATTCAATATTTGATTTATTTGATCGTGTCCCGTTTACTTCGGTCTTCCTCTATTTCTACGTCGTTAATATATAAAAAAATAAATACCATTCTTTCTTCATTCATTCTTTCCATGTGTCCAAACCATCTTAATGATCCTTTCATTATTTTGTTCATAACACCTTCATTCGCACTGCATTCACTTGTTATATTTTCATTCGACACTCTATCATACACATTCGTCATACACTCTATCATACAGTATCTACACATTGGTCTAAGAGATCTCATTTCTACTGCATTTTTTCTACTTGCATCCTTCTTTTGCCGGTTGTATGCTTCGCTTACATACATAAGGGTCGGTAGAAGAACACCATTGTGCACTGCCATTCTACCTTTTTTGGATAGGTTTTTGTTTGCGATGACAACTTTAAGTGCACCATTCACTTTGTTGCCTACCCCAACCCCTCTTTCAATATCCCACATCATACACAGGGTACATTATGTATTTGGTACCTTATAAATATTTATAAGGTACCAAAATAGTATGGAATCTAAAGCGAAGAAATCACTTGCAAGGATGCTTCCACAAGTATCTTTCGCTCTCCAAACATTCCTTGTAAATCGACACGCGTTGATAGCGACAAGTCATGTAATCTACAAAACTTGTTTAATTGTTGTAATAAAAGTTTGTATTAAATTATACACATCGCCACACCTCGTGTTACACCTATGGAACGTTCGCCATCGGCTGTAAAACATCAACACGCCATGTAATTCAATATTAATTCACGCCATTAAAGTTTAGTTGCGAAGTTCGCCGATAGGAGTGCTGTACGTGGGTCGTAAATTTAACACGGTCCGCCATTTTGAATTTGGACTGTCATTTTGACCAACTATTTACTCTATTAGCGTACTCGGCGGACTGGAGATTCGCTATAATGGCTTCCGAATTCGTTTATTTATTTACGCGCCCTGAATCCGGTAGTTTCACAAGTTTTTGAATATATTTCAATCTGTTAGCTGCTTGTTTTCATTGGCTTGCAGTGTTTCTTTTCGCACTCGTTTAATTTATCAACGAACTTTAAAAATACGAGATAACAAAACATTGATCTTCTTCACCAAAAAGAAATTTATTTTATTTACATTGCAGGATAAAACGAAATGGCATTAGTCAAATCATAATCGATTTTCTAACTAACTAACTAACTTACCATCACGCCGTCTCCCCGGAGGGGTAGGCAGAAAGAATGGAACGCCACACTGTTCTGTCCTGACATACTTCTCTCGCTTCATCTACATTCATACATCTTGTCATGCACGCACGTCGATTTCTCCGACTCCTCACATGACCGACATTCAATATTTGATTGATTTGATCGTGCCACGTTTTCCTCGGCCATCCTCTATTTCTAGCTCCGTTCACGCCGTTTACATGTACCTTCTTTACCATTCTATCTTCACTCATTCTTTCCATGTGTCCAAACCATCTTAATGACCCTTTCCTTATTTTGTTCATAACACTTTCATTCGCACCACATTCACTTCTTATACTTGCATTTGTCACTCTATCATATACAGATTTGCCACACATTCGTCTTAGAGATCTCATTTCTACTGCATTTATTCTACTTTCACCCTTCTTTTGCCAGTTCCATGCTTCACTTCCATACATAAGGGTCGGCACAAGAACACCATTGTGCACTGTCATCTTAGCTTTTTTGGATAGACTTTTGTTTGCGATGACAACTTTAAGTGCATCGTTTATTCTGTTGCCTGCCCCAATCCTTCTTTCAATATCCTTCTCCACCCTCCCATCCTTTGTTAACATACTTCCTAAATAAACCAATTCATCCACTTGTTCCAGATTTTCACCGTTTACACTAATGTTGCAGACTGTCATGCTTCCTTCTTTTTCGAAAATCATTACCTTGGACTTCACATTCGTCATCAAATCGTATCGCTAACATACCTCATACATACTAGACACCAGGGCTTGCAGGTCGATTTTCATCTATAAATAATACCAACCTCTTAGTGTCTTGCCTGCTATCATCCTCAGTGTCTTCATCTCGAAAGTACTTTTTACCAAATCACGTACAAAATAGGTAAACAATAAGTTTGTAGTCAAAAATTGCATAGTTTACGACATATTTAAAACGACGCAATACTTTATCATCGCTTGAATGGTATAAAAATGTATTTTTTTAGATGATCTGTTATTAAGCTTTTGAGATTATTTTTTGATTTGTCTCTCAAGCAAAGTATTTGGATCGTCGGGAGAATAATGCAAACCTTTATTAATATGAAAATTGGATAAAAAAATATTAATTAATACGAATGAAAACGTCAGTTTTCTAGAAATTTTATTGTATTTTATGGGAATGACATATTTCGCCCTTCTAAGGCATTTTCAAATGTATTAATCTAAATAATAAAATAAAACTTCTAGAAAACTTACGTTTTCATTCGCATTAATTATTTAATATGGAGTTATACACCATTGTTCAAGAAATAATAAATATGATTATAAATTATCAATAATCTCAATAGTGTTAAGCATGGAACTGGCAAAATAAGGATGAAAGTAGAATTAATGCATTAGAAATGAGATATCTAAGACGAATGTGTGGTAAATCTTTATATGATAGAAAGTCAAATGCAAATATAAGAAGTGAATACGTTACGAATGAATGTGTTATGAACAAAATAATTAAAAAGTCGTTAAGATGGTATAGAATGTATGTGTAAACGACATGAACGGAGCTAGAAATAGAGTTAGGCTGAGGAAAACGTGGCATGATCAAATCAATCAAATTTAATATCAAACGTGCATGACACAATGTATGAATGTAGAGGAAGCAAGAAAAATATTTCAGGACAGAATAATGTGGCAGTTCATTCAATTTGCCTACCCTTCCGGAGACTGACTATGGCAGCAAGCTGCCGAAACCGGTCGAACATAAACACAAGTGGAAGCATACTAAATACATAATTATAAAGAAATTTTGTATCATTTTTTTTTTGTTTTCATTAATTAGTATTTAATATGAATGAAAACTTTCGTCAATTAGATTAACTAACTAACTAACTAACCATCACGCCGTCTCCCCTTAAGGGTAGGCAGAAAGAATGGACTTTCACACTTTAACCGATGCGGCACTCCATCCTTCTCTTTTCGCCCCGCAGGAGACGCGGTGTGATGGGTTGCGAACCTCATCCCCACCAATAGGCATCTCCCGCGCACACTTCGATCGTTCAATATCCACAAAACAGTAATATAAAATACAATGATATAAAACAAAATAACAAAATAAAGATAATTTAACACAAAATGTTCTTTTTAGATGAAGCACATATTGTCTATTTAATTTATGTTCTGCGTATCCACAGTTTTTTTTTAAATAAGCAGTAATTAAGCACTCAAAACAAACCAACACCAGCAAGAACTTAAAAATAATATTGAAGAAATTATTCAAATTGTCATTGGAACAAATGAAATATTTATTTTTGCACCTGTCAAAATTCTTTATATAAACAAAAAATACGTCAATAAGAAGATTTGTTTAATCAGATGGGAGTGACACGATTCGTCCTGCAAGGGCATTATCACTATTTAAATTAATTTAAATGTTGATACCGTTGATTTTCAGCATTTCACTTTAGCAATTCGGCGTTAATCTGTCAGTCAGTCAAATCACGGATACTAAGCCGAATCTGCGCCGCGGCTCTGAACGGAAATTACCCCAAAACTTAAGATTGTTAATTAATGACGGATGTTCAACTCCTATTAACAAAACCCTTGTAATAATACCTTAATCTGTGGATAATCGTTTGATTAATGGTGTTTAGCTGATAAGATCCGAGTTGTGATGTACGAACACAATGGATCGTCTCCCCACAGCTTCCCAAGTATATATAGAACGTCGCCTCCTTTTTCAGATAACTAAAAATGGAAAACGCCTCCTTAGAATTCCACCCATAAACGTAAAAACGACATTTTTAGCTTTTTATCCCTTAATTGGGTGCTAGGAAACTGATTACTAATTACATTTTCATATGAAACACTCAGTTTGTGGTTAGACATTTTTAAATTATAGATATAAAATAATAAAAACACTTTGTTTATTGTTTCTTGAACAATGATGTAAAACTTCATATTAATTAATTGATGCGACATTTGATAATGCCTTAAAAGGGCGAAACATGTCATTCCCATAAAATATAATAAAACTTTTAGAAAACTTGGACGATGCCATTCTCGTTGCGGATAGTGCGGACGAATTACAAGTCTTGGTATCAAGAATGCATGAGGTATGGAAGTCGAACAATTTAATGATGAATGTCGGAAAGTCAAAGGTGTTAGTTTTTGAAAGGAAAGAGCAAATGACAGTTTGTAATATAAGTGTAAATGAAGAAAACTTGGAACAGGTGAGGGAATTTGTGTATTTAGGTAGCATGTTCACAGCGGATGGGCGGATGGAGAGTGATGTTGAAAGAGAGGTTGGTGCGGGTAACAAAGTGAATGGAGCTTTAAAAGTAGTTATTGGAAACAAGAATTTATCAATGAAAGCGAAAATGGCCGTTCACAATGGAGTTCTGGTCCCAACTCTTATGTATGGAAGCAAAGCATGGAACTGGCAGAAGAATGATGAGAGCATAATAAATGCGGTAGAGATGAGGTCCCTAAGACGTATGTGTGGTAGAACGATGTACGACAGAATCTCAAATGCTGATATTAGGAAGGAATGTAGAGCGAAAGAAGGTATTATGAACAAAATTATGAAAGGATCGCTGCGACACCTATGTATGGAAATGAAGCATGGAACTGGCAAAAGAAGGATGAAAGTAAATTAAATGCAGAAGAAATGAAATCTCTAAGATGAATGTGTGATAAATCTAAATATGATAGAGTGTCAAATGCAAAAATAAAAAGTGAATGCGGTGTGAATGAAAGTGTTATGAATACTATAATGAAAGGGTCGCTAAGATGGTTTGGACACATGGAAAGAATGAATGAAGACATAATGGTGAAGAAGATATATGTAAACGATGTGAACGGATATAGAAATAGAGGAAGGACGAAGGGAAAACGTGATACCGTCAATTCCGTAAAGAGCTGGAGAAATCGACGTGCCTGTATGACCCGATGTACAAATATTGAGGAAGCGAGAGAAGTATGTCAAGACAGAACAGTATGGTTGTTCATTATTTCTGCCTACCCTTCCGGTGAGACGGCGTGATGGTTAGTTATTTAGTTAGTTAGCATTTAATACCTCCGAGGTTTCTGCTTCCCCGCTGAATTATTCCAGAGATAATGTCCACTTTGAGAATCTATGGTTTTTACCTTTGAAACAGAAATGGTTAGGGGTGATTTTGACTTAGTTTAGATGGATGGTATCAGGAAGTAATGTGTCCTGTTTGTCACGGTTTGGCGAAGTTTAACCCTGTGACGACCATTCATCAATCAATCCCAAAATAATTTGTTCTTATCACGTATGTCCAAGAAAAATAATCAATTTTTCATTTATTTCAATAACTATATGAACAAAACATGTTTCTTATTCCATTTACATCGTTAACATGTACTTTCTTTACCTTTATTTCGATGTTTCCAAAACATCTAAATGGCCTTTTAATTATTTGTTCACAAAACGTTATTTGCACCTCATTTACTACTTATCATTAAATCAAATCAAATCAAATCAAATCAGTTTATTTTCTCAAAAGACATTACAAACATTTTTTATAGTTTAAGGCATCTATTGAGAACAGGTAAAACAATAACATAAATATATTATATAATACCAGGAACGCATGAGAGATGGTTCGACATTAGGAATACAAGATACTCTCTAAAGTCTTTGTCTTCTGAACGTACTTTCACGAATATGAAAGACATCGATCTCCGAAGCGATCATGTTCAGCAGTTTGATTGCTCTCCCCACCGGCATCACCAGAGGCAGGTTGGTTCTGCATGTTGGGAGATAAAACAGTCTGTGCTGACGCTGTCGAAGATAAACATCCGGAACATAAAGATGGATAGCCTCCAAGATGACGGAATTCTCAAAGAATCCCCTGATAAGTCTGAAGAAATGGGTAAGTGTGCACCCATCCCTTCTTATCTGTAAACTATTGGTCCCCAGCATGCCCAAGAGGAATGCAGCAATCATATACAGTGGAACCCCGGTAATCCGACAAACGTTTTGCAGGGCAGTATCAGACTGTCGAATTGGATTATAGAGTACTGCCTAAGACCCCCCTATAGTCTGGAATAATTTGAAAAAGAGTACCTTGTAATCCGACAAATTACATATCAAAATGATAAGATTCTATCTGAACTACAAATCATACTACATATGTATGTCGAATTTAGTAAATTAAACAACACAACAGAGAGCTTACGTTTTATTATAAAATTAACGTCATTAATGCTGTAGAACTTACAAAAAATATTAACTAAACTTTACATTACGAAATAATTGTGTACAAACAAATGTACATACTAAAGTAATCAAAAACTATGAATAAAAATCATAATATGAACCAATCAATTTATGAAGCATGGAAATATTCATCAACCTGTTCAATTATGTATTACCTACATTAGTGAAGATATGCATGTCGGATTACAGGGGCGCCGGATTAGTAAGGGGCCGGATTACCGGGGGTCCACTGTATATGTATTTGACACACCATCTTATACATATATATCACACATTCGTCGTAGAGATCTTATTTTTACTGAATTTATTATCATCATTATCCATCAATCAAATCGGTTTATTTCATCAATAGACATTCAAAATTAAGGTCTAAGGCATCTATTGATAACAGGTAAAATAATATATTGTATATAGTATTCTACCAGAAACGCATGAGAGATGGCTCGACATTAACGAGACAAGATATCCTCCAAAATCAAGAATATTTGCCTTCTGAACGTACTTTCAATTATATGAAAGACGTCGATCTCCTAGGAGACCGCGTTCAGCAGATTAATTGCTCTTTCCACCAATGTCTCCAAAGGCAGGTTGGTTCTGGCGGCCGGTAGGTAAAATAATCTATGCTGTCGCTATCAGAGATATATATCAGTGACAAAAAGTGCCAGTTCCATGCCTCATATCCATAATAATAATAATAATATGCTAACTTTTAAAGCGCCGTTTTTGTGATGTAATCACCTCAAGGGCGCATTACGACGTGTTTTAAATCTAAATGTGAACGCCGCATCTGATTGATGTTCGCGATCGATTAGAAAGTATAATAGAACAAAATATGCAAGTTTTAAATTGGGTATGAAATATGAAAAAGATGGGTTTTCAATTTAGATCTGTCTGATCATTTATGCATCTTAGGTGTGAAGGAAGATTTTTCCAAGCTGATAGACCGGCTACCGCAAACGCTCGATCCCCGAAATTTGTACTAGGGCAACGCTTTGGCTCAACTAATCTTCCCATTGCCGAGGAGTTCGCCGAGCGAAGTGTGGAGAATTATAAGAACAACATTGTGCACTGCCAACCTAGCTTAATACCTAAGTTTAAATTAAATGTTTCATTAAGTTTAAATTAAAAGATTATAGCGTGTTTCATTGTTCAAGGAACAATAAAAAGTTTTATAATAAAACAATTTTGTAATACCATGATTTATCCCTACGAAAGTACAGCATTGAATTACCTGGTTTAGATTACAAGGAGCTTTTTGCGTAGCTTGGTAGCCGTCTTTATTGTCCGGATGTGATGTTTTCTGCCGTGACGTCACTTCCGCCCTTTCCATGTTTTAACGAAATCCCAAAGAAAACGGAAGTCGGGAGGGATTTCCGGCAGATATAGATAGTCAATTTTACCAAGTGAAGCTTGTGCAGGAGTAAATATATTTACTTGTTTATCTATGAAATTAAACATGTTATTATATCGAAATTACACATGTTAATAACAAAAAAAAAAAAAAAAAAACATTGCCAACAAGGACCGCCACACTTCTCTATCCTAGCACACCTCTCTAGCTTCCTCCACGTTCTTACAGCGAGTCATACATGCACGTCGATTCTTCCGACTTCTAACAAATGATCAACCTTTAAAATTTGATTAATTTTTCCTCGGTCTGGCTCGACTCCTTACTCCAATTACATCATTAACGTATTCTTTCTTAACCATTCTTTCTCCATCCATGCGCTCCATACGTCCGAACCAACGCAGCGATCCTTTCATAATTTTGTTCATAATAGCTTCATTCGCTCTACATTCCTTTCTTATATCAGCATTTGAAATTCTGTCGTATATCGTTCTAACACACATACATCTTAGGGACCTCATCTCTACTGCATTTATTCTGCTCTCATCCTTCTTATACCAGTTCCATGTTTCGCTTCCATACATTAGAGTTGGGACCAGAACTCCATTGTGAACCGCCGTTTTCTCTTTCATTGATAAATTCCTGTTTCAAAAAACTATTTTTAAAGCTCCATTCATGGTATGATGTTTATTAAATATACTATACATATTTATACTGATTGGAATAAATGGAAATGCCGCTTAAGAACATATATTCTGCTGAAAGGTATGTGCATATTTTCTTCTCTTCTTCTTGTCCTGTCACACCTCCGTGGTGCATAGGGCCTTAAGGAACCGTTTCCACCAGACTTTATCGCATGCCCGATGCCTAACATCATCCCAAGTGAGGCCGACTGCTTTGACCTCGTCCTGCAGGGCTCTTCTCCAGGTGGCCTCGTTAGTCCGAAACATGTTTGATATTTAATTTTTATTTTATTTTTTTAATAAATGTGAGTGTTGTATACAAAGTACCTACATATATAAAAAAAGTTACATTATATTGTATTAATCTATAGCCATTCCATACATTACATACAAGGCCCAAGTGGCATAACCAGCAAAACTGTTTCACATCGCTGCAAACCAATTACTTGGATTAAAACTAATGAAGATTCACCCATTACAAATAAATAAAAGTTATATTTAATTGATTAAACCACTGAATTCTGATAACCGGTTTCAATACTGACTTGTATTGCTGACAACAATAAAGAATACGCAGAAAAATATAAATGAAACAAATTTAAAGTACATTAATATTTAAACGCCCGTGCGCCGCGTAAAGATAGCCCACTGCCCAAGCAAAATTGGCGCGACTTGTGAAATCCACCATAATCATCGGTCCCGTACGGGACCGTTTGGCATTGAACGACGCAAATCCGCGATCCCATACGGGACCACTGGGCGTCTAAAGGTTAATCATCGTTCTGAAATAGTCACCATATACAAACCGTAGCAATACGTATTTTGTTCGTCTGATTTATAACAACGATAGTATCTCTATTTTAAATTTAAAACTACACTGAAGAACATAATAATAAAATGATAATAAGCTCACAGAGACGAAGGTTCGTTGGACTTACAAGAGAATTCCAATTGAAAAATTACCATAGGTCTACAAAGTGTGTATAAATACATCTTCCCCTAGTGAATTCCCTATTTTGCTTATATCAAATCCCCGAAGATTCTAATATTGAGGGAAATGTACATTTTCTGGAAATTTATCATATTATAAGGGAACGACATGTTTTTTCCTTTTTAGGGAATTCTAAAATATGCCGATTATCGAAGGATCATTCTTATATGTTTGGGGGTTTGTGGTGAGAGTTGAAAGACGGCGGAGGTTTCAGCGTTTATTGCGGACCACAAGTAATTACACGTAAAACGTATGATATACTCGTGATGGAGCGTGGCTGGATGTCGATAGCAGCGGGGCGGAGTCCGGGTGGTGAGCCGTAGAGGATGAGGGCTCGCTGGGTGGTAGGTCGTCGAAGGTTTCGTGACGTAGCCGTGTAGACAGATGTGTACTCGGGAGGAAGGTCGGAGGTTTCTCGTACGTAGACTTGGTAGTGGAGACTCGTGTCGTTTAGAGATCGCGATACTGGCTGACCTAGCTTCGTAGCTCGGCGCCGGAGGGAGTCCGATATCCCTCGTGGCGTAGACTTATTAACGTAGACTCGCGTATGTTAGAAGTCGTAAGGATGACTGACTGTTTAGAATTGACTGACGTTTAGAGTTGACTGACGTTTAGAGTTGACTGACGTTTAGAGTTGACTGACGTTTAGAGTTGACTGACGTTTAGAGTTGACTGCTGTATTGGGTGATCGGAAATACTGCTTTTATATGCTTTGCTTTCGCCATCCACGATGCCCTGACCTAGTGACCAAACCTGAATAATCGGGGCCCTCGAGTCATCAAATTTGATAAGTAGGTCCTGAGTCGGCGTTTTTCGGTTTATTCGTGTCATATATTTCTTCTTGAAATATGTTTATCTGGGTTATGCATTTAACCCCGACATATGTATTATATACCCATAATACTAAAAACGAGCAATATATGCTATGTGTGGTCTATTTTATTGTACGGCTGTGAAACTTGGACCTTGAAAGTTAACTCAATGTACAGACTGGAAGCATTGAAATGTGGCTCCATCGCCGAATGCTCAGAGTTCCCTGGGCAGACATGGTTACCAATACCGAAATCCTGAGGCAAGCTAGAGTTGACAGGGAACTGTTATCAACTATCAAGGTTCGAAAGATCTCACATCTGGGTCATAGACCACCACCAGAAAAGTACCACCTTCTCCAACTGATATTGGAGGGGAAAATTTAGGGACGCCGAGGCCCCGGAAGGAGACAAATGTCCTTGCTGCGAAACGTTAGGGAGTGGACCGGCATCCGAAGTGTGGAGGAGCTGTTCCAAGCGGCGCAGAACAGGGACAGGTTCGCCGAGGTGATCGCCAACGTTGGGAGAACCCAACAGGGCACTTGAAGAAGGAGAAGAAAATTAAAGAATAATTTGCAATAATATAAAATGTCGCAAAATGATTGGATCAGAGAAAGGACCAAAGTTGCAGACGTAGCGTGCAAATTAGCCTCATTGAAGTGGAATTGGACCGGCCATATAGCGAGGATAAAGGATGATCGGTGCACCCTGGAGTGGCGATCGAGAACCAGAAATAGAAATCCTGGCAGACCACAAGCCAGATGGTCTGATGACATCAAGAGAGTGGCAGGAGGTCAATGGCACAAAGCGCAAGAGATAGAGAGTTATGGAAGTCCGGAAGGGAGGCCAATGTTGATGGTGATGATGATGATGAAAATTTTAATATATCATTTTAGAGCTTTACATCGGTGATAAAAAAAGTATTTAAATAACAATTACTAATTTAAGACATCGCTTATTTTTCACATATAGCATTTGACATATGATATTGAGACCAAATCGGGCACCACAAGAACGAAGACTAAAGTGCGGGTGACAGAGATGCAGACGCTGAGGATAATAGCAGGCAAAACTCTTCAAGATATGGTGAGGAACACGACTATCCCCGAAATCTCCAAGGTAGAAGATTTGTCAGATGGGGCAGACAGCGCAGAAGACACTGGAATGCGCATGTTCAGGGGAAGGATCCTTCCAGAATCCCACACGTTGTGGTGCATCAGATTCCTGTTGGCTACCATCCCCCCGAAAGACCGCCAAAGAGATGGAGCAATAACTGGGAGTCAACTTCTCACGAGAGGCCAGCCTGACTATTGGAACAGACCAAAAGTCTAAAAGGAACTCTCTTCTAAGTGAACTCTCTGACTTGCTCAATTTTATCTAGCTCCGTGCAAATATCTCTCAGTGGTGAGGCTAGGCCATTATTACTCCTGGAAATCCATATCTTCTTCTCTTCTATAAGTGCCGTCTCCTCTGCGAAGGTTGGCGATCATCAGGGCTATTTCCATCTTGTTGACTGCGGCGATGAACAGCGATGTGGTACTTAGCTTCTTCTGAAGCATTGTCTTAAATTGTGCAGCCAAGAGATTATTCTACGACCTGGTCCTCTTCTTTCAGGTATTTTTTCCGTGAGCTCTAGGAATTGATACTTTTCTTCTCTCATTACGTGACCAAGGTATTGCAGTTTCCTTGTTTTTACACTGTCGAGCAACTCCAGATGCTTTTTCATCCGTTGGAGAACAATCTCAATTCGAACTCTGTCTCTCCAAGATCCAATCTAGATAATTGAAGTTTAATAATTTAAATTTTGATGGAGTGTATCAAGTCAAATGTGTTATAAACGTATGTATTGTGTTCGAACGAGACGATACAATTTGAAAGGTTCTCGTGTGTTGGGTTTCGAGTAAGTGTTACACAATCAGTAATAAAGTGACTTTATGGAGAAAATAAATTTAGCGTCAGTAAAATACGATCAACAATGTTGCCTACTTTGGTGATCAAGTCCGAAGTATGAAGAGGATTCATATATACACATAGCTACAATATACTTGTATAGCTGTTTTTAATCTTATATAGGGTGTTTTTTTTAGAGGTATACAATACATATTCAAAATGGAAAAAACATATTAAAATAATGTTAATGTCAATGATATTAGCTTTGTTTAATAGATAATTTTATGCCATTATTGTTTAAATATGATTTCGGGCATATAGACGCCACGGCTAGCTCGAATGAAGCGCAATCGTGAAGTCCAATTTTCGACAATTGTCGTCTTTGTGGATGCGTATTATCCACTTGAGTGTACGTGGTGCGAAAACGATCCATGTTCTTCCGAATAACAAGCTCGGGTGGACGATTATGTCGACCGTAAAATGGACGTGGTGCACGATAAGTTTGGCGAACCGAATCATGATTTTCAAAATAAATTCGTACAATTCGCAAGCGCTGTTCTGACGTCAGTCTATTTGTGGTAAAATGGCAAAATATATTGACTACAAATCAACTATCAACTGTCAAATTGACAGTCTGTAGAAACAATGTTGCTAGTTGAAAAACCAAACCTCTAAAAAAAACACCCTATACGAGTATGTTGCATTCCAAAAAATATATATAAAGAAATTGTTAGTTTTTTGGTGAAATTACACTTTTATTTATAATTTTAGAAGTTTCAAAAAACCTAAAAGATGAATATGTGGAAAATCTGTAAATGATAAAGTGTCAAATTCAAATATAAGAAGTGAATGCGGTGCGAATGTAAGTTATATGAACAAAATAATAAAAGAGTCGTTAAGATGGTTTGGACACATGGAAAGAATGAGTGAAGACAGAATGGTGAGGAAAGTATATGTAAACGACGTGAACGGGGCTAAAAACAGAGGAAGGCTGAGGAAAACTTGGAACGATCAAATCAATCAAATATTAAATGTCGGGTGATTATGAAATATGAAAATAGTATAATATATATATATATATATATATATATATATATATATATATATATATATATATATATATATATATATATATATATACATATATATATATACACATATATATATATATATACTATATATATATATATATATATATATATATATATATATATACTGCTATATATATAATATATATATATATATATATATATATATATATATATATATATATATATATATGTATATATATATATATATATATATATATATATATATATATATATATATGTATATATATATATATATATATATGTGTATATATATATATATGTAATATATATATATATATATATATATATATATATATTATATATAATAATAATAATAATATATATATATATGTATATATATATATATATATATATATATATATAACTAATCAACTTAACTAACCATCACGCCGTCTCTCGAAGGGCAGGCAGAAAGAATGGACTGCCACACTTTAATCGATGCGGCACTCCATCCTCTCTTTCGCCATCGCGAGAGACGCGTGTGATGGGTTGCGAACCTCATCGCCGCCACCAAAGGCATCTCCCGCGCACATTTCTGATCGTTCAACGTCTACATAATAAATAAAAAATTATCACATAAATAATATAAATAAAAATAACAAAAAAAAACATAATGTTATTTTTAGATGGTACTTGTCGTCAGCTGGACGATCCGGACATTTGTGTTTATTTAATTTTTATTCACGTTATCCACTGTTTTTTTAATTTACTGTAATTAGGACTTAAAACAATAAGGGGCAAGAACTTCAAAATATTATAGAAGAATTTATTCAGGTGTCATTGGAACAAAGATATATATATATGATATATGTATATATATAATAATATATATATAATAATACATATATATATATACATATATATATGCTAAAGCATATATATTGTATGTTATTAATATAATAATATAATATATATAATAATATAATATGTATATATATATATATATACATATCAATAATATGTATACATATAATAATATATGTATTAGCAGCATATAATAATAATAATAATGTATGTATATCTAATTAATAATAATAACCAATAATATATATATATATATATATATATATATATATATATATATATATTGCTGTATATATATATGCATATATGCCACCATAATAATAAGAGAGACATGTGAGGTTGAGGATATTATAATATGGAGCAGACAGCGAAAAAGGGACTGATACGGTCATGTTCCAAGAATGGACACCACCAGAGCCCCTAATTGCATTGTCAAAGTCAGAAGACCTCGTAAAAGATGGAAGGACAGCTGTGTGAATCTACCTCCGCAGGAGGAGCAACACTCTGGGGAACAGACACATAGGTCTACAGGCTAAGAAGAAGAAGAAAGAAGAAGAAGTTTAACTTACAATTACTTGTTTAATTACATAGTCCAACCAGTCCTTTTTCAGTCATATAATAAAGAACACCTTTAAAATATTATAAAATTGTTTAAAATATGGTCAGTTTGACAGATCGTCACCTGAGAGTAAGAGGGTTCAACTAACAAAATTTCACATTTGACTTTTTTCGTGAAAAAGGGTTCTTACTAATATCTATACGTACAATTAAAAAAAACATGTAATAGTATCGTCATTTTGATGTTACGAAAATAATCAAGTTCCATCTGATCATTCAAAACACACGATTCTCTGAAGAAGGATTCATTTAAACTTATAACTTTATTATTCCAACTGTTGCCAGACAAAATTTACACGTTTCTCGGTAAAAGAATCTCTGGAAATTGGAATAAAACCCTTTTATTCCAAGATACACACCCGAAACCAACAAAACTTTGACTTCATTTTTCTCAGCTTTTTACTTTTGTCAGTTGGAACCTTCTTACTCTCAGGTGACGAGATGTTATAAAGATTTATTTTATATAAATTTAAAATAAATCTTTTTGACATCTGTCAAAACTGACCATATTTGTAAACAATTTTATAATATTTTTAATGTCTTCATCATCATCATCAGGCGTCTGTCGTCCACTGCTGAACGTAGGGCAATCTACCTCACAGGAGGAGCAACACTCTGGAGAACAGACTACATAGGTCTAAAACAAAGAAGAAGAAGAAGAAAAACAATAAAGTGACTAACGCCTCTGTGCTTCTGCGCCGTCGTATGATATTTTACACAATACATGAAGGGGTCCCGAGGGCGCGTCTGGCAGGCCAAAAGCAGAAGGTCGTTTGAGCAACTTATTATCCTAAGATACAGCCAATCTCCCTGTCCTCCCGAGGGACGTCGTTGATTCGCTCTGCATTTTTCATACATCGTCTGCCGTGCGGACGGCGGCAAGGTACGTGATGAATTTTCCTTTCATAATGGATCACTTGAACCGCTTAATTAATTAACCAAGCCAGGGTAAAACAGGAAACTTCTTAATCATCTCAGCTAAAATGTCATATTTTTCATTGTATATTTAGATACGAGTATGTATGCAGTTTGAATTATTATTTTTTTTTAATATATTTTTTTAACATTTTTCACTACGTATAAACCACTTTATTTGGGTTGTAGGCAAACCTTCGAGGCTGCAGAGAGTTGATCCCATGCATTCCCAAAAAAAAAGCCGTGGGATAGAGCCATGGAAAGCTACAATATTCCTTCATGTAGAGATTCCTCAGATTTTCAGTAATTCTTAATTTACCCCCACTCCTCCGTTTTCAGCACATAATATTTAAAAAGTTTACTCTCAAAATCTTCCTGGGACTAATAAGAACAAACTGTGAAATTTTCGGCGAATTCGGTTCAGTAATTTTTGAGAAACTCAAAGACAAACATACAAACAGACAAACATTCATTATTATGTATATAGATAATTAATTAAGCTACATTTTTATTTGTGTTACAAAGCAAAACATATCGTTTTAAATTTAAACATTGAATAAAATTAATTGTATCTCAGATAGAAACGAAGATGTAAATTATGTGGAAACAGAATATGGTGGACGAGGCGTTTACAGGACTTATGACCAGCTCTTGGTTGGGTTAAGCTATCGCTTTATGTACTACAACACTCCCCATTCCGCCCTTCTTACGAACACCACGTCTGACAATTATTGAAAGTTGCCATTTTTGAAAGTTGTGTATATGCTACCATGTAGAAAGTTGTATATATACTACCATAATTGTATAACAATGGAGTTCTAGTGCCAACCCTCATGTATGGAAGTGAAGCTTGGAGCTGGCAAAAGAAGTATGAAAGCAGGATATACGCCGTAGAAATGAGATCACTAAGAAGAATGTGCGGGAAAACGTTGTATGATAGAATACCGAACGATGAAATAAGAAAGAAATGTAAGGCAGAAGACTGCGTCATGAATAAAATTAAAAAAGGATCCCTGAGATGGTTTGGACACATGGAACGAATGAATGAGAGTAGAATGGTTAAAAAGTTGTACACAAGCAGCGTGAGTGGGAAAAGAAGCCGAGTACGACCGAGGAAAACATGGCATAACCAAATTAATCAATTACTTAAAGGCGGCCGCATTCGAAGTCGGAATAATCGACGTTCGTGCATGGTACGATGTATGAATGTAGATGAAGCCCGAAAGGTATGCCAGGACAGGCCATTGTGGCAATCCATCCTCTCTGCCTACCCATCCGGGGAAATGGCGTGATGGTTAGTTAGTTAGTTAGTTTAATTGTATAAAATTAGTTAGAATTATTACTAAACATTATTTTCCCATCTGTATTCGAGGCCTATACATTATTTTGCGAAGGTGCTACCGATAGCATTATGTACGCAAAAAATATAATAAATAGCTGTTTTTATTACATAACTCACCCGAGGTATTTCCCGTAAGGTGGATTTCCTTCGATTTACCGAGGCAAATATTGTGATTTGCTTTGCATACCAATCCAAGCCCTTAAAAATACCTTCTCCTGAGCTTAAGGAAGTTCCCAGGATGTTTCTCTGAATAAAAACAAATATTTTGTTTATGAAAATCTTCAAAACGAAATCTCCGGCAAGATTGTTTCATAGAACGTAGAAATATGGAAGAGGCAGTGAGGCGAAGACAAAAGTTTACGTGAAATAACGTTTCTTTTCCATCGATATATTTTGTTTCGTTACTGTTTTTGTTATTGTTTCTTGAAAACTAACCATCACGCCGTCTCCCCGAAGGGGTAGGCAGAAAGAATGGACTGCCACACTTTTCTTTCCTGACATATTTCTCTCGCTTCCTCAACATTCATACATCGTGTCATGCACGCGCGTCGATTTCTCTGACTCCTCACATGGCTGACATTCAATATTTAATTTATTTGATCGTGCCACGTTTTCCTCGGTCTTCCTCTATTTCTGGTTCCATTTACATCATTAACATATAATTTTTTTACCATTCTTTCTTCATTCATTCTTTCCATATGCCCAAACCATCTTAATGATCCATTCATTATTTTGTTCATGACACCATCATTCGCACCGCATTCAATTTTTATATTTTCATTCGACACTCTATCATACACAGAGTATCCACACATTCGTCTAAGAGATCTCATTTATTCTACTTTCATCCTTCTTTTGCCAGTTCCATGCTTTGCTTCCATACATAAGGGTCGGTAGAAGAACACGGTTGTGCACTGCCATTCAAGCTTTTTGGATAGGTTTTTGTTTTTGTTTCTTGAACAATGATCTCATCATCCGACGAGATATGATTTCTGTGTCACAGATCGTCAGATCTATCAAAAGAAGAAGAAGAAGAAGAAGAAGAACAATGTAGTAAAACTACATTTTACAGTAAATTTTCATATGAAGCACTCATTTTGGGATAAGACATTTTAAACATATAAACTGTTAAATTAAAAAAACGTTGTTTTATGTATCACGATTGTATTTTTATTTTTCGCGGCAGATATGTTGACATCATCAGGTGTTACAATAATATATCAACTGTCAAATTTTCGTGATTTTTCGAACCTTTATGTGTATTTGTTCCTATGTCAATTTGAATAATTTCTTTGATATAATTTTGATGTTCTTGTTGGTCCCAACCCTAATGTATGGAAGCGAAGCATGGAACTGGCAAAAGAAGGAATAGAGCAGAATAAATGCGGTAGAGATAAGGTCCCTAAGACGTATGTGTGATAGAACGATATACGACAGAATCTTAAATGCTGATTATAGGATCGATGAGACATAGAGATGAGACATAGAGATGAGACATAGAGATGAGACATAGAGATGAGACATAGAGATGAGACATAGAGATGAGACATAGAGATGAGACAGAGAGATGAGACATAGAGATGAGACATAGAGATGAGACATAGAGATGAGACATAGAGATGAGACATAGAGATGAGACATAGAGATGAGACATAGAGATGAGACGTAAAGATGAGACGTAGAGATGAGATATAGAGATGAGACATATAGATTTGATATTGAGATAAGACATTGAGATGAGGCATAGAGATGGGACACAGATATGAGATATACAGATAAGACATAGAGATGAGACATAGAGATGAGAAATTAAGATGATATATAGAGGTGAGACATATAATTCGAATTTCTCACGTGACCGCCATTCTGATTGATTTCTTCGTTTAATATTTTCCACAGTTTACCTCTTTTTGAACATAAACTATATAAGAACTGTTGAACCTTGCCTCAAATAATACAGAGCCGCCGTTGCTATATACAAAGGACGCGGCCCATTCACATTTCCTATTATATAATATTAAAACATTTCGTTTAAACTTCTGCTCTTTTCATGCGTCTCCACGCCCGCCCTTATTGCCAAATACGAGAGAGGATGGCCGCCGGAAAAAAAAATACATACATTTTTCAAATTGCAGAAAATAATACGAAGACTTGTTTCTTTAATCTCGAAACTGAAAATTCCTCTTTCAGAATGTGACGTATATTCCCGCTTCAATATCGTGTAAGTTCATACACGTATTCTTAAAATTTCAAACACTGTTGTAATATCACAATTTATTTTTATTCACTGAGAGTGTCGCGACAGCTGTTCCGCCAACCGATGTTGGCATCATCAGGTGTTACAATAAACTGATGCTGACGAAACAACTGTCGCGACACTCTCAGTGAATAATAAGAAATTGTGATATTATAACAGTTATTTAAATTTTAACAGTAATAATGTTGAAATATCATAGCGTTTCGGCCAAAACAACGGACTATTTAATTAAATTTTAAGTCTAAGCATATTTCTGCTTCTTTCCCCTAGCCATTTCCCGTTTTTTGGGGCGGCTCACCTGATACGGGTCCGCCAAGTCTTTTTATCATTTTTTATTCAAAACATTTTATTATGCCTTAGAAAGTCGAAACACGGCACACTCATAAATTATAATAAAACTTCTAGAAAACATACGTTTTCATTCGTATTGATTGCCTACTTGTTGCAACCCGTGAAATATTCACGGAAGTCAAGATAAAAGCATAAAAATTGGAAGAGACATCTCCAGGCGTAATCTAGTACTGTATGATTTGCAGAGTCATTCACAGTGCATTAATAAAGATTTTCTGCTTAATGCTTCCCAATCTTAAAAGATGACGCTAGTGTAGAAGTGAACTTAAAAAATGTCAAGATAAGTGCAGCATTCTAGCATATATACATCTTCCAAAAATTTGGCAGACGTGGTGGTTGTAAGAAGGGCGGAATGGGGAATGTTGTTAAACATAAAGCGATCGCTCAATCCAACTAATGACAGGTCATAAGTCCTGTAACCGCCTCGGCCAACATATTCTGTTCCCAGAAAACAATTTACATATTCGTCTCTATTGAGATAAAATTAATCCTTATTTAAAAACTTGGTACACAGTATGTAGATAGAGAGTACAGTATGATAGAGTGTCGAATGAAAATATAAGAAGTGAATGCGGTGCGAATGATGGTGTTATGAACAAAATAATGAAAGGATCATTAAGATGGTTTGGACATATGGAAAGAATGAATGAAGAAATAATAGTAAAACAAGTATATGTTAACGATGTAAATGGAACCAGAAATAGAGGAAGACCGAGGAAAACGTGGTACGATCAATAAAACTTCTAGAAAACTGACGTTTTTCATTCGTATTAATTACTAATTACTTTAGTTTGAGAATGCCCTCGCAAGGTGAAATAAATTTGTCACAATTTATATCATTTATTTAAATTAAATCCAAGTAAAACCACCAAACAATAAATTGATATTGGAGTTTTACAAAACTAATACCTCAACTATCAACTAGTATAATACGCAAAAAATTTAACGTAAGCAGAGTATAAATAATTTAAATTAATCCAACTAACATTATAAACATTATAACATATAAAAAAAACTAATGAGAATTACATAATTGTGATTTTCCACTGACAATAGTTTGTTGTTGTGGATCAATGTCTAGAAATTATAACATAGATAATGGCAGAAAAATTAAAACGGTTTTGGCACTTTGAACTTACTAGAGTAATCAGTATAGTCCTTAGGCTGGAAAGTTTGGAGACCCCTGGTTTAAGGGATAGACATTTTATTTTATTTTATTTATTTATTTAATAAAATTATAACAAACAACAGGAACATTTTACTACTTATAAAACAATATTTAATAAACAATTAATAATATAAAAATGGCAAATGAAAAAAATAACAAAAACTTTAAATATCTCTACTTAGAACATATTGAAAACATTTTCGACGAAAGATTGCAAGAGAACCAGCATCTCTCACCTCATTTGGCAATTCGTTATAATAATTTTAATCCTCTATAAAAAACACCTTTCTCTGTACTTTCAAGTCTGGGTCTCTGGAGTCGGAATCTATCGCATGACCCTCAGTCATGAGTAGTGAGACCAAAGAGATTTTTGTTTCTGCGACTGAATAGAGCGAAGTGAATTATTACTAAAGCAGATGAGATGCTATAAATAAAGTTTCTGTGGTGTGATTTTGATGATTTTCTTTGTTTTTTTAAAAACAAATATACCATTTGAATAAATATAGTTACACTTTGTATTAAAACACTTTTTATTTTTACTGAACTCGGACATGTTTCGGTTACAAGTAACCTGTATCAATGCATACAATTTTAACAATCAAATAAAACAGAGCGGTCACTTATATAGGTACTAAATGGAGATCGAGTTATGTATAAAAGTGGAAGGGGTATAATTAGGATTGAGGAGAGGGGAGATGTAACGGGAACACATCGAGCATGGGAATTAATTTATACAATTTTACAATGTATACAATTTTTATTGTTAAAATTGTATACATTGATAAAGGTTTATTGTAACCGAAACATGTCTGAGTTCAGTAAAAATAAAAAGTGTAAGTATATTTATTTAAACATGAATCCTCAACACAAAGTGAAGGCGAATATAGAAGAAAAACAAATGTACCAATTATTTTTTACTTCTTGTACCTATAGTGTAAAAAAATTAAGCAATACAAAATCGGAGCATTGAAGGATGTTTTATATCTCTAAAACGACAACATTTTCAATCATACGGTCCATCGCACGTGTTTTGTCATTCAATGAGCGAAGCTGCGAAGTAGAAAAGCATCTCAAAGAAAAGCACATATCAAGTATATAGTATTATATATAAATATCATTATGTGATCATTCTCACAGAGACAAACACAAAATTTGCTTTACCAGTATATATTGAGTGTTCAATGCCTGTGTCCTGCCAGTTTTCCACTTATGGTATTGAGACAGTCACAATGTCACAAAAAAGTGCCAACAAGCTAAAAGTTATCAGAGAGCAATGGAGAGAGCCATGTTGGGTATCACTTTACGGGACAGACTCAGAAATGAGGACACAAGAGTCAGGACAAAGGTTTCCGATGTTATCAAGATGGCCGCAACCCTCAAGTGGCGATGGGCGGGACATGTCGCTCGCGATCCAGATGAAAAGTGGACAAGGCGACTGCTGTGCTGGTGGCCAAGGACGGCAAAGCGTGGAGTTGGGCGCCCACAGTTGCGTTGGCGCGGCGATGTCCAGAGAAGTGCGGGAAGTGCCTGGATGCGGATCGCTCAGGATAAAAGAGAATGGAAAATGCATGAGGAGGCCTACGTCCAGGAGTGGACGGTCAAAACAGGCTGAAGAAGAAGAAGAAGTATATATTATATTATGTTTACCCCCCCTGATCTGTATGTATATAAAGGACTAAGTTTACAATAGTATTACCAGTCTGTCGATGCCAGCGAGCCTGGCAAAACCGGTCGCTGTCTAAATAAAGACAAAAGTGGAAGTAGTTAAAAAACATCGTTTTATTTAATTATTATATTATATCAATCTACAAAAAATATTTGGTCTTCGCCAGCTTGTCTCCATCCACTGCTGGACGTAAACTTCTCCACCCCCATGTCATCTCTCTCGGTCTCTCCCAGTGTTATCATCATCGCTCTGGTAGGCTAACTCCTGACACTTATCCGGCCCCATTCAGTAACCGTCTGGCTCCATCTTCCATCATTTGATCGAATCAGCAGCTTGGTGGCTGTCTTCATGAAGCTTCTTCCAGAAGCCGAACATGAAAAATATGAAATGACAATTCATAAAATACGTTTAAAAGAATCTGCATTTAGAGTATATCTACGAATCTTTCTGTAGTTTAAAACTAGGTTTTTAAATGCATTTTTTAACTAGCTCTTTAAAAGGATTGCATTTTAAATAAGAGAACCATTCGAATTTAGGGCACGTCCTCTCGAAATGGCCGCGGCTGTGTTAAGTATGGAAAAGTTTGAAAGTAAATGCATTAGTTTTCGTGTTCTGGAGTACTGAGCACACTTTGGGAAGCGCTGGCCCTAATTACATTTTAAAAATAAAAATATTCTTTTTTTCAATCGGAATAATAAAAGAGAAATTGAAGCGAGAGATATGTTAACGACATTTTGATAATAACGAAATTTAAATATTATATATGTATGTATACGAATTTTGAAACTATATTTTTAAATTAACTCCAAAGGGAATGGCATAAATAAAGGACCAGCACACTGGTCTTTCGTGATATAGGTTTGGGGGATGTGGTGAGAGTTAAAAGCACTGGAGGTTTCAGCGTTTATTGCAGATCACAAGTAATCATACGTTAACAATATTATGTACTCGTGATGAAGCGTGCGCCTGGATGTCGATAGCAGCCGGGGCTGATGGCTCGCTGGGCAGTAGCGTCGGTCGGCTGGAGCGAAGACTCGTTGGAAGTTACGTGGCGTAGCAGTGTAGATAGTAGCGTAGCTCGGTGGGAGAGTCGGAGGTTCTTTGTACGTAGACTTGACGGCGTAGACTCGTGTCTGTTAGAAGTCGCAAGAAGGAATGACGTATTTTAATTAAATCGATTGTTTTTACGGAAATCTATTTATGGAAGTTCATTTTAAATATAAATTACACATAACGATATTTTTAACCACTTTCACTTTTGTATTTATTTCGACAGTGACCGGTTTCACGAGGCTCGCTGCCATCGACAGACTGGTCAGTCTGTATATATGTACTAGAATAGTACTAGAAAGTATTATATTTAAAATTTTAGTTATTGCCTGTCCATCGATTCCAGCGAGCCTGGCGAAACTGGTCGCTCTCAAAATGATAACAAAAGTGGAAATAGTTTAAAAAAAACATCGTTTTATTTAACATTATATTTAACTGGTTTAATTGTGCTACTTTGGAAGGTGTAATTTCTTAGAAACATGCCCAGAAAAATAAGCTCAAAAGTGGAAAAACAGTGTTTTAATTCATATCGGGTGGTGGTCTAGGGGATAGAACGCTTAGCTTCTGATCCAGGGGACTTGGGTTCGAGCCTGGACACGACCAGATTCCTTCTTCATAATAATGAGCTATTTTCTGCTCATATTGAAGATTGTAAAATAAATTCTAATATCATTGATTGAAATCATTGGATTAAAAAAAATGGTCATTATGGAATTCCACAGTGTTAACGCATTAAGTTAATCTAAAATTTATAATTAAACTTCTAGAAAACGTATTAATGACCCTTGCATTATTTTGTTCATAACACTTTCATTCACTTTTTATACATATTTTCATTAGCATAAGCATTTTTATATTTGCAACACCGATATGAATATTAATATGACAGTTTGTATTTGCTTACTTACTTACTTACTAACCATCACGCCGTCCCCCCGAAAGGGTAGGCAGAAATAGATTACTGTCACACTTTAACCGATGCGGCACTCCATACTTCTCTTTTTGCCCCGCGGGATATATATTTGCTGTTGTCATTTAATTCATACATTCATTTAAAGAGAATTATCTGTCTCAAATGCCACCTCGTTTAGAGGACGATTCGCCTTCAATACAAAATAATTTCAAAGAGCCTCTGTTATTATATACTTTCATTTACAAAAACTAATTAATATACTAAACATCATGGCGTTTACATCTCTCGAGATTCCCCTACATTCATACTTCGTAACATGCACGCTCGTTGATATTTCCGACTTCGAATGTAGCCGTCTTTTAACAAATTATTATTTTCGTCATTTTTATTTTTTTATATAATACATTTACACAAATGAGACAAAACAAACGAAAAACATTTAGGCGGCTCATTTGGACACAAAACGGTATTATAAAGATAAGATAAAACAACAAGAAACTAAAAAATCATACATATCAGAAGGAATCCAAATATATCGACGTCAGTGAGGCAGTACTCTTTCCAGAATTTGTAATTTTTTTTTATGTATACTGCCTCACTGACACTGAAAATGTCCAAATCCGAGACGATTAGATTCAACGACCGAATTGCTCTTCCTACTGGCATCACCAAAGGCAGGTTGATTCTGCGTGACGGAGCAAAGAACAATTGATGTCGGCGCTGTCGCAGGTAATTATCAGAAACAAAAAGACCTATTTGCTCGAGAACATAGGGGTTCTCAATATAGCCCCGAATCAGTTTGAAAAAATGCGTTGACATCATGCCATGCTTACCTTGGTAGTCCACGCCTCTCTTTCCACTCACACTGCCTGTACACAACTTTTTATCCATTCTTCTTTCATCCATTCTTTCCGTTTGTCCAAATCATCTCATGGATCTTTTTTCAATTTTACCTGATGCCTTTCTTATAGCATTGTTCGGTATTCTTTCATACGTTTTTTCCCGCACATTCTTCAAAGTGATCTCATTTCTACGGCTTTTATCCATTCATCAAAACTTTCCAAAACAACAAATAAACAAACTTCAATATGCGTTCAATGCAGATTCCAAAAAAATGCAATATTAAAAGTCCAGAGAGAATCCAGTATAAACTCTGCTGGACAGTCTTCAAAGCGCTACATGGAATCGCACCAAGTTATATATCCGAACTCTGTATAACGGACAGTCTTAATTCAAGAAAAATCCACACTTCGCTCAAAACTTCTCTGCAACAGGAAGATTAGTTGAGCCGAAGCGTACAAATTTCGGGGATCGAGCCCTTGCAGTAGCCGGCCCATCAGCTAGGGACAATATCCCTTCATACCTTTGATACACAAATGATCCGACAAATCTCAAATCTATGCTGAAAACCCATATTTTTCATATTTAAATCAACTTGCATTTATAAAATTTGTTATACAATATTTCACTCTCTAACCGATCGCGAATATCAAATCTTAATGCGCCCTTGAAGTGATTGCATCACAAAAACGGCGCTTTTAAAGTTAGCATATTATTTTTTTATCTTACGTACCTTTTTTTGGTAGCTCAAAGCTTCACATCCATACATGAGGGTTGGCACTAGAACTCCATTATATACTGGCATCTTTCCTTCATGCAGAAAATGACGACCTTCGTGGCCGAGTGGTTAGTGCATTGACTGCCACCCCAAAGGTTCTGGGTTCGATTCCCAGCGAGAGCAGTGTGATTGGCACACTGTCTTTGGTCTGGTGTAGAATTCACGTTACAATAAAATGGCGATAGATTAGGTACCTATCACATGTCATGAGAATCACTGTGATAGCTATAATACCCTTTACATCTATTTGGCTCATGCTGTCATGATGCAAAGAAAAATTCAACGAAATAATAATAATAGTAGTAGATCGGGTGGTGGTCTAGGTGATACAACGCTTGGCTCCTGATCCAGGGAACATGGGTTCAAGCCTGGACACGACCAGATTCCTTCTTCATAATAATGAGCTATTTTCTGCTCACATTAAAGATTGTAAAATAAATTCTAATATCATTGATGTAAACCCTTGATATAAGTCTTTTAAAAAAAAAATAGTAAAAATATCTCTTAGGCTTTATATTAACATAATAACTAAATAAAACGATGATTTTAACTACTTCCACTTTTGTCTTTATTTCGACAGCAATCGGTTTCGCCAGAGCCAGCGAGCCGCTGGCATCGACAGACTGGTAGTAGTTAAAAAAACATCGTTTTATTTAATTATTATTCAAAATGAACAATCAATGTTGATGAATTAAGAGATTTTAGTAAAATCGTTCGATAATATTTTTATATTATTATTTATAAGTTCTATTGTGTTAATATTCATATTTGAATATTTTTATAAGCTATCAATAACAATAGATTATAATTCTCTAAATTCAAATTTCAAAAAAGGAATTGTTTTTTTATGTTTCCGCTTCCGTAAACGGGTAGGTGTTCTACTACAACATCACTCCTTTATCTAACTCCGCGCTGAGGGGTGAGCTTAGGCTGTGTATCTTATGTCAGACCGAATACTAAACCCCTTTGTCCGAGGGATGATTTCACCCTTAACACGTTAAGATCTAGAATTTATAATTTATTTGGATCGAGAAATCCATTTAATTTATTAAATATATCCTACAAAATAACTGTCATGCCGTCTCCCCAAGGGGGTAGGAATAAGGAATGGACTGCCACACTTTTCTTTACTGAAATACTTCTCTCAGGATACGGCCACACCACAGTGTCAGGGTATAAGGCTAGGTAAGAGTCTTAATTTAACCTGCTACAGTTTTATGGTACTCACCACAATAAAGAAATATTGAATTTGAAAATAAACGTGAGTTTATAAATTTATGATCCTTAATTTAGTGGTCACAAATCATTAGTACCCTTTGCTTCAATTGATTAATTCATAAAATCAAGCCCAAGAAAACAAGGCAGCTACAATCTCTGGGGCTCTAAAATCAACAATATGGAAAAACAAAGATATAACCATTAAGAGTAAGATGAGAATCTATAAAGCATGCGTAAGATGAATAATAACATATGGCGTCGAAGCAAGGGCAGACACAGTAAGGACCTAACAAGTTTTGAGGACTTCCTAAATGAGGACGATAGCAGGCAAGACACTGAGAGATCGCATAAGGAACACCAGAATAAGAGAGATATGTGAGGTTGAGGATATTATAAGATGGAGCAGACAGCGAAAAGGGGACTGGTATGGTCATGTTCAAAGAATGGACACCACCAGACACCAAGAATGGACACCACTCCTTTATATAAGATAATCAAATGATTTTACTGAAATCTCTTGAATAATTAAATAAAACGATGTTTTTTTAACTACTTCCACTTTTGTCTTTATTTCGACAGCGACCGGTTTCGCCAGGCTCGCGGGCAGACCAGTCTGTTGATGCCAGCGAGCCTGGCAAAACCGGTCGCTGTCCACTATAACATTGCATAATCAGCCTCATCGCACTCGTTCTCGTGGAAGACCTCCTAAAAGATGGAAGGACAGCTGGGAATCTACCTCACAGGAGGAGCATTTAACAGTTTATAATGTTAAAGTATCATAGTGTTTCGGCCAAAACAATGGACAAAAAATATAATATTATCAGAAGTTTTCATATTTCTTTAATGTCCAAGTGTTAAAACGTAAAGGACATTAAAATAAATTAATTTCGCCCGACAATTCCGGATCCTCCGAGTGCAATAGAGTCTGTCATTCAAGGATTCAGTCTGATGATTGTGTATGATATCTAATCGGGAAAAAGGACCTTAACAATAAAGACAATGATATCGCCCACGTCCGAGATAAGGCCCTTTCACTTCAGGTAAAAGGGCATAAAATAAATAGTACTGTTCGGAGAGTACTCCAGGGAAGGCGTATCGGCCGGTGGAATTATATGTTGGTCACCCTTTCGGGTTAAAAACGAGCGTGGCATTTCAGGAATCGCCAAGCAGACAAGTACACTAAGAAAATTAAATTATCATAAACATATTATTATGAATTTACAGAAATAAAAACTAATTAACCATCACACCGTCAGTAAAAATGGACTGCCACACTTTTCTGTGCTGATATACTTCTCTTGCTTCCCCTACATTCATACACGTCAATTTTTCCGACTCCTCACGTGGCCGACATTCAATATTTGATTTATTTTATCGTGCCACGTTTTCTTCGGTTCTACTCTATTTCTAGTTCCATTTACATCGACAATATATACTTTTTTACTATTCTTTCTTCATTCATTATTTCCATGTGTCCAAACCATCTTAGTGATCCTTTCATTATTGTGTTCATTACTGGGGTATTCGCACCGCATTCACTTTTTGTATTAAACACTCTATCATACATGGAGTTTCCACACATTCGTCTAAGAGATCTCATTTCTACTGCTTTTATTCTACTTTCATCCTTCTTTTGCAAGTTCCGTGCTTCGCTTCCATACATAAGGGTCGGTACAAGAACACCATTGTGCACTGCCATTTTACCTTTTTTGGATAGGTTTTTGGTTAGTCAGTTAATTTTGCTATCCAAACGTAGTTTTATCATTATGTAAATAAATAAAATATATATTTAATAAAAAATCATATTCTGTTTTGTTACAGATAACACGTGAAATCCATAGGGATTCGTGTTTATTCAAACAGTTTACTCAAACAATAAACCAGTCAAGGTCAGTTGCGTGGCGGCCGGCGCACGGTGTTTCAAAATTTAATATTACTAATTAGCCATTTCCATGTCATTGGGTTTTTACCAAAAGTAGCTTGTAATATCGCACCCTGAAACACCGTGCATCGTGCAAACGAAAACTTGGAATGCATGTTTACATCTGTGGAATGCGTTTTTACATCGGTTGAATGCGTGTTGGTCGTGTTTGTAAACTGTGGATTGCATGTTAGTCAGTATACAAATTTTGGTTTCAAACCAGCTTGTTTATCACAGTGTGGCCCGCCTTTAACTTAAAACACATTTTTTTTAAATTTAATACTCACTTATTGTGTCTTGAACAATTATGTAAAACTCCATATTAAATAAATAATACGAATGAAAACGTCAGTTTTCTAGAAGTTTTATTATATCAATGTCATTTGATAATGCTGCAGCAAGGCGAAACGTGTCATTCCCATAAAATACAATAAGACTTCCAGACTACAGGCTTTTTCTTCAATATTATGTTAATATAAAGTTAATATAAATGCTTTCTAATATATTTACCATTTCCTGAACAATGGTGTAAAACTCCCTATTAAATAATTAACACGAATGAAAATGTCTGTTTTATAAACTTTTTATTATATTGCACAAGAATTACATGTTTGGCCTATCCAAAAAACTTGGCATGACCAAGAAAACAAATTTTAAAGGTCGGTCATGTCCAAAGTCTGTATGAATGTGGAGGAAGCTAGAAATGTGTGTCAGGATCGAGTAATGTGGCAGTTCATTATCCCTGCCTACCCTTTCGGAGAAACGGCGTGATGTTTTGTTGTTGTTACCAATCAAATCATGATGATTAGGTATGCCTTAGAAAATAAATACTATACAAATTAATGAAAGTCCTAAAAAACCGACGCTTTCGTATAAATTTGTTATTCTTACTAGAATAATGGCAGTGCAATATGGTGTTCTTATGCCGACCCTTATGTATGGAAGTGAAGCATGGAACTGGCAAAAGAAGGATGATAGTAGAATAAATGCAATAGAAATAAGATCTCTAAGACGAATGTATAGCAAATCTGTATATGATAGAGTGTCAAATGCAAGTATAAGAAGTGAATGCGGTGCGAATGATGGTGTTATGAACAAAATAATGAAAGGGTCATTAAGATGGTTTGGACACATGGAAAGAATGAGTGAAGACAGAATGATGAAGAAAAATGTGTAAACGGCGTGAACGAGCTAGAAATAGAGGAAGGCCGAGGAAAACGTGGCATGATCAAATCAATCAAATATTAAATGTCGGTCACGTGAGGAGTCGGAAAAATCAACGTGCGTGCATTTCAAGATGTATGAATGTAGAGGAAGCGAGAGAAGTATGTCAGGACAGAACAATGTGGCGTTTCATTCTTTCTGCCTACCCCTCCGAGGAGACGGCGTGATGGTTAATTAGTTAGTTAATTACTAGAATAATTATTTAATCGTTTCCACGCCAGTTGACCACCCCTGTCCGAGCTAAATGTATTTTGTCACTTGTAAGCCTGTATACGGCTTTAGAAGCGCTGAAATATTATTTTCCCAGCGATATACGCTCCGGGAAACCCCTGGGACACACCGGACCCGTGAGATCGCCACGATGAAACGTTACCTAAAAGTATACATGCGCACCCCTACAGAAACAGCTACATACATCTGCAAACCCCCATTGCAAAATAATTAAATTACACACATTTTTATTAAATATCATGTTGTTATCATGTTGTACAAAATGATTCATCATCATCGGCTGTCCCTCGTGTCCGAGGAAGATCCTGGACCAAAGATATGCTAAGGATAACGGAAATGAGAACACTTCCTCGGCCTATTCCCGTCCACTCCTGGACAAAGGCCTCCCCCATTTGCTTCCATGTCACTCTGTCTTGTGCAGATTGCATCCAGGTTATTCCGACATGTCTGTTCAGATCATCCTTCCACCGTAGTTGCGGTCGCCCTGCACTTCTCTTTGCCGTCCACGGTCTCCAAGTCAGCAGTCTTCTTGTCCACTTTTCATCTGAGCTTCTGGCTACGTGACCTGCCCATTGCCATTTTAGAGTCGCCACCCGGTGGATGATGATAGTGACCTTTGTTTTTACTCTCACCGTATCGTTTCTGACTGTCTCTTAGGCTTATTCCTAACATGGCTCTTTGGGTCACTCGTAGTTTCTCGGCGCTTTGTTTGGACAATGTAACAGTTTCAAGATCATAAGTACCAACTGTATTTTCTCTGGAAAACTCTGCATAATCGTGTAAGAAACATCACAATCTGAGAGGTCAAAATGTGGTCAGATTGAGGCAACAACATCGACGGTGCTAGTATCACCACGTCCAGAGAATGAATTCCACAAGAATCCCATACATGGCTCTTGATGGAATACGAGGTGTTCCCACAACGATGGATAGATAAATCAAATCACGAGGACAAAAGCAGGAAAGACTCTTCGAAAGAGGGTGAGAAACACGGTTATCCACGAAATCTGCAAGGTAGAAGTTAACGTAAGAGATATGGTAAACAACACAGAAGATAATGCGCAAATGCAGAGGATGGATCCCTTCAGAATCCCACGCGTTGTGGCGCATCAGATTCCTGATGGAAGGATAGCTGTGACTCACGTCAACCTCCCGAGAGAAGAGAAACCAGCTTGACTTTGTAGTTTAAAAGACCAGACCAACGGTTTAAAAACAGAAGAAGAAGAAATCAAATACGTTGATTTCTTACGATCTTCTTGATACGTTGAAAGACGCAAATTCACGGTCCCGTACGGGACCACTGGGCATCTAAAGGTTAATATAATATCAAATTATTACTACTACTTGGACATTTTAACCACTCTTCTCTCTACATTCGTATTTTTTTCGTTTAATAGAATACATTAATAGCTAAACAGAAGAATTGGACTTAGCTGGGCAGCTTTCGAAAACATGAGTTACATCTTTAAACCGGAAAATACCGATCAACCTGAAACGAAAAGTCTATGAAGCCTGCGTTCTGCCAGTTGGTACTTATGGTCTTGAAATGGTTTATTGTCTAAACAAAGTGCCGAGAAACTACGAGTGACCCAAAGAGCCATGTTAGGAATAAGCCTAAGAGACGGAGTCAGAAACGATACGGTGAGAGAAAAACAAAGGTCACTGACATCATCCACCGTCTGGCGACTCTAATATGGCAATGGACAGGTCACATAGCCAGAAGCTCAGATGAAAAGTGGACAAGAAGACTGCTGACTTGAAGACCGTGGACGGCAAAGAGAAGTGCATGGCGACCGCAACTACGGTGGAAGGATGATCTGAACAGACACGTTGGAATAATCTGGATGCAGTCTGCACAGGACAGAGTAACTTGGAAGCGAATGGAGGAGGCCTTTGTCTAGGAGTGGACGGGAATAGGCTAAGGAAGAAAAAGAAGAAGAATACATTATACTATAACAATATCATATTATATAATTTCGGATGATCTATATAATATTGTACATAATATTCCCTATTTCTAATCTTGTATCGTAATAAACCAATAACTAATTATCTTCCTATTTCCCGGCATATTGACAGCTCTCACCCACGTACGTTGGAAAGGGAGCAGCCCTCTACTTCCGGAGTGTACCGGAAGAGACATGTCCCAGATACCCGTCCAATTTTCCGGATGTCCGGATCACTTCCACTCCGTGGCGTAGGTCAATCACTATTTTACACCGACTGGTTGTGTTTAAGGATCGCGAAGACGAATGTGTGCAATGTTAGAGATAATTAACCCACAAATTGAGCAAGGGAGATAGTTTTGGTTTGATTGATTATTTCTTTTGTTTTATCTGCTGATCGTATATATTGCAGACCGGTTTCTGTCCTTTTCGTAATTATGTTAGAGTTGTTTTCTTGAAATGGACATTTATTTTTTGAACATAACGAAAAAACACGTAATTAAGAAAAATGGGAAGAAATGAAAGAATATTAAAAGGTAGAGATCTAAACTAACTAACTAACCATTACGCCGTCTCCCCGGAGGGGTAAACAGAAAGAATGGACTGCCGCATTTTTCTTTCCTGACATATTTCCCTCACTTTCTCAACATTCATACAACGTGTCATCCTTTGTATTTTTGCCTTCTGAACGTACTTTCACTAACATGAAAGACGTCGATCTCCGAGGAGACCGCGTTCAGCAGACTAATTGCTCTTCCCACCGGTGTCACCAGAGGCAGATTGGTTCTAGCGGCCGGTAGGTAAAACAATCTGTGCTGTCGCTGTCGGAGATATCTATCGGGGACAAAAGGCCGAACACCCTCCAGTACGGTCGAGTGCTCGAAGTATCCCCTAATTAATCTAAAGATGTCCATTTCTTCGAAGCTGAAGAGAATTGGTTCCGAGCATTCCCAAAAGAAATGCCGCGGGATAGAGCCACGGATAGCTACCATACTCCCGCATGTAGAGATACCTCAGAATTTTTTTCTGAACCCTCTCCAGCATAATGGAATATCTCACCTCGTGAGGACTTCATATCACAGAACCACTTTCGAGTCTGCTCCGAACCAATGCGTTGTATAGGACTCTGAGCCCTGAGCCCAAATGGATGGTGATAGACTCGCATATACAGCCGCTTATGAAATCCCCTCCGGAAACCGTCCACCTGGAAGCCAATTAAGTGATGGAGGGACAGCTGGACCTCATCATCCCACGACACATGATTTCTGTGTCACAAATAATATAAGGGTTTACACTAGAACCCTTTGATTGAAATAAGACTTTGATGTATTTGTTATCTAGGGAAACGTTTTTGTTTTTGCATCTTTCATCTCAAGTCTGTCTGAATAGGCCAATTGAGAGTTATTTAATGAAAAATGCCAAATCTGGTCGTGAGCAACAAAACTTTAGCAATCTACGGACTGTTGGGCAACTTTTAGTGCTTAATTTTGGATTCAGTTTCCAAAATTAATTACGGAACAGAACGAAACAAATTTGAATTGAGAATGGCGCCTAATTGGCGGTTGGGATATTGAGATTTCTATCGTCATCGCGAATATTATGAGAAAACTTTGTACGTAGAGATTTTAAGAATTATACCGTAGCTTCAGGAACGCTGGACGAATGAAACTATCAAAAGTCTTTACTTAGTAAATAAACTAACTAACTAACTAACCATCACGCCATTTCCCTGGAGGGGTAGGCAGAGAGGATGGATCGCCGCAATGCCTTGTTCTGGCATACCATGCACGCACGTCGATTATTCCGACTTCGAATGTGGCCGCCTTTTAGTAATTGATTAATTTGGTCATGCCATGTTTTCCTCGGTCGTCCTCGGCTTCTTTTCCCACTCACGCTGCTTGTGTACAACTTTTTAACCATTCTACTCTCATCCATTCGTTCCATATGTCCAAACCATCTCAGGGATCCTTTTTTAATTTGATTCATGATGCAGTCATCTACCTAACATTTCTTTTTTATTTAATCGTTCGGTATTCTATCATACAACGTTTTCCCGCACATTCTTCTTAGTGATCTCATTTCTACGGCGTTTATCCTGCTTTCATCCTTCTTTTGCCAGCTCCAAGCTTCACTTCCATACATGAGAGTTGGCATTAGAACTCCATTGTGTACTGCCATCTTTGCTTCTGTGGATATATTGTATTTCTATTTGCAGTAATGACTTTGAATGCGCCATTTATTTTATTCCCAGCACCAACCCTTCTTTCGATGTCTTTCTCCATTTTTCCGTCTCTTGTAAACATGCTTCTCAGATACGTAAATTCAGTAACTTGCTCCAATTTCTCGCCCATCGCACTTATATCACAAATCGTCATACATTCTTCTTTCTCGAAAACCATCACTTTAGATTTAGACACATTGGTGATGAAGTCACTCTTTTTGCATGCCTCATACATCCTTGCCACTAAGACTTGCAAATTTCTCTACTGTCAGCGGTTAACACAAATAAAACTGCTTATATAATAATGAGATATTGAAAAATCAACTTTTTCAATGAGTGTGACCTTTTGATGAACGTGTCCAAGTCTTAAGGGGTTACACGGTGTAACCCCTTACGACTTACGCCACCCTGAATTTTTCAAAAAAACAGAGTTCAAAAGGAATCCAAGGACATCACAGTAACAATAGAAGACCTCATGTACGGTTCAGGAATTGTAGATTAAATGGAACTTTAAAAAAATATCTTTTTTAAAGACCCTGACGTCATACTTTTTTTTTCTATTGCGTTTTTCTCGAAGCTACTTTTTTCAAAACGGTGTACACGATATCTCCCGATCTACTTACACGATTTGGTTAAAATTTACGATGTTATTTTTTTAATATAATATCTACAATTTCACGTAGTTATTTTTTTTGATAGGATGTCATGTTCAAAAGTAATAAATTATTTAAACTCAAAATTTAAATGAAAATTTGTTTTGCAACAACTGACAACAACAATAAACAACTGGCCCAAGTTAAAAATAGCATATAAATTGGAGTGACATCTCCAGGCATTATCTAGCAATACGATAATGGTGGTAGCCTTTCACATACGCTTTGTACATCATTCGCAACCCATCACACCGCGTCTCCCGCGGAGCGACAAGAGAAGGATGGAGTGCCGCATCAGTAAAAGTGTGGCAGTCCATTCTTTCTGCCTACCCTTTCGGGGTGATGGTTAGTTAGTTAGTTAGTTGTACATCATAACTTTTTCCCTTCTTGGTATGTAATTCTTTATTTTGTAGAAGAGGGAGTATAGCGATGCTAACTTGTCTGTTAGGTTGTCTATGTGTTTTGTCCATTTTAGTTGTTTGTCCATTTGTCGAGTTCGGTTATTACGTATTTTTTTTTATGCACATGTTATGGTTTTTTATGCACATATTAATATCAGTTAATTGATCGTACGTTATGTAAGGTCTTTGATTTCCTCCTGGCTAATTGTTCAGGAAATGGCCATGGACGAGATCCAACTTGTCTATAGTCTATGAATGATATCAAGATTTCTCTTTGGTCCGACGTGCACCATATCTGTTTGTCTGTGGTCCCCGCATACGTCAAACTTCAAACTAGGAATTCTAAAGCTAATTTCGTGTCATGGCGACCGCTTTGTTCTACGTTTTGAATTATGTTGTGGTTGACGATGGGGCAGTGACAGCTCGTAGAAAAAAAAACACAAAACAATTAAATAAGCCCATATTTTTAATGGCGTGACAATCAGAATAACTAAATATTAGAGCAATAAATTATCTTCAATAGACTGCAAGTTCAATAGAGTAAGAGCCCTTGACTTATGTTTTACCTATTGCTGAAAGCTGCGTATTTATAACACCATTGTATCGGACGTATGCGAATAGATTATTATTTTTTTTATTTTTTTATTTCATTGTTTACAAATATGTTCATTTTATTTAATTAATGTTAGTAATTTTATATTAATTTAAGTTGGGGGTTCATCGTCCGGACCGGAAGAGTTTTCAGGGATCCCAATGTGCTCAGAGTCCTATACAACGCATTGGTTCGGAGCAGGCTCGGAAGTGGTTCTGTGATATGGAGTCCTCACGAGGCGAGATATTCCGTTATGCTGGAGAGGGTTCAGAAAAAATTTCTGAGGTATCTCTACATGAGGGAGTATGGTAGCTATCCGTGGATCTATCCCACGGCATTTCTTCTGGGAATGCTCGGAACCAATTCTTTACAGCTTCGAAGAGATAGACATCTAATAACCCATTTCTTCAGATTAATTAGAGGATACTTCGAGAACTCGGCCGTACTGGGGGATGTTGGTATTTTTGTCCCCGATAGATATCTCCGACAGCGACAGCACAGATTGTTTTACCTACCGGCCGCCAGAACCAATCTGCCTCTGGTGACACCGTTGGGAAGAGCAATTAGTCTGCTGAACGCGGTCTCCTCGGAGATCAACGTCTTTCATGTTAGTGAAAGTACGTTCAGGGGGCAAATACTATTGACTTTAGAAAGTATCTTGTCTTCCTAATGTCGAACCATCTCTAATGCGTTCCTGGTACTTTGTTGTATTTTTATGATATTTTACCTGTACTTAATAGATGCCTTAAACATTTTCCTGTTTGTAATGTATATTGAGTTAATAAACTGATTTATATAAATATAATAAAACTTTGTTTTATTACAAACAATTATCATCACGCCGTATTCTCCGCTTTCACCATCTACATTACATCGGAGACGAGCAGCAGTCAGCGGCCTGAATAAAAATTAAAAGTACGGGGGGAGCAATCTGTCCCGTACAACCATCATCAAACCAGTGGTGACGTATGGTTCTGAGTCGTGGACAATGACTCTAAAAGAACAACAAAGAATCTACTGGTTTGAGAATAGGATACTTAGAATGATCCTGGGACCCAGACCCGGTGTTGCAGCGGGAACTTGGAGGCATAGGACCAACCAAGAGATCCTTACGATGATCCAGCAGCCCGTTATAACGAGCACCGTGAGTCAGTGAGATTAGTCTAAGTTGTTTTGTTGTTGTTTCTTTTCTCATATATTTTATGTTATCTTATAAATTCCCTTGTGCTCCCTTTGCCTTCCCTTTATCTTCACCCAATGACCCCCTTTATCTCGATTCAATCCACCCCTCCGCATTTTTCCTCTCTCTCTCTCCCCTCCAGACTGTTTCGCCTCTCTCGAGTAAAAAAATAAATAAATTGCCTTCACTGTGATACCTAGGTTAATTTTGCTAAATGTAAGCTATAAGAATAAGGTGAAAGTTTACATGATGTGTAAGTGAGTGAGCGGGACAAAAAAGGGGGAGAGAAAAAATATTAGATTAAATGCGGTCTGGCATCCCCTTGCGATTGGTATATATTAAATGTAGTTCCGGATGGATGAGGAACAGGCCTAGAAAGGGCATGTGTGAGGTTAACGAAAGGGCGCCGCTGTGCCCTATAATAGCCTCGGGTATGTGGTGGGAATCTTCTTCTGCTGTCCCTTAGTCATTTTTTCATTGTATCTGTTATAATATTGTAATATTTTTGTTATATGTATAATCTGTTATAATAATACTTCTGTTATGTATATAATCTTACATTTTTTATATATATATATATATATTTTTTTTGTATACAAAAGGTCGTTTGAACCCAATTACTGTACACAAATTTATTTTTAGCTATTATATTGATTCTCATAACTTGTGATAGGTAGCCAATCTATCGCCATTTTATTGTCACGTGAATTCTACACCAGACCAAAGACAGTGTGACAATTACACTGCCATCGCCGGGAATCGAACCCGGGACCTTCGATATGGAAGTCAGAACTTCTAACCACTCTGCCACGAAGTTCGTCGTCATTCTTTAATTACATCTGTTATAATAATATTTCGCGGACGCCACTGACAAAGACCGGGCATGACACTTAAGATAGACAATCATAGTTACAGAACGATCCTAGAAACTTGTATACCATAGAGATAGAACTCAATATAGTGGAATACGTATATCTGATACAAAAGTTTTATACGTGCACACTTCCGAAATTGCGACCCCAATTAAAATCATTTTATATCATACATAAAGTGGACTTCAGATATGTATAAATGTGAAACTAAACTTAAACTAACCATCACACCGTCTCCCCAAAAGAGTAGGCAGAAAGAATAGATAGTACTATTATGTGAATGCATAGTAAACGAACGTGCTTCTTCTTATTTTTCTTCTTCTTGTTAGTTAAGGTCGTGTGACCTATTTATTTATTTATATATAATACACAAATGAGACATAAGAATGGAAAAACATGTAGGCAACTCATTTGGACACAAAACGGTGTAACAAAGATAAAACAACGACATGAAACCAAAAAATCAAACATATCAGAAGGAACCCAAATATGTCGACGTCAGCGAGACAGTACTCTTTCCAGATTTGTAATATATTTTTTATGAACACTGCCTCTCTGACACTGAAAATGTCCAAATTCGAGACGATTAGATTCAACGTCCGAATTGCTCTTCCTACGGGCATCATCAACAGTGGCGGTACTCCCATAGAAGCCCAGAAGCCCGGCTTGCGTTAGAAATTTTGGAACAAAACCCCCAAATCTAAGTAATCATACCCCCGCAAAAACCAACAACCCAACAAATCACCTTTCAACAATGTTCCCATCAGACGTAAGAGGAATTGCCACAAGAGCTGAACCTCTGTAAGCCATAAGAGGTTTTGATTTAAATGTTCTTACGCAGGCTGAACTTCTGGGCTTCTATGGGAGGACTGCCACTCACCAAAAACAGGTTGGTTATGCGTGACGGAGCAAAGAACAATTGATGTCGGCGCTGTCGCAGGTAATTATCAGAAACAAAAATACCTATTTGCAAAACATAGGGGTTCTCAATAGAGCCCCGATGACGGTGAGGTGTCCTGATGATGATGTCCAGCTATTTCTCCATCTCTTCGGCGGCCTTCCTGACATTTTTTTGCAATTCGTTACGATCATACAGTAAACCAAGTTAAAAAGTAGGAAAATATTCCGTGAATTTTTCACGGATTGCTCCTTCTTCTTCTTCGTCTAAGTTTAGGTCGTATGGCCTGTTTGTGGCGGTGGGCCGTCCTGGGACGATGTCCAGCCATTTTTCATCTCTTCAGCGGCCTTTCTGATAATCTCTTGCTGCTGCAATTTTCGTCTTTAACAATTTTTGCAATTCGTGTAATCTCCGTGTCGTGATTTCTCCCAAAGCGCCTTCTGCTTCTTCTCAATCTTACTATGTCCTCAGTATTACAGACAACCATTATCGTCTCATTTCTGATCCGATCTCTGAGGGTTCTGCCTGCGATGGAGGGTAGGGTTCGCATTTCTTTTACTCTGAGAAGGTTCTTAGTCCTATTGATATCGGCTCTGACTTCTATCCCATACGTCATGATGGGACGGACGCATGCCTTGTAAATCCTGACTTTTTTATCTTCCATAATAATATGGTGTCAACGAACGTGCTATAGTCAATAAGTCAATAAAAACAGTTTTATACAGCTATCCAAATTTGTCATCTTACTAACTAACTATCTAACTAACCATCACACTGTTTCCCCGGAGAGGTAGAGAGAGAGGATGAACCGCCACACTGTTATACCCTGACAATAACTCTTGCGCCTTTTCTACATTCATACACCGTGACACGTACACTAGTCGATTTTTCAGTTTTAGAACATGGCCGCCTTTTTAATAATTGATTAATTTGGCCAAATCATATTTTCCTTGGCCGTCCTTGGTTTCCTTCTCCATTCACACTGCTTGTATATATTTTATTAGCCATTCTTCTCCCATCCATTCATTCTATATCTTCTTCTTCTTCTCCTTATAGACCTTTGGTCTGTTCCTGAAATCAGGCTGGCCTCTCTTGGGAGGTTGACTCCCAACTATCTCTCCATCCCTTTGGCGGTCTTCCGGGGGGTCGGCAGCCGGCAGGAATCTAATGTGCCACAGCGTGTGGGATTCTAGTGGGATCCATCCTCTACACGTGCGCATTCCAGTATCTTCTGCGTTGTCTGCCCCATCTCACGACATCCTCCACCTTGCAGATCTCGCGGATAGCCGTATTCCTCACCCTATCTCGATGAGTCCTTCCTGCTAATCTTCAGTGTCTTCATCTCTGCCACCCGTACTTTTAGCCTTCGTTCTTATGGTATCCGCTCTGGTCTCAATGGGATATGTCAGTATAGGCCTTACGCAGGTTTTATATACAATATTCTGACCTTACTGTCAGTTCTCACATACTTGTTTTTCCATATTATATCATTGAGACAACCTGATACGGCCGAAGCCATTTCACTGACAAGATCATTTTGACTGAGCAGATCCACTCCCAGATATCTAAACTTTGCAACCTGTTCCAGCATTCTGTCATTCAAGGGTTCTTTTGAGAATGTCATGGTTTTTGTTTTCTCAACTGAGATCATCATATTGAAGTTGGCGATCGATATCTGAAATCTATTTAAAAGTCTTGGCAGTTCGTCTTCCGACCCTGCTATCAGTGCAGCATCGTCCGCGTATCATATGACGCTCACTACATCCTTCCCTATGCAGTATCCCAAACCAAGTAATGTGACATCTCCTAACTGTCTCCTTGTCTTATGCCTGTTGAAGTCATTCTATATGGTATATCTAAACCATCTACTTAGAATGCAATCATCTTACATTTCTTCCTGATATCTACGTTTGTATTAAAGTCTAGGTACATCAATGTTTATTCACTTTTGCGAGAGAATTTTCGTTTCCTTAAAATGCACAAGGCTGCTCAAAAAACATAAGTGTTGGTACAGAGACGGGTAACTTGTGTTTGAAAATACATCAACTTAGCTTACTTCAAGCCAGCGCAGCGGTGTCCCGTGCAATTCCACCAAAAAAGCAAACATTATAAATACTAACCTTCGCTAACCGGTGCTATTTATCTGGTACACATTGCTCGTAATAACAATCGTATAGAGATTAAGCCATTTTAATTCTATAGAGATTAAGCCATTTTAAAGCCCGTACTGGTTGCCTTGTAGTAACCATGCTCTTTGTATTGTCTATGGAGATTATTATGTTGAATCTTATTTTCACATAACATCGACCATCTAAATTTGTACTTCCTTCTGTGACAACTTTATTTTTTTACAACATATGTTTCTTTTTATTCAAATATGTTTATAGTTCACTGTTCGCCCCTGCGTGTACAGGAACAGGCGGGATGGCAGAGTTCATAAGAGATACCTGCTTGCTTAATAATGTTCTCAAACCTCGCACAAGATCTGAATTTCTCAAATTCTTCACATTCCCCACCCGCGTGGCGCTTCCCCAACTTTCCGCACGCATGTACGTAATCCACCCTACATTAAATAACTTAACAAGTCTACTAAATTGTAAATTAATATCTATTTATATAACCTATAAATAAGACACCATTTTGTAACCAAAATCATCAGATAATGCGATTTAATTAAGGTATCAGAGAGTGCAGAGGGACATTTATTTATTTATTATTATTGAAGGTAACAAACAGCAATTACAGTATATGAATATAAACACACAGAGACAACAAAACAAGGCCAATTACATGCTACCACAAATATTAACATTATTATTAGTACCTAATAATGAATAATTAAAGATGAAATATAATTTTAAAATGTAAAGAAAAAGACAAGAAAAGAAAAAGTAGACTAACTAGTTTCATTCGCCCCGAAGGGTTGCTTCAACCAATTTTTTTTAAATCACTTTCATTAAGATGGAACACATCGATGTTATTAAAGCACTTATTGTACATGTCGCACGTCCGGTACACCGCCGCACTCTGAGCGTAGTTAGTCTGATAAGCAGGAAGGTGGAATATTTGGTTCGCAGTGTGTCTTGTGCGAAGCATAGGGGTATTCAGTAATAATTTACTAAGAAGTTCGGAGTTGTCTATTTTGAAGTGAATAATTTTGTGACATGAAGAACCTACGCCTTATGGAAGAAGTTGCTTAGCAAAGAAACATAGTCGCCAAATGACAAAAAACCGACCCTGAGCAATGGAAAGAGACGAGAGTAAAGAAGAAAGAAGATTTTCCGATGATGAAGGGTTGGATGTAGGTGCCAAAATGAGCGGAGTGTCAGTAGCTATCTCTTGTATGCGGATGACGCTGTCCTACTTGCAGACAGCAAACATGAACTACAAGTCCTGGTGAATAGTATGTATGAGGTATGCATGCGAAATTATCTAATAATGAATGTGAATAAGTCCAAATTTTTGAAAACGAAGAAAGAATGACAGTCTGCAATATTAGCGTGAATGGTGAAAATTTTGAGCAAGTAGATGAGTGGAGAGGGTCATTGAAAGAAAGGTTGGGGCAGGCAACAAAGTGAATGGTGCACTTAAAGTTGACATCGCCAACAAAAACCTATCTGAAAAAGCTAAAATGGCAATGAAAATTTTGAGCAAGTAGATGAGTGGAGAGGGTCATTGAAAGAAAGGTTGGGGCAGGCAACAAAGTGAATGGTGCACTTAAAGTTGACATCGCCAACAAAAACCTATGCACGATGGTGTTCTTGTACCGACCTTTATGTATTGAAACGAAGCGTGGAACTGGCAAAAGAAGGATAAAAGTATAATTAATGCAGTAGAAATGAGATATATTAGACGAATGTGTGGATACTCTGTGTATGTTAGAGTGTCGAATGAAAATATGAGAAGTGAATGCGGTGCGAATGATGGTGTTATGAACAAAATAATGAAAGGATCATTAAGATGGTCTGGACACCTGGAAAGAATGGTAAAAATAGTATATGTTAACGATGTGAATGGAACTAGAAATAGAGGGAGGCCGAGGAAAATGTGGCACGATCAAATAAATCAAATATTGATGTCGGCCACGTGAGGAGTCAGAAAAAATCCAACGTTCGTCGTTAAATCGTTTGACTTGCATACCTCATACATTGTCGATACTAAGACTTTTAATTCGTCCGCACTATTCGCAACTAAACAAGCAAATATTAATTGTAATACAAAAACATTTTCATTGTTGTAAAAAACACGTATAAAATTTTACTGTTTTAATCCAAATATTTCAGGAGCGCCGAAGCGGTTTTTGGTTATTTTCCCAATTGACTATTCCCTACAGCATCACAAGATATGAGGTGAAAGAATTTAATACTGGAACCCCTTCACAGCAAGGATCTATTATAAAATAAGATCGAAGACATTCTGGTACAACACCAGAATAATCTAAACGCAATGGCGCAACAACCAAATAACTTTCAAATACTGTGCACGTAATAAAAATCAGAATTCAATGAAATGTGAAACATGGCATGATCAAATTAATCAAATTATAAAAGTCGGGCTTGTAAAAAATCGAAAGGATCTACGTGCGTAGAGGAAGCGTGAGAAGTGTGTCCGCATATATTAGTGTGGCGGTCCATTCTCTCTGCCTACTACTGCGGGGAAACGGCGTGATGTTACAACATTGTTGTTGTTACTGTTTAATATTATAGATAACTGAGTTAACTCATTAACGGTTCTTTTACATTGGACAGTGACCAGAACAGAACCGTAACGCCACCGACGTAGCCTTGAATCTCACCATTTATCTTAAATACTATTATATATAAAAATCGCCTTCGGGAGAGTTAATAAGTGTCAGATTTACGTCTGCGCGTATCTTATCAACACTCCGGACGGCGATTTTATTATAGCAGTGTAGCGGTCTATACTCTCTGCCCACCACTCCGGAAAATCGGCGTGATGGTTTGTTGTTGGTGTTATGATATTTTTCTTTATACATATAGCTTTAGTTACACTAATACCAAATATTATAATACCAAAGACTTTTGAAAGATTAATTGAAAAGACTAATACCAAAGATTCAAATCAATGAAATTTGAATTTAATAATCTTAAACGTCTTTCATGTCTGAGCTGGACATATCTGTCGTAGAACCGACAGCCGATGGGGAAGACGGGTTCTGGAGTGGAGACCGCGTACAGAATTCTGTTGAGTTGGACGTCCCCCTGCCCGCTGGACCGACGATCTGAAGAGGATTGCTGGACATGGATGGATGGAAGCGGCAATGGATAGGAGGCGATGGCGTGCTTTGGAAGAGGCCTACGTTCAGCAGTGAATGACAGACGGCTGATGATGATGATGACGTCTTTCATATTAGTGAGAGTACATTCAGAATGCAAACAATCACGATTTTGGAGATTATCGTATCTACCTAATGTCGAACCATCTCGGATGCGTTTATGATATTATACTACGAGTATATACAATATATTATTTTACTTGTTCTCAATAGATACCTTAAACCTTAATTTTGTAATGTCTATTAATGAAATTCAGCAGATGAATTGCTCTTCCCACCGGTGTCACCAGAGGCAGGTGGTTCTGGCGGCCAGTAGGTAAAACAATCTATGCTGTCGCTGAGGGAGATATGTCATGTCTATTGATGAAACAAACTGATTTGATTAGATTTAAGCAGGAAATAGCTTATTATTAAAAAGCAAGAATCTAGTCGTGTCCAGGCTTGAATCCACTACCCCTAGAACTAGACCACCACCCGTTAACAACGTGAAGAACGGAGTAGATGAAGACCAAAGAAAATCTGACATAACACAATTAAACTAACTAACTAACTAACTAACCATCACGCCATCTCCCTGAAAGGATAGGCAGAAAGAATGGACTGTCACACTTTTACTGATGCGTCACGCCATCCTTCTCTTTTCGCTCCGCGGGAGACGCGGTGTGATGGGTTGCGAACCTCATCGCCACCAATAGGCATCTCCCGCGCACACTTCTATCGTGCAACACCCACAAAATAAATCTAAAACAAATAATATAAACACAATGATATAAAATAAAATAACAAAATAAAAATAATTTAACACAAAATGTTCTTTTTAGATGGTGCACATATTATCTATTTAATTTATGTTCCACGAATCCACCGTTTTTTTTAATTTAGCACATAATGTAATAACACATTAAGTTTTTTTCGATGTTGCACATGTTGACATGGTCGATCCGGACTTTTGTGTTTATTTAATTTATGTTTCACGTATCCACCGTTTTTTAAATTAGCTGTAAGTAGGCACTTAACCAGCAAGAACTTTGAAATAATACTGAAGAAATTATTCAAATTATCATTGGAACAAATTAATAGAATTAATAGAATTTTAAAGGTCATTTTGGAAGTCGGAAGAATCGACGTGCATATATGACTCGCTGTATGGATGTGAAGGAAGCCAGAGAGGTGTGTCGGATAATGTAGTGTGGCGGTTAATTAACACTTTTGAGGAAACGGCGTGATCGTTTGTTTGTAGAAAAATAAATTCATTTTAGCTATTTGAAAATTTCTAGTTACGCCACTCGTCCATACCTTCGAAGGTTATGTAGAAAATTTAATATTTGTTTGCATGCATTTCATCACGTTTTCATCCGTACGAGATACGAAAACCTCGGAGTTAAACATGCTATTTGCCCAAATCTTTGACAGACATACAGAACACGATGCAAGATTATATGCAAACTATTTCGTTTTAAATATATTCTTGCATACTCTCAAAGACGGGCATAACAGAAATATCATTGAAACAAATATATTTAGGTAATGTAAGTTGTATGAAGTCTTAACAATAATGATCGCATTAACCACAAAACAAGATATAGTAAAACAGAACACACCATATCTTTATGTGTATAATTGGTATGTGGTTAAACTCCTAAACGGCTGGACCGATTTTGATGATTTTTTTTGTATTTTGTCAATAACGTCTGTCGAGTCCGCTAGTATATTATAATATATATTTACTATCAACACAATTAATCGTATTATTTTATTTTATTTTCTTGTCATATTTTATTTGTTCGTTTCTGAAACTTATTATTTTGCTTATATATTCAATAAAGCACAGCGGAACAAAGAAATAAAATAGGTTAGATTAAATGTGGTCTGGCAACCCCTTGCTGTTACCGTCTTTAAATTAAAGTCCCGACCAAAAGTTTACTGAGGACAACGGAAATGAGAATATTACGTGCTATTGCTGGGAAGACTCTGCGTGATCACCACATCCCGAGAGGTCTGTGAGGTGCAAGATGTGGTCAGATGGAGGTAATGGTACCAACATGTCCAGAGAATGAATGCAACAAAAATTCCATTAATTGCGCTGCATGGAATACCAGATGGACGACGTCCACGAGGGAGACCACTAAAACGATGGAGATATAGCTGGAGAAGAATTCTATAATAAACTCTTAAGAATATCTGGAGGCTTAAGAGGGCTGACCCAAATAGAACCAAAGCACTATTACGAACCGCCGAAATGAAGACACTCCGCGCTATTCTGGGCAAAACACTGAGGGGCAGAATCAGAAACACAGTAATACGTGACACCTGCGATACCGAAGATATTGTCAGATTGGGCAGGAAAAGTCCACGTAGAACGAATGAGCGACGATAGACTCCCCCAAGCAGCCGCAAACAACGTGCCAATGGGAACTCGCCAACCCGGAAGACCTGCGAAGAGATGGCGAGACAGTTGGAGTTCTGTGTCCCAGGAGACCTCGACGCCATAAAACAGATCCACAGATCTATTAAAAGAGGAAGAAGAAGAAGAGTATATTATATCTAACATATTTTTCCTAATAATTAAGACCGAAGCACACAAACGAAAACTGTAAAAGTAATTGAACTGAGATATTTTAATTCAAATAACGATTTCGCCACTAGCGCCATCTTGTGTAGTTTCGGTTGACTTTTGTTTTTACGGATTTATGTCCCAGTTACCTTATTCATTAATATCCTTTGAAACTTTGCAGCATCGAAAGAGTTTATTTTTCCCAGCATACATACGTAATTCCTGGTCCCTACCGAGGATAGTGAGCGCGGGCACACATAAATTTATCAGGGTCTGGTGGGAAAAGTATCTGAGGTGGCCGAGTCTTAAATCATAGATTAGGTACTCCGGGCAGCCGCGGGAGTCGGGAAGCCATTTTATATATTGCCGCCATCTTGTAGTGCAGCCGTTCCGAATTCAAAATGAGTAACAAATTGGTGGGAAGCTGTTGCTGGCTCGCCGCGAACACGTCGCGCGGGATTAATGGCGCATAATCTAAAATGGCGTACTTAAACGTGCTAAATACATTCGCTTTCATACTTACGTTTGCGCTCTGCTAAAGGGTGTATCCGCTTCATTTAATAACTTCATTCTCAAATTGAAAATCGAAGACAGATTAAATGTTTCTTCTAGATTCGCCTTCACTTTGTGTTGTGGATTCATATTTGAATAAATATCCTTGCACTTAATATTTTTATAACACTTTATACAGACATGTTTCGGTCATGACACTGTTACAATTAAAAACAAAATAAAACAGAGTGATCACCTATTTACTAAAAAAGGGTGGAGTTATGTAAGGTAGAAGGGTATAATTGGGATTAAGGAGAGGGGGGAGATAACGTTAATATTTCGAACTTTTTACTAACATCAAATAATTTAATTTCTAAATTATTTAATGTAGGGATTTTATTATTAACGTGTAAAATTAAGATTCGGTTTTCTTTGTAAAATATTCAATTATATTCAATTAAATAATTAGTGAACTCCGAAGAATTATTATAAGAAAGGCATCTAAAATATTCTGTATGAACTTAAAAAAAACATTGAAAAGGGTTATATATGAAAAGGGAATCCGAAATATATATGTGAAAAGTGTAATATTACATTTAAGTGCAATTATATTTAAAACTTATAGATATAAAATAATAAAACACTTATTTAACCACGGTTTAAAATGTCTAACCACAAAAGAAGTGCTTCATACGAAATTTAAAAAAAAATTCGATTCAATTTATTCAAATAGGAATTAAATCGGTTATCTGGGATATGTGTTGTCGGCATTATCAAATGTTAATGACAAATTGGCATCGCTCAATAACTACTTCACATCTAATCTTTCGCCGTTTTCTTTGTCGCTATTTCATGCAAAGATTTTTAATTATTTTAAGATAAATGATCGTTATTTATTGTCAGAAATAATAAATTCATATAATTATATCCATTATAGGAATATATGTAATAATATAATACCTTTATGAATTAGCTATGTCAAAATTGCACAGCTTTCTGACCCACATTTAGTTGATATGTTCGTTTGCATATTGATTTCTGGAATATAGTTTTAAGCTGGAGAGCTAAGATTCCCTTCTGGCTTCAAAGCCACTTCTCTTCACTAGTTTCTTGTCACAATCTCTCAAATAATCTGATATATACTAACAATATAATTTAGAAAAAAAACACGTATAAAAATATAATCATTACATCATTTTGTTTTGAATGTATACAAATACAAATATATTGAATGTTTGCCTCCCTAGAACGGGTTACTCCAGTTGGAAGGTATAATATTATAACCATGTACTTGGTCAATATATCAATAAATAAATAATAAAAACATGTAGGCAAATACTGGATTTTACCCATTACGGGTCAATCATTAAGAATTAATTGTATCTCAATAGAGACGAAGATGTAAATTATTTGGAAACAGAAGGTATATAAAAAGCATATAATAATTGGAGAGTTTTCTCCAGGCGTTGTCTAGTAATTTTAACAGAAAATCTTTATTAATGTAATTTCACATTACATCAATAAAGATTTTCTGATTAATGCTTACATATAATCTTAATAGATGGCGCTAGTGTAGATTGAACTAAAATATGTGAAATGTTTCTCAACATAGTACAATTTATACATCTTTCAAAAATAATTGTCAGACGTGGTGGTCGTAAGAAGGGCGGAATGGGGAATGCTGTATTACATAAAGCGATCGCTTAACCCAACCAATGACAGGTCATAAGTCCTGTAAACGCCTCGACCACCATATTCTGTATCCAATTTGCATCTTCGTCTCTATTGAAACACAATTAATTCTTAATCATTACGTGTTTATCTCATATTTTGATTTCCACGCCATTAACATAAAGCGGCAAAATTTGGAGACAAACGCATGCGCAAATTTATTCACACCTATTTGAGCACAATTGAAGCACACCTTTTCCTGTACCGATCGTCATTAATATCGCACGCCCCGACCTATCGCAATCTCATTTAAATAAAATAAAACCGCTTTTTTGTCAACAGACAAATAGCAGTATAGCTAGAATTATGGCAGCATGCCTCAAAACCGGCATAAAAATTACGACATTCCGCCATCTTAGTATCGTTCGAATTTTAAAATTTAAAATCACACGGAACAGTCTGTAACTCCCTTTGCACTTTGGCTATTTGTCTATGGACTACGGAGCGCACAGTGCGCCGCCTAGCGTCGTAAAACGGTCAGAAAAGTCTAAAACTACCGCTCCTAAATTATTCCTGGCTTCCAGAGTCAAATTCGTTCTCATGCTTAATAAATACCTCCTGCAGGACAAGGTGAGTTTATCATCTTCTAAATAGATTTAGTTTCAAATATTTCGAATGCTATTTAAAAGCAAAACATGGGAGATGTAAGTATTGAAACTGAAATAATTTTATTGGTGGTGTGCCATTTGTAGAAATAAATTAAATAAAAATATATTTTATATCAAAACTACTTTATTTTGTGTATAATACCATTTTATTTTAATTTTTATTTCCACTTTATTATGTTTTAAAGACCCTTTATTTCGTTTTTAACACCATCACGCAGTTTAGTTAGTGTAGTTTCATCAAGATTTCCGTTTGTTTTGTTACCCTAAACTGATTGGAAGGGGAAAAATACAAAATAAAGGAGTGTTGAAACAAAATATTAAATATTAATTGTATCTCAATAGAGACTAAGATATAAATTGTTTTTGGAAACAAAATATGATGGTCGAGGCGTTTACAGGACTTACTTGACCTGTCATTGGTTGGGTTAAGCGATCGCTTTATGTTAACAACATTCCCCATTCTGCCCTTCTTACGACCACCACGTCTGACAAATGTATATATGCTACGATATACTTCTACTATATACATCTAATCTTAATAGATGGCGCTAGTGTAGATTGACCTAAAAAATGTGAAGTATTTCCCAACATAGTGGTATTTATACATCTTTCAAAATTTTGTAAGGCGTTTACAAGTCACGTGGTGGTCGTAAGAAGGGCGGAATGGGGAATGTTGTTAACATAAAGCGATCGCTTAACCCAACCAATGACAGGTCATAAGTCCTGTACACGCCCCGACCACCATATTCTGTTTCCAAAAACAATCTACATCTCGTCTCTATTGAGATACAATTAATCCTTAAAAATGATTAACCCGCAATGGGTAAAATCCAGTATTTGTCTACAGGTATTTGTATTAGTTCAAAAAAAAAAAATTTAATATTAAGTGTTTAGTTTATTTATTAAACAATTGTAAAATATATATATTAAAAAAAAAATTCGTCCTATTTATTTAAATAAACAATTTACAATATAGATACATATTATATATTCTAGTTTTTCAAAACTAATGGTTTGAGAATTTATATATTATGTTAACTTATAATCGAAACTTTGAAGAAAAAGCACAAATGGCGTAATCGATTGTAATGTAGATGTTTTCATGTATTTTATGTAAATAAATAAATTGTCAATGAAGAAAAGTATGATAAATATATATAACTAACTAACTAACCATCACGCCGTCTCCCCGAAGGGGTAGGCAGAAAGAACGGACTGCCATACTTTTCTTTCCTGACATATTCCTCTCGCTTCCTCATCATTCATACATCGTGTCATGCACGCGCGACGATTTCTCTGACTCCTCACGTGGCTGACATTCAATATTTGATTTATTTGATCGTGCCACGTTTTCCTCGGTCTTCCTCTTTTTCTGGTTCCATTTACATAGTTCACATATAATTTTATTTACCATTCTTTCTTCATTCATTCTTTCCATATGTCCAAACCATCTTAAAGATTCTTTCGTTATTTTGTTCATAACACCATTCACTTCTTATATATTCATTCGACACTCTATCGTACACAGAGTATCACACATTCGTCTAAGAGATCTCATTTCTACTGCATTTATTCTACTTTCATCCTTCTTTTGTAAGTTCCATGCTTCGTTTCCATACATAAGGGTCGGTAGAAGAATACCATGAATATATATTTTGCCTTCATATTATGAAATGGTTTATTAATTTAAAAATATAATAAATAAATCAAATATTCTTCTTCTTCTTCTTAGTTTAGGTCGTATGACCTGTTTACGAAAATGTAGTTATTTAATTACACAATCATAATATAAATTAGATAACCAAACCGCAAAGCTAGAAAGAAGAATTGAACTAAGCTGGGCAGCTTTTGGAAACATTGGTTACATCCTTAAAAACCGGAAAATACCGTGCTCTTTCCATGGCTCTTTGGGTCACTCGTAGTTTCTCGGTACTTTGTTTGGACAATGTTACAGTTTCAAGACCATAAATACCAACTGACAAATATAAAATTATAAATTAACAATCATGAGATCGGAGAAGGGCTCAGATTTTACGCGTAAGTAGATAACCATAGTTTAATTAAATTTGAATTCAGACATCAACAGTATATCCGCCATAATCGATTAACAGAATCAGGAACATCCGTCAATTATCTCGTAGACATAGATATTCAAACATTGGTAATTAATGATTTTATACAAGGTGTCTCAAAAGAAATTTTATATTTAGTGCATCGATTAAAATAAGAAACCGTTTATAGAAAAAATATTTATTAAGTACACAGTTTGGGAATTTATATCTTGAAAATAATATCGTACCTTTGTAAACCCTCGGATTATATTTCTTGTTCCGTTTACGTCGTTTAAAATTTCTTTCTCTAACATTATTTTTTTATTCATTCTTTCCGTTTGTCCTAACCATCCTAATGATACTTTCATTATTTTGTTTATAACACTTTCATTCACTTGCATTGTTTTCACTTCTTACTCTATCTTAAACAGATTTACTACACATTCATCTAAGAGATCTCATTTCTACAGAATTTATTCTGCTCTCATCCTTCTTTTGCCAGTTCTATACTTCGCTTTCAAATATTTTCAGATAATATTTTAGTTTTTTTAACGCATTTTATTAATTATAATTCCATACATGGTATTTTTTCATTTATTTATTTATTTTGAACATATCTAAAGCATTACAGATTTTTTTAAAGATACAAGTTAGAGATACACAACAATAAGTAATACATAATAGATTAATAAAAAGAGCGAGAAACATAAGATGCTTGACAAATTAATAAAATAAATATACCATACAATTATAATAATGATAGTACTTCCCTCAGATGAGCCAAACTATCACAAAATATGTTGAACTCCGAGGTGATACGATTAAGCAAAGATATTGCTCTACCTACCGGCATAACCATTGGCAGGTTGGTTCTGCATCGTGGGAGATAAAATAATCTATGGCCCCTTTGCCGAAGATAATTATCAGGGACGAACAGACCTACATCACTCAGGACATTTAAAAGTTCATCGCACATTTAAAAGGCCCAAGTTTCATCCCATGAACCAACAAATATGTTATAATAGACTTTACTACAAACCAATCCCTAGGATTGAATCTAAAATAAATCGGGAGGTAGTTAAAATGTTTCGTCCTAAAAAAAATTCAAAATTTTACCTTAAAGCATTAAAAATAATCGTTTTTTCGTTCCAATTTAATTTAACAATGATTATCCAAAAGTGTGATTGGCGCCTGTCGCTTGATATGTATTAATGAGCTATTAAAATTATGTATGTAAATAAACGTCTTTGTCGTCAGAAAACTGACGAATTTCCAATCTGGGCTCTATTAATTCTGCATTGTCTCACACCCCACCTGGCGCGACCCGCAGGCCCGGCGCGGGGACTATTGCACCAAGAACGCCCAACTCTTCAACCGTTTCATTTGTGATAAACTTTAAACTTCGCTTTCGGAAAATTCGCACACCAATAGAATACAATGAGTATAATTATATAATGAATATTATTATAATTGTGCAAAACACATTTAGTACCAAAGGTTGACACATATGGCGCTGAGCGTGTGTTGCAGCGCGCGCAACGCAACGACAGCAGCGCCAAATTTAAGTTAAGAAAAAATGGACTTGACTTGGACTTGGATCTTCTGGCTTACAGAGGTTCAGCTCTAATGGCTATTCTTCTTACGTGTTGGAATGCGATTTGGTAGTTGTTTTATGATGGGAGTAGATTGAGTTCTGTATTGTTTTATTCTGTTTTTTTTTTTACGAGTTCTGTTTTACGAGAAAATAAACGTGTGTGTTCACTAGTATATGTAAGTATTTAATTTTTAAAACTTATGAAAACGTCTGTTTTCTATGAGTTTTATAGTATTATATTTTATGGGAATTACAAGTTTCTACTTTACAACCTTCGTAGCCGAGTGGTAAGTGCATTGACTGCCACCCCGAAGGTTTCGGGTTCGATTCCCGACGAGAGCAGTGTGATTGTCACACTTTCTTTAGTCTGGTGTAGAATTCACGCGACAATAAAATGGCGATATATTAGCTACCTATCACATATCACGAGAATCAATATGATAGCTATAATACCCTTTACATCGATTTGGCTCTTGCAGTCATGATGTAAAGAGCGATTCAACAAAATAATAATTTTTATTATTATTAAATGTCGTTATCAATATTATTAACAATACTGGTACTGTCAATAATACTGATCGTGTAAGGATCGTGAGAGGATAAAACAAAAGAACCTTAAAACAAGTTTATTTAAAATTAAACTAACGAACTAACTAACCATCACGCCGTCTCCGGAAAAGGGTAAGCAGAAAGAATGCACCGCCACACTGTTCTCTTCTGACATACTTCTCTCGCTTCGTCAATATTCATACATCGTATGATGCAAGCACGAGATTTTTCGGACTCCTCACACGGCCGACATTCAATATTTCATTTATTTTATAATGCCCGTTTTCCTCTATTTCTAGTTCCGTTTACATCATTCTTATTCTTCTTGAAGTGCCTTGTCGGGTCCCCCAACGTTTGCGATCACCTCGACGAATCTGTCCCTGTCCTGCGCCGCTCGGAACATCTCCTCCACACTTCGGATGCTGGTCCACTCACTCAAGTTTTGCAGCCAGGACATCTGTCTCCCACACACATCATTAACATATACTTTTTTAACATTCTTTCTTCATTCATACTTTCCATGTGTCCAAACCATCTAATGATCGCGTTTGCTTTCATTCGCACTGCATTCACTTCTTATATTTTAATTCGACACTCTATCGTTCACAGATTTTCCACGCATCTTCAAATAAATCTCAATTCTACTGCTTGTTTTTCTATTTTAGGTTTAAGCTTCACTTTCATATAAAAGTCGGTAGAAGTACACCAATGTGCACAACAATTTTAGCTTTTTTGGATAGGATTTTTTTTGCGATGACAACTTTAAGTACACCATTCACTTTGTTGCCTGTCCCAACCCTTTTTCAATATAGCCCTCCACTCGCTCTTCCTTTGTAAGTATGTTTAGGTAGTAACCTAAATATACAAACTCATCTACTTGTTCCTGATTATGTTGCAGACTGTCATGATTTCTTATTTTTCAAAAATCATTACCTTAGACTTATTCGCATTCATCATCAGATCATTTCGTTTGCATACCTCATACATACTAGACACCAAGACTTATGAAAATTAAAGTTCATTAATAAAGGTATTTTATTTTTATACTTAGGAAATTGAAAATAACTTGTTTAATCTACAAAATATTAAAAACACGACATGTTTCAGAGGATACCTCCATTTTCAGGTGCAAAAATATAATAAAAACTAAACAAAGAAAGACTAATATAAAAAACGCATTTAAAATTCGATACAATAATTTAAATTTCAAAATTAACCTGATCTATTTGTTATTTAAATTATTGTATCAAATTTTAAAAGCGTTTTTTATATCAGTCTTTCATTGTTTAGTTTTTATTATATTTTTACATCTGAAGATGGAGGTATCCTCCGAAACATGTCGTGTCTTTTTAATATTTTGTGGATTAAACAAAGTCATTTTCACACGTTATCTAGCAATGAATGTTAATGGCGGTAGCCTTTCACATTGCGTTAATAAAGATCTTCTGCTTAATGCTTACAACCAATCTTAGTAGATGGCGCTAGTGTAGATTGAACTAAAAAATGTGAAGTGTATCCCAACATTGTAGCATATACTCGTATACATCTTCCAAAAAATTGTCAGACGCGGTGGTCGTAAGAAGGACAGAATGAGGAATGTTGTATTACATAAAGCGTGCGCCAACCAATGACAGGTCATAAGTCCTGTAAACGCCTCGACCACCATATTTTGTATCCAATTTGCATCTTCGTCTCTATTGAGATACAATTAATCCATAAAAGTTATTTTCAATTTTCTAAGTATATTACTATGGAATTCCACAGTGTAAATGCCTTAGCGTTTAATAAGTATTTTATTTATTATACAATAAAATTTGCATTTTGTATTATTTTTGTGATATCAAATCTGAAAAAGTTATCGACATCAACTGATGAAATCTTCAATATATTGATAGGTTGTAAACACCCCCCTATTTTCCAAAGATCATAGACTCCTTTAACCCCCATTGAATGCGTAGAGAGGCATAATCAAGGACAAAAGTTCAATCATACTTATTTTAGGGGCGTTCCCTTTGAAGCCAGTAAATCCCACATCCGGCCCTGTCAATAGGCAATTTGGAGACTAGATAATACACTTAATAAGGCAAACATCTCGAGGGGGTGCTCGGAATTTACCACCCCCGGAGGAGGCGTTCAGTAGACTGTTTTAATACGGAGTATATCCTGAATTCATTATCGGGGGGCGGCAAGGGGGCTCGTAAATAATTCCGGGACTCAGGTAAGAGGGCGGTGACATCGCACTGCGACCCCTATTATCTTTCACTACGTTATGTTAGATGTGCGGTGAATAGCGGATTGATATATTAAAATATATATCATCTTGTTCCTCTCCTGTCAGAGGTTATACAGCTTCATGAAGTTGCACTGAAAATGTTGGGATTTATTTCCGAACTGGTCATTCGGTATTCCGGAGTGCCACAGGGCTCAAACCTTGGTCCACTCCTCTTCACCATCTTTATTAATGATATCGCGGGGGTCATAAAATTTTCGCGATTTCTATTATTTGCAGATGATCTTAAATTATTCCTTGAGATAAAGAGCCATGAAGATTGGCTCCGTTCCAGTCAGATGTAAATAATATCGTCCGCTGGAGTAAAAGCAATCAAATTGATTTCAATATCTCTAAATGCGTAATTGTATCTTTTACGGGAGCATTGTGTACTGTTTATTACAGATACACAATGGATAACCAGCAACTTTAGCATGTTTCAACGATAAAGGATCTTGATATTGTTTATGAAAGTAGGCTGACTTTCCATGCTCACATCGAGAGAATATGTGGAGTTGCACTAAACATGTTGGGATTTATTCTCCGAACTGGTAGAGTTTTCAGGAATCCCTATGTTTTGCGAATTTTGTATAACTCATTGGTCCGGAGCCGACTCGAGTGTGGTTCGGTGATATGGATACCCTACGAGGCGAGATACTCACTCATGTTATAGAGGGTTCAGAAAAGATTTCTTAAGGGAATTTGGTAGCTATCCGTGGCTTCATCCCACTGCATTCTTCTTGGGCATGCTGAAGACCAATAGTTTGCAGATAAGAAGAGATGGGTGCACACTTACCCATTTCTTCACACATATCAGGGGATTTTTTGAGAACTCCGTTATCTTGGAGGCTATCCATCTTTGTGTTCCAGGTGGTTATCTCCGACAGCTGTTTTATCTCCCAGCATACAGAACCAACCTGCCTCTGGTGATGCCGGTGGGGAGAGCAATCAAACTGGTGAACATGATCGCTTCGCAGATCGACGTCTTTCAAATTCGTGAAAGTACGTTCAGAAGACAAATACTCTTGACTTTGGAGAGTGTCTTGTATTCTTAATGTCGAACCATCTCTTATGCGTTCCTGGTATTATATATTTTACCTGTTCTTAATAGATGCCTTAAACTATTATATAATTGTTGTTTGTAATATCTTTTGAGAAAATAAACTGATTTCATTTGATTTCATTTGATTAGATCATGCCTTTTTTTACTTTGATCATTATCGATTGTCCCCCGTGTCCGAGGAAGACTGCCCTTCACGGTTGTGGGTCCGCATGTGGCTAAAGAATCCAATCCTGGACGATTAAAAATTTAAGAACAATTAAGTAAAGAGAAACAATAAGAAGAACAAGAGAAGCAAATATCATTTTTATACATTATATAAGAGATAGATGCTTTCTGAGGGTAGCCTCACTATCGTGGAAGATGTCCACATCCGAAGAAATGCGGTTTAGAAGGATTGTTGCCCTGCCCACGGGCATTACCTTAGGTAGATTGGTTCTACACAGTGGCAGGTGAAATAATCTATGTTGCATTTGTCGCCGATAATTGTCAGTCAAATCATTAAAAATATCAGAGTTATGTATTCGACGACGAATCAGTTGAAAAAAATGAACACCCAAATGGATAGTTCGTCTAATTTCCAATGATTGGTAAGTCTAGCAAACCCAGCAAGAAATCAGTTAGGTACAGCCAGGGGTAATAGCCGTTTTCTTTGAGGTACAAAAAACGTAAGAGCTTTTTCTGTGCCTTTTCAATCAACAGACAATCTAATGATTTGAAGCTAAGACTGGACGTTTAATATAGCGCTAAATTATAACAACTTTAATATATTGGAAGATAAAACGTTCTCCTTTTTCGTATAAATATATTTTTGATATCTTCCACATTAAACACGCAATAACAATTTGATATGTACTGTCTTATTTAAAGAGATTTATAGGTACTAGCGTAGTTTTTTTATTGCTTTTTGTAAATTTAATGTGTCTGGAAATAAAAATATTCACCGCGTGTATATGAATTTTATAATAATTTATAACTATGCATATTTTTTCCAAGTCATTACAAAGTCCATTAGATTCAAGATGACACGTTAATATAACGACTTTACTGAATTATGTAGGGCCATTATTTCAATATAACACGTGTCGTTAATTATAGATAACACAGCAAAATTCTTGTGAAGTTTTCACGACATGATATGCATAAATTTGACGTATAAAATAATCGACCAAAAGTGACATTTGGGTGGGTCAGAATATTAATGGATCAAGTTCAAATTTTATAAATTTGGAGTTAAATGTTTCTACAGGTAGGTAAAACAGATTTCTATGTTGTGTGTTAATAACAGAATAGTAGCTTTTCAATTTTCTCCATAAATGACAATACTACTATTGATTAGAGATCAAAATTTGAAACCTTTCAGAATATTAGTGAATCATGGCCAATTTAACAGCTCTTTCACCATCAGAGGTATATTATTTTGACTGTTGATTGCTAAAAATGAGTTCAGGTGAAGACTTTAGTTCGTCCAGTGCATGAGACTTTACAAATTAGTGTTGGGCCTTTATGCAGGTGTTTGAAGAAAACAAGTCTAAATTCAGTGACAAATGAACCCGGGAAGTCAGAACCAAGTGACCATGACCAAAGTGAGGAAAGTTTTGAAAACGATGAAGTTATTTACGATTAATGTTGTATTTTAATGTTGCTCTATTTTGATTTTTTTTACATGTGTTTCATTTGCTTAAGGAAAAATTTCAGAATAATAGTGAATCATGTCCATTTTATTTTCTTTTATTTGTACTTTTAATATTAATAAAGCCTTTGTGTATCTTATTTTTGTCTATTTATTTAAATTGATTCATGTACTATCAAAATAAATTAAGTGTTTGCAGTGAAAACATTCCTGGATTTTACAAAACTCTTTCAACTTTAGGTCTAATTATCTCAGAATCAGGATTGATGGACTTGATCCATTAATATTCTGAACCACCCATTTATAAAATGGCGTCCTGTATCAAAATGGCGTCCTCCGAGTTTTATGCCACTTCGAGAATTCGTCTTCGTAATGTTTAATATTGCACAGAGTTTTTGCCTCATTTACCATTATATTCAGTAACTTATTACCTGACACAACTAATCTACAACTTATTTTTACTTCTCAAATTACAGGAATTCGGATAAAAAAGCTAACAAAAGTATGTTTCAAAACGAAATTTTATCCATGGTTTGAGGAGAGTAGATACATTGTTGTCCTCAGTGTCTTCATTTCGGAAGTCTTCAAAATTTGTTTGGTCCTTACTGTGTCTGCCCTTGCTTCAACGCCATATGTTATTATTGGTCTTACGCATGCTTTATAGATTCTCATCTTACTCTTAATGGCCATGTCTTTGTTTTTCCATATTGCCAGAGATTGCAGCTGATTTGTTTACTTGGAAGACTTACACTGAGGACGATAGCAGGCAAGACACTGAGAGATCGCGTAAGGAACACCAAAATAAGAGAGGTATGTGAGGTTGAGGATATTATAAGATGGAGCAGACAGCGAAAAAGGGACTGGTACGGTCATGTTCAAAGAATGGACACCACCAGACTCCCCTATATTGCATTGCATAATCAACCTCATGGGACTCGTCCACGTAGAAGACCTCCTAAAAGATGGAAGGACAGCTGGGAATCTACCTCACAAGAGGAGCAACACTCTGGAGAACAGACCACATGGGTCTACAACAAGGAAGGAGAAGAAGAAGATACATTGTTACGAACCCGTGGCGATTAATCGAATCAATAATCGAATAAGTAAAGTTTGGGTAAACCGGCCTCTGGTGACACCGGTGGGAAGAGCAATTAATCTGTTGAACGCGATCTCCTCGAAGATCGGCGGCTTTCATATTAGTGAAAGTGTACGTTCAGAAGACAAATACTCTTGACTATTGTATTTGTCTTCTGAACGTACTTTCACTAATATGAAAGCCGCCGATCTTCAAGGAGATCGCGTTCAACAGATTAATTGCTCTTCCCATCGGTGTCACCAGAGGCCGGTTTACTCAAACTTTACTTATTCGATTATTGATTCGATTAATCGCCACGGGTTCGTAACAATGTATATATGATAACTACCTGCGACAGCGCCGACATCAATTGTTCTTTATTCCGTCACGCAGAACCAACCTGCCTTTAGTGATGCCAGTAGGAAGAGCAATTCGGACGCTGAATCTAATCATCTCGGATTTGGACATTTTCAGTGTCAGTGAGGCAGTATTCATAAAAAAAATATTGCAAGCTCTGGAAAGAGTACTGCCTCACTGACGTCGACATATTTGGATTCCTTCTGATATGTATGATGTTTTTTGGTCTTATGTTGTTTTGTTTTTTTATCTTTATAATACCGTTTTGTGTCCAAATGAGTCGCCTAAATTGGTTATCGTTTGTAAGTTCTCATTAGTAAATGTATAAATAAATAAATAAAACTCCACCAAACCCTTAATTTTGCTAACCGATTCAAGTTTACTAACTAATTATCAGTCTTGCTCTTCTCTAGTACAAATTGTAACTTAATTTAGTTTTTTATAGCTGTTGCTCAATGTGGCTACCACTTTTTCTTACACAAAAGCGCATTCTTTTTCTCATATCGCTCCTTACTACTTTACTGGTTAAAGTAGTCTTAATTTTATTTGCTGCACTAATAATTCGCTGCCTCAGCTCCTCAATTGATATGGCACAGGAGAGACATACAGACATACATTCTTTATCAAATCAAATCAAATCAAATCTGTTTACAATCTTCATAGATGGCGCATTGAAACTGACATGTGAATTCTGGTGTTGGACTTTAACATACGAGTATATACAACTTCCAAAAATTTGTCAGGCATGGTCATAAGAAATGTGGAATGGGGAATGTTGTAATTACATAAAGCGTGCGCTTAACCCAACCAATGACAGGTCATAAGTCCTGTAAACACCTTAGTCAACCATATTCAGTTTTCAATTTGCATCTTCGTCTCTATTGAGATACAATTAAATCAAATCAGTTTATTTACTCAAAAGACATTACAAACAGCATAAATGTTTAAGGCATCTATTGACTATAGGTAAGATATTATACACATACAACATAATACCAGGAACGCATTAGTGATGGTTCAACATTAGGAAGACAAGATACTTTCCAAAGTCAAGAGTATTTGTCCCCTGAACGTACTTTCACTAACATGAAAGACGTCGATCTCCGAGGAGACCGCGTTCAGCAGACTGATTGCTCTTCCCACCGGTGTCACCAGAGACAGATTGGTTCTGGCGGCCGGTAGGTAAAACAATCTATGCTGTCGCTGTCGGAGATATCTATAGTAATCACTGTCTTAACTAGTCTTAAGCTTAATTTTTACCGTGACTCTTAAAATGTTTTTATATTTCTAATAACTGTCTGTATTAAAAAAAAATGTACTGGAATTTATTCCGTCTATAACAAATAAATAAATACATTTTAACAAGTAAAGTTACTCGTATATTTGTGTTTAAGAAAAACATATATATTAATGTGTATAAGCTTACATACATGTATGGAACTTACAAGTATGGAAGTGAAGCTTAGAGCTGGCAAAAGAAGGATGAAATCAGGATAAACGCCGTAGAAATGAGATCACTAAGAAGAATGTGCGATGTGAACGATGAAATAAGAAAGAAATGTAAGACAGATGACTGCATCATGAATAAAATTAAAAAAAGGATCCCTGAGATGGTTCGGACATATGGAACGAATGGATGAGAGTAGAATGGTTAAAAAGTTGTACACAAGCAGTGTGAGTGGGAAAAGAAGCCGAGGACGACTGAGGAAAACATGGCATGACCAAATTAACCAATTACTAAAAGGCGGCCACATTCGAAGTCGGAATAATCGACGTGCGTGCATGGTGCGATGTATGAATGTGGAGGAAGCCCGAGAGGTGTGCCAGGACAGGCCAGTGTGGCGATCCATCCTCTCTGCCTACCCCTCCGGGGAAATGGCGTGATGGTTAGTTAGTAGTTGTATAAGCTTACATATAATATATTATAATATATTATAGTATGATTGGAATTTAAGAGGAAATTCTTAAGCTTGTGCTCACACCGAGTTGCAGTTGAGAATTGTACATCTAGAAAAATAATGGACACACGTACCTACACAAACGAGTTATCTCGGAGAGAAACAAACTCCAGAAATAATTAAGTGTTATGTTATTTTTATGTTTCGAAAATAAACTTGGAGAAAGAATACTCGTAAACAGCTGGAAGCCGGGGGTAAAATGCAGCAAGTCGAATTTCATAAACTTCACTGAAATATATCGACTGAAGCAAAGATGGCAGTGCCCAACGGAGTTCTAGTGCCGACCCTTCTAGCTTAGAATTGGCGGAAGAAAGGTGAAAGTAGGATAAATGCCGTAGGAATGAGGTCACTAAGAAGAATATGTGAAAAAACAATGTATGATAGAATATCTAATAACGTAAGAAAGGAATGTAAGGCGGATAATTGCGTCCTAAAAAAATAAGATGGTTTGGACAACGAAAATGCGTGTGACTCCATACTCCATTTACATCGTTAACGTACACTTTTTTAACCATTCTTTCTTCACCCGTGCGCTCCATATATCCGAACCAACGCAGCGATCCTTTCATGATTTTGTTCATTATACCTTCTTTCGCTCTACATTCCTTTCAAATATCAGCATTTGAGATTCTGTCATACATCATTCTACCACACATACATCTTAGGGAACTCATCTCGTCTTGATACCGTCAACCATGATGTACTTCTGCGAAAGCTGTCGGAAATTGGTTTCTCTTCTAAGTTGGTTTTATTTTTTATTAGCTACCTGAGGGAGAGGAAACAGTTTGCCTCATACGGTATATTTCAATCTGCACTTTTTCCCGTATATTCCGGAGTACCACAGGGCTCAAACCTTGGTCCACTCCTCTTCACCATCTTCATTAATGATGTCGCGAGGGTTATACAATTTTCGCGATTTCTTTTATTTGCAGATGATCTTAAATTATTCCTTGAGATAAAAAGTCCTGAAGATTGCCTCCATCTCCAGTCAGATATAAATAATATCGTCCGCTGGAGTAAAACCAATCAAATTTATTTCAATATCTCTAAATGCGTAATTTTATCTTTTACGAGAGCATTGCGTACTGTTTATTACAGATACACAATGGATAACCAGCAACTTAAGCGTGTTTCAACGATAAAGGATCTTGGTATCGTTTATAAAAGTAGGCTGACTTTCCATGCTCACATCGAGAGAATATGTGGAGTTGCACTGAAAAAGTTGGGATTTATTCTCCGAACTGGTAGAGTTTTCAAGAATCCCTATGTTTTGCGAATTTTGTATAACTCATTGGTCCGGAGCCGGCTCGAGTGTGGCTCGGTGATATGGAGTCCCCACGAGGCGAGATACTCGCTCATGTTAGAGAGGGTTCAGAAAAGATTTCTGAGATATATCTACATGAGGGAGATTGGTAGCTATCCGTGGCTTTATCCCACTGCATTCCTCTTGGGCATGCTGGGGACCAATAGCTTACAGATAAGAAGGGATGTGTGCACACTTACAAATTTCTTCAGACTTATCAGGGGATTCTTTGAGAATTCCGTCATCTTGGAGGCTATCCATCTTTATGTTCCGGATGGTTATCTTCGACAGCGTCAGCACAGACTGTTTTATCTCCCAGCATGCAGAACCAACCTGCCTCTGGTGATGCCGGTAGGGAGAGCAATCAAACTGCTGAACATGATCGCTTCGGAGATCGATGTCTTTCATATTCGTGAAAGTACATTCAGAAGACAAATACTCTTGACTTTGGAGAGTATTTTGTATTCCTAATGTCGAACCATCTCTCATGCGTTCCTGGTATTATATATTCTTTATGTTTTACCTGTTCTCAATAGATGCCTTAAACAATAAAAAATGTTTGTAATGTCTTTTGAGAAAATAAACTGATTTGATTTGATTTGATTTGATTTGATCTCTACCGCATTTATTATGCTTTCATCTTTCTTCTGCCAGTTCCATGTTTCGCTTCCATACATAAGGATTGGGGCCAGAATTCCATTGTGAACGGCCATTTTCGCTTTCATTGATAAATTCTAGTTTCCAATAACTATTTTTAAAGCTCCATTCACTTTGTTACCCGCACCAACCCTTCTTTCAATATCACTGTCCGTTCGGCCATCCGCTGTGAACTTCTTCTTCTTTTTCTTCTTCGTCAGCCTTTATCGGTCCACTGCTGGACATAGGCCTCTTCCCTTACCTTCCACTCGTCTCTACCTCCTGCCAGCCGTAGCCACATTTTCCCCCCCACCGCCGACATTCCTCCTATTCTCCCATGGTCTCCACCTTATTATTTTCTGGGTCCATCTATCCTCACTCTGTCTCGCCACATGACCCGCCCATTGCCACTTCAGTCTCGCTAGTCGTTCCATGATGTCAAATCAAATCAAATCAAATCAAATCAGTTTATTTTCTCAAAAGACATTACAAACATTTTTTATAGTTTAAGGCATCTATTGAGAACAGGTAAAACATAAGGAATATATAATACCAGGAACGCATGAGAGATGGTTCGACATTAGGAATACAAAATACTCTCCAAAGTCAAGAGTATTTGTCTTCTGAATGTACTTTCACGAATATGAAAGACATCGATCTCCGAAGCGATCATGTTCAGCAGTTTGATTGCTCTCCCCACCGGCATCACCAGAGGCAGGTTGGTTCTGCATGCTGGGAGATAAAACAGTCTGTGCTGACGCTGTCGAAGATAGCCATCCGGAACATAAAGATGGATAGCCTCCAAGATGACGGAGTTCTCAAAGAATCCCCTGATAAGTCTGAAGAAATGGGTAAGTGTGCACCCATCCCTTCTTATCTGTAAACTATTGGTCCCCAGCATGCCCAAGAGGAATGCAGTGGGATAAAGCCACGGATAGCTACCAAACTCCCTCATGTAGAGATATCTCAGAAATCTTTTCTGAACCGTTATTTTCCGTTATTTTTGTTCGGCGTCTAATCTCCTCATTTCTGATTTTATCTCGGAGACTGACGCCGAGCATATGTCTTTCCATGGAACACTGCGTGACTCTTAATCTTTGTACATTTCTCTTGGTGAGGGTCATAGTTTCCATCCCATACGTCATCACCGGCAGTATCCATGAATCATAAACTGTAATCATAAACCGCTGTGAACATGCTACCTAAATACACGAATTCCCTCACCTGTTCCAAAATTCCAATTTATTCATTCCATTCCAATTTCATTCCAATTTATAAATATTACAAAACTTTCGTTGATGCGACGATATCAGGGATATTGCGAGAAGTGCCTAGACGTGGATGGCTCAGGATAGAAAAGAGTGTAAAATACCAGAGGAGGCCCACGTCCAGGAGTGGACAGCCACAATAGACTGAATAAGAATAAGTCTTTTGTTGCTTTTGGGTTTTCGCTATTTACCTCGGGGTTCAGTTGTAACCCCAGCTGCGGTTGGATGCTTTGTAATATAAATAAACGCTGACCTACGCTTTGGGGAGACTTTCAAAATAAGACAAGATCTTCGTGTTAATTGGTCTGTTTAAAATCACCTTTGTGTGGAAAACCAGGGTCGGCTTAACCTGTCCGGTAGTGAGTTATTTTGAACTCAACAAAATAAAAATAATTAAATACCAAATCATAGAACACGAAATTGCAATACATATTTTTACTTACAAACTAACTAACTAACCATCACGCCGTCTCCCGAAGGGGTAGGCAGAAAGAATGAACTGCCACACTTTTCTTTCCTGACATATTTCTCTCGGTTCCTCAACATTCACACATCGTGTCATGCACGCGCGTCGATTTCTCCGACTCCTCATGTGGCCGATATTTAATATTTGATTTATTTGATGTTGCCACGTTTTCCTCGGTCTTCCTATATTTCTAGCTCTTTATTATTAATTATTCATTCATATTTTCCATGTATCCAAACCATCTTATTGTTCTTTTAATTTTTTTGTTCATAACAATGCAGTTTGTCTACCTCGGGAGCAAAATAACATGGGACGGTCGGTCTAAGAGCGAGGTCGACAGCCGTATACATCAGGCTAGGATTGCATTTAATAAAAAGTTGAAAATAATATAATCGAATAATATAGACCTAAAACTGAGAATACTCCTCATCAAGACCCCTTGTATGTACGGAGTATCTTAATGTACGAATGCGAGACATGGTGCCTATACGAAAGAGATAAACGGAGACTAGAGGCTATTGAGATGTGGTCCTATAGAAGACTATTAGGAATTTCCTGGAGAGACCACATTACAAATGAGAAAGTTCTCTAAAGAATCGAAGGAGGAAGGCACCTGCTCAGGACCTTGTCCGAAAGGCGTGCAAGATGGATCGGCCATGTGATAAGACAAGAAGGCCTCTTGCATGCCATAATGGAGGGTATGACCGAGGGGACAAACTCTAGGGGACGCCCACACCGAGAGTACCTGGAGGACCTGTTGGTGGACGTGCGCTGCTCATCATATGCAGATTTCAAAAGAGCCGCACAAGACAGGGAAAAATGGAAGAGAAGAATAAAGAAAATTGCTGCAAACTAATCCCAGGATTGAAACCAGAGAGAGAGAGAACAATGCATTGGGCCAAGTCAATTACCTTAATCACCGTATTCTACTCCTTTAACTTGTGCATAAAACAACAACGCGTTTGGTTTTCGCTACATTTGATAATGCCTTAGACAATAAATAATAAAATGCCATAGACAGCCGAAACATGTCAACATTTTCATTCGTATTAATTATATGAATAACCGTTATTCCGCTTTTACATTTCTTTGATAAAAATCCTCTATATTTGGTATGTTGGAAAGCCGATAGAATATTTACGTTTTGCTTTGGCAAGTGAAATTTTCTTGAAAAAGAAAATTGACAAAGGGAAAGATAATACCATGTCTGAATCATTTCATTTCCCGTGTATTTCAATTCGCTAAAAGCATTTCAATATAAATATGAATTGAAATGTGTATATAACTGTTTCATTCAATGATCGTAAAAAATACATTTTTTCATTTTCATAAAATATTAAACATTTTCAAAGCCTATCCAAAAAAACTAAAATGGGCGTGCACTTGTACTGACTCCGTGAACTGGCAAAAGAAGGATAAAAATAAGAATAATTGCAGTAGAAATGAGATCTCTTAGACGAATGTCTGTGTATGATAGAGTGTCGAATGAAAACATATCAAATGAAATCAAATCAAATTAGTTTATTAACTCAAAAGACATTACAAACAACAAAATGTTTAAGGCATCTTTTGAGTACAGGTAAAATATTATACACATACAACATAATACCAGGAACGCATTAGAGATGATTTGACATTAGGAAGACCAGATACTTTCTAAATTCAAGAGTATTTATCTCCTGAACGTACCTTCACTAATGAAAGACGTCGATCTCCGAGGAGACAGCGCTCAGCAGACTAATTGCTCTTCCCTCCGGTGTCACCAGAGGCAGATTGGTTTTGGTGGCCGGTAGGTAAAACAATATGTGCTATCGCTGACGGAAGAATCTATCGGGGACAAAAATACCAACACCCTCTAGCACGGCCGAGTTCTCGAAATATCCCCTGATTAATTTAAAGAAATGGGTAATGAGATGCCCATCTCTTCGAAGCTGTAAAGAATTGGTTCCGAGCATTCCTAAAAGAAATGCTGTGGGATAGAGCCACGGATAACTACCATACTCCGGATAAATAAATGAAACTAGAAATAGAGGAAGACCGAGGAAAACGTGGTACGATCAAATAAATCAAATATTGAAAGTCGGTCACGTGAGGAGTCTGAGAAATCGACGTGCGCGCATGACACGATGTATTTAAGAATGAGGAAGGAAGAAAAGTATGTCAGGAAAGAAATGTATGGCAGTCCATGATGTGATATGATAATTTTTGGTTAATTTTTATTATTTGTATTATAATTAAACTTCTACAAACATACATTAATAAACAACCAATATTTTAAAGTAACTTAATCCTTACCTTACCCATAACTTAAGAGTTAGGGGTAAGGTATGCGAAGGGGTAGGGATAGAAGTAGGGTATACGAAGTTAAAAAGTGTTTAATTTTATTTTGAAATGGCTTAATATCTTTTTTTTATTATTATATTATTATTATTATTTTGTTGAATCGCTTTTTACACTATTACAGCGCGAGCCAAATCGATGTAAATGGTATTTAGCTAACATATTCATTCTTGACACGTGATGGGTAGCTAATCTATTGCCATTTTATTGTCACGTGAAATCTGCACCAGATCAAAGACAGTGTGACAATCACGCTGCCATCGCCTGGAATCGAACCCGGGACCTTCGGTGTGGCAGCCATAGCACTCACCTTTTCACCGCAGAGGTAGGCAGAGAGAATGGACAGCCCTTCAAAACTAAAATATTTTTCCTCGCACGTAGAAAGTATTATGAATAATATTATGAGATGATCACTGCGTGAGTTTGGACATGTGGAATACATGGATGAAGAAAGAATGGTTAACCGCCCTACCTTCAGGTAATTTTCCGAGACACGTGCAAAACAAAGAAGGTTTTTTATTAATTAAATTTAATTAGATATTATTTTTATTTTTTTAAATTACGAAACGTCAAAGACTTGACCAAACACTTCGCCTGCCCCTAGTAAAATTATCATATTTGTGAAGGCTTGTACTCAAGTGTTATTGGCACACTAACAGTTTGTACATTTTAGGTACATTACTTTTTTCTCAAGCGCGTACGTGATACGGGATAGTGCAGAATGGTACAGTCAAAGTGAACGTATCACGTACGTTCAAATATAATACCTTAATGATGTGAATGGAGTACAGAGTCGTGGAAGGCGGAGAAAAACTTGACATTATTAATTTGATCAAACTGAAAAGTTTAGCCACGTTAGAAATCGGAAGAATCGGCGTGCGTGTATGAATGTGGAGGAAACTAGAAAAGTGTCAGGATAGAGTAATGTGGCGGTCCATTTTCTCTACCTACCCCTCCGAAAAAAAAATCTATTTTTTATAGTTGTTGCCCACATTTTGTTTTATCTTGCACAACCAACCTGCCAACAGTTATGACACTGGGTAGAACCTTCTCTTTGCTAATCCTCTCATCTTGGAGGATTTGTTTTGTGATGGTGTGACTAACCTATTTAAATCATTGTATTCATTTGTCATTAACTGTTTGGAACGTGTTTTTTATTTTATTTTGATTAAAAAATTCACATTGTAACACATACTTAACTTTTTTTTCTTTTACATCCTTGTATTCCTTATGTCCAAACCAAAGCATTGATCTTTTATAATTTTGTTCATACTACTTTCTTCCGCTCTACATTCCTTCCTGATACCAGCATTTGTAATTCATCATATATTGTTTTATCACACATTCATCTAAGGGGTCTAATCTCTACCGCAATTTATTCTGCTCACATCCTTCTTCTGCCAGTGTCATGCTTTGCTTCTGGTTGGAACCAGAACTCCTTTGTGAACTGTTATTTTCACTTTCATAAGAATTCAATGTAATAAAACACATATGAATATTTATAAAAATCTTTATTTTTAACAGTCAAGTATGATTAGATATAAATCAAATCTATCTACAATATCTACATTTAACAATAATATACAATTTTAAACAAATATTTTAATATAATATTTATTCTTATATTCATTTAAACATCACTTTACTTCCTAACTGATGAACCATCACGCCGTCTCTCCGAAGGGGTAGCAAAAAGAATGGACTGCCGCACTGTTCTTTCCTGACATACATCTCTCGATTCCTCAACATTCATACATCGTGTCATGCACGCACCTACATTTCTCAGACTCCTCACGTGGCCGAAATTTAATATTTCATTTATTTGACCGTGCCACGTTTTACTCGGTTTGTTCGAGATGGGTGTTGGCAAGCACGGATAGAACTGATTTCCAGAGGCTTCTGGGATTTTTCTTTTCTGCAGTACATTCTCTCCAGAAATCAGCTTTCTTTGTTTTTACCATTGTTCAGTAAGATCTTTGGGTAAGATGCTCGCCAACGTAGATCGGAGATTTTTCATGCAATTCCAGATGCCCCGAATTCAGCTTTTGGCCCAGGGATTTATTTTTATTAAATGCTCTCACTGCAGCCAAAAGTTCATCTCTATATCGAGCAGTTGGTAGTTGTAATATAATATTTTTTGGTCTCTCAATGTTTTTATGTATTTGTCGAACACGATGCACCCCCACAATGTCTTGCTTGTTAACGGAAATCTGTACAGTACTATACATATTTTTTACAAGATCTTTAAGGTTTTCTCCCTTTTTTTCTTGTATCATCTATATTTAATATATGACGGTTGTTCTTGTCGTATTGTGCACCAGAGCAAACTTTCTGAGGCTGTCAAACTGAGTGCGGGAGAGCGACAAGGATGTCTACTCTCACTCCTACTCTTCATAGTGATGCTGGAATCCTCCAGGACTCCTTCCTCGTGGCATTCCGTAGATACGTGATACCCAGTTGGAGGATCTGAATTATGCTGATGACCTCTGTTTGCTATCAATAAACCGGGTGGATGCAGAGCAGAAGCTGTGTAGACTTCACGAGGAGGCGGCAAAAGTAGGTCTCAAAATTAACATGTCCACAAATGCTTGTCCATCTTGTGCAGTGTCCATCTTGCTCCAAGGTGTCCCCCTTGTGACCACGACCAACTTTTGGATCTTATATAGCTTATCAAAATAACAAAATAAAAATAATTTAACACAAAATGTTATTTTTAGATGGTGCACATATTGTTTATTCAATTTACGTTCCACGTATCTGCCGTTTTTTTAATTTAGCACATAATGTTTTTTTCGATGTTGCACATGTTGACATGGACGATCCGGACTTTTGTGTTTAGTAATTTATGTTACACGTATCCACCGTTTTTTAAATTAGCTGTAATTAGGCACTTAACCAGCAAGAACATTAAAATAATATTGAAGAAATTATTCAAATTGTCATTGGAACAAATGAAAAATTTATTTTTACACCTGTCAAAATTCTTTATAAAAACGAAAAAACGCATATAATTTTAACAGCAAAACAGTACAAACGTATTACGTGTCACAATTAACTATTATAAAGTGCGGCAACAGTTAAATTGACCAAAACAATTCACTTATACTTTTTTTTATGTATTTTTGTGTTTTTTATTTGTTTTATTTTATTTTTTTATTATTCTTTAAATGTTATTTTTTAAATGTTATAAATGCACGAGTTTTGAGTCTTTTTTCAGTGAATACGACGAGATGTGACTTATTTTCTTCTAATTAGTGCCATCTGTGTTTACTACACGGTAAATTGATGTTTTCATAAAATAAAATACATTTTTTCAAACTAGCTAATCTCACTTAAAACACTTCTGCATCTCTCGCACGGTTCATCTTCGCAATTAGACGTGTATTTCCTACATCTACCGCACTGAAACATGTCAACTTTATTCACCCTGATGACGCATTCATCTTCGTGGCTCTCCGCTTCCTCCAGAACCACTTCCGAAACTTGCAAAGCTTCGCACAGTTCTCCGGAAACACTCCTCGTATTCCCTTGCATCGCAAGCAATCTATCGTATAATTCTGGAGTCACCCTGATTGTTATACCATATTCGAAAGAATTCAATCCCGAACAACGTTTGTTCAAAGATTTTTTAATGTCCATAACAGATTCCATTAGTAAATCCACGTACGGACGTTCCCATATCGCTTTTGGCGGTTCCAAAACAGTTTTGAAGAACGGTAAACCTTTATTCAAATGATTATAACTCCAAACTTCTTCGATCAAATGCGGCACAATCGGTCCACAAGACTGACAAAGACACGTCAAGATGTAATTCAAAACAACTTGACAATTTTTACGATCGACGGAATCTTTACCCTGACAATACAGCCGATCTTTTACGACGTGACAATAAAACGCCGAGACGTGATTCGTCGTAAAATGCAAAATGCTAGAGCACACCTTGTTGAATTGCATTTTTTCGTAATGCGTATTTAATTCCGTTTGAAAGTCGTGAATGAGATGAAGCATGTAGGAGTCAACGTAGCCGAATTGTTGGGTGTTTTCAATCGTCGATTGGTCCAGCCCGTTGATGGCTCCGAGAAGAAATTTCATCAGCAATCGTAGTCTCGATAGCTCCGCGCTGCTTTCGGCTAGAATGCTGTCGCTCACAGGGATCTGCGAGTGTTGTGTACCGTGGCAAGCGACCCACCATCTGAAAAATAATAATGCATAATAAATTTAAAACAGAATCCATTTTTTTACCATTCTTTCTTCATTCATTCTTTCCATGTGTCCAAACCATCTTAATGATCCTTTCATTATTTTGTTCATAACACCATCATTGGCACCGTATTCACTTCTTATATTTTCATTTGACACTCTCATACACAGAGTATCCACACATTCGTCTAAGAGATCTCATTTCTACAGCATTTTTCTACTTTCATCCTTCGTTTGCAAGTTCCATGCTTCGCTTCCATACATAAGGGTCGGTACAAGAACACCATTGTGCACTGCCATTTTAGATTATTTGGATAGGTTTTTGTTTGCGATGACAACTTTAAGTGCACCATTCACTTTGTTGCCTGCCCCAATCCTTCTTTCAATATCCCTCTCCACTCGCCCATCTTTTGTAAACATGCTGCCCAAATACACAAACTCATCTACTTGCTCCAAATTTTCACCATTCACGCTAATGTTGCAGACTGTCATGATTTCTTCTTTTTCAAAAATCATTACCTTGGACTTAGTCAAATTCATCATCAGATCATTTTGCATGTATACCTTATACATACTATTCACCGGGACTTGTAGTTCATGCTCGTTGTCTGCAAGTAGGACAGCGTCATCCGCAAAATAAAAATAATAATAACCTCAAAGTATCTACGCCATAAGCCGGATTCTTTTGAAGATTTTTTCCTCCGTTAATGATCATCTGCGGATCCACCACATTCCCCAAGGATTTGGACATCTTGCGGCCGCTGGAGTCAACGGTGAAACCATGGACGAAGAGGTTTCTGCAAAAATATTAAGGATTTAACAATATACACAATATTTTTTGGCTTCATCATCTTCAGACTCCTACCCTCCACTGCTGGATTAAGGCGTCTTTATTTTTCCCCACTCATCCCTGTCTTGTTCCTTCCGCATCCAGGTCGTTCCAGCAATATCATCAGTCCATCTTTTTGGTGGCCACCTAATACTCCTTTCATTAGTGTATTATTGTTCTCAGTGGCGTGCCTAGGGTCAACCATAAAGGCAAGCCCGTCCGACTTTTTTGTGTTATAATGTTGGTAGAGGGTCACGATAATGTATTTATCCGGATTTAGAGAGTTTTATCTTTCTAAATTAATTTTGTGAATTAATTGATTTTAAATCCCATTTTAGGCGCATTTTAAATCTATACAAAAAATATTTTTCTGCGTCATTAAACTCGAAAAAAAATTGCTGAAGAATAAATTACATAATCTTTCTTTTCATTATATTTCTGCACATAAAGTAAATGACAGATAACATTCTGACAATATGTTCGCTGTTCATCGAATAGTAACATACTCGTACTTCACATTAGAGTACATTAGAATGATAAAGCCCGGCTTCAAATCCATACAAAAAATTGTAGATATCTTCTGGTATATATGCACCTAGCTATATGATTACAAGCCAAACATACATAAGTGCGACAAAGACCCTTTTACATTTTGCAACCCCAATATGAAGCCCATCGAAAACATGAAACAAAACATGTGGACGTAGGCGACTTCGCAGGCATCTCACATACGCTACATACGAGTTAAATAAAATACGGCGCGTATGAGTGGAACAAAACATACACTTCTGCGCATGACAGCGGAGTCATTTGCAACGCAATGAATTAAATCGCTTTAACTCGCGCGAAAACTCAAAATATTATTTTATTCGTAGACAGCTCAAACGCGCAAAAAAACATCGTTTTACTATAGATTTTTTAGGGCAAACCCGGCTTTTCGGCTTGTATGGAAGTACCGCCACTGATTGTTCTTGTTGTTGTTTCACTCCTATCAGACGTTAGACAGCATTCTTGATACATTTCTACCCTTGACACACCAGCTCTAAACAGAGATTTTGTGCTCCAACTGAACCATTCTCCAAGGTTTTCTAGCCAGGATTTTCTTCTTCTCTCGACACTTCATTGTCCATTAATTTTACCTTGGACAATCAGTTGCAGCACTTTGTATTTATCGTATCTCATAATGTGCCTGAAGTATTCCGGTTTCCTGCGCTTTATGGTCTTGACAATTAATTTTTCTTTCTTCATTGGAGGCAGTACTTCCTCGTTTGTGACTCTCTGTCCATGATATTTCAAATATTCTACAATATATCCACATTTCAAAAGTATAATGTAATATAACCCTAATGTATGGAAGCGAAGCATGGAACTGGCAGAAGAAGGATGAGAGTAGAATAAATGCGGTAGAGATGAGGTCCCTAAGACGTATGTGTGGTAGAACGATATACGACAGAATCTCAAATGCTGATATAAGAAAGGAATGCAGAGCGGAAGAAGGTATTATGAACAAAATTATGAAAGGATCGCTGCGTTGGTTCGGACATATGGAACGCATGGATGGAGAAAGAATGGTTAAGAAAGTATACGTTAATGATGTAAATGGGGTACGAAGTCGAGGCAGACCGAGGAAAACATGGCATGACCAAATTAATCAAATTTTAAAGGTTGGTCATGTTAGAAGTCGGAGGAATCGACGTGCGTGTATGACTCGTTGTATGAATGTGGAGGAAGCTAGAGAGGTTTGCCAGGATAGAGTAGTGTGGCGGTCCATTCTCTCTGCCTACCCCTGCGGGGAAACGGCGTGATGGTTTGTTGTTGTTGTTGTTGTTGTTAATTGTTAATTGTTAATTGTGTGTAAACTGACATAGTCTAGAGCAGTGATTCCCAAAGTGGTCTATATAGACCCCCAGGGGTCTACGACAACTTGCAAGGGGTCTACGACAATTGTAAAAAAAATTTGGGGGTCCATGAGATGAAAATGGGGGTCCACGAGATGGTTCAACTAAATTTAAGCCGAATATTGAAACGCAAAACGAATATCAAAATCGTTGGCGACCTTTTTTTTAGCTCATTTTGGGAAATCGGACGATCAATTTCCGGCTTTTTTGTTTTGGATTTTTTTTGGCCTGAAAAATAATAAATTTTAGGAAAGCAAGGAGTCTACGAAAGTGCTCCGCAACCTGTGTGCCACGGCACGAGTCGTGAATTGCGAAAGAGTCGACTCTTTCGTAAATCAGCCCAGGAGACGTTGGTGACCTTTCTTTATTTTTGTTTTTTTTTTTAACTCATTCAGCTTTTTAGTGAAAATCTGACGGGATATTTCTTGTTGGCGACCTTTTTTTAGGCCATTCGTGAAAAATCAAACATTCGATTTTCCCGAATGAGCTAAAAAAAAGTCACCAACATCTCTGCTGAGCTGATTAACGCCCACGCCCAGACCGATTTAGCTTCAGGTGTGCCGCGGAATTCTAGCCATAGGTGAGAAAAGGTTGCGGAGCACTGGTCTACGGGACAAAGAAATGTGGGAACCTCTGGTCTAGAGATAACTACCCCCACAGCAAAAAGTACCCACAAATCACAAAACGATCCATGGAGAGGCAAATGCTTGATGCGGGTCTTCGAGATAAAATATGAAATGAATCAATTAGACACCAAATCAAAGTTGCCGGCATCATGGATCATATAGGTAAATTAAAGTGGATATACCACCAGACCCCTGTCTAGCGGTATACCAGATGGACACCCAGAACACACAATATTCATAAGCAGAAACTCAAATTTATGCAAGGAAAATATTTGTGCGAAGGACTCACTTGTAGGGTGCACGACCAGTGAGGGTGACGCTGGTGAGCAGCGAGGTCTGGAACCAGCCGGTGCACTGGTCCAGCCCTTCCAGATACAGATCAGCCCTATCGTCCAACACTGCGGACCAAGAGAGGCCACTGTCCAGCCAAATGTCCATTATATCCTGCAGACAAACATTCACAAGACTGATTTTTTTAACCGCCCTACCTTTGGGTTATTTCCCGAGAAACGTGCAAAAAACAAGCAGGTTTTTTATTAATGAAATTTAATTATATACTAATTTAATTTTTTTTAATTACTAAACGTCAAATACTCGGCCGCACACTTCGCCTGCCCCTTGTAAAACTATCATATTTATGAAGACTTGTGCTCAAGTTTTGATGGCACACGCGCGTATCCATAACAGTTTGTACATTTTACGTACATCACTTTTTCTCAAGCCTGTACGTGATATGGGATATTGTAGAATGGTACAGAATGGTATTGTAGAAAGGCTACGCAATTATCATACACTGCTAGACAACGCCTGGAGATGGCTCTCCAATTTTTATGCATTTTAACTTGGACCAGTTTTTATACAACATTTTGAATGTATACAAATACTTGTAGACAAATACTGGATTTTACCCATTGCGGGTTAATCATTTTTAAGGATTAATTGTATCTCAATAGAGACGAAGATGTAAATTTTTTTCTGGAAACAGAATATGGTGGTCGAGGTGCTTACAGGACTTATGACCTGTCATTGGTTGGCTTAGGTTAGGTTTATTTCATCAATAGACATTACAAAATTAATTTTTAAGGCATCTTTTGAGAACAGGTAAAATAATATATTGTGTATAGTATACTACAAGAAACGCATGAGAGATGGTTCGACATTAGGAAGACAGGATAATTAAGAGTAATTTGCGTAATTTGCCTTCTGGACGTACTTTCACTAATATGAAAGACGTTGATCTCCGAGGAGACCGCGTTCAGCAGATTAATTGCTCTTCCCACCGGTGTCACCAGAGGCAGGTTGGTTCTGGTGGCCGGTAGGTAAAACAATCTATGCTGTCGCTGTCGGAGATATCTATCAGGGACAAAAAGCCGAACACCCTCCAGTACGGCCGAGTTCTCGAAATATCCCCTGAGTAATCTAAAGAAATGGGTAATCTCATAAGATGCCTATCCATCCTTAAAATATCTATCTATCCTTAGTGTATTCAGCTTTGGCATAAATATTTCAAATAATTAAATTGAAAAAGATTTTATTCAATTAATTATCCCACCTTCCCCTTGACCAGCCGCTCCATGGAGGTGTTGTGCTCCTCGAGAAATTTCAGTGACACAATCTGCTTGTCTACGGGGTTGTTCCACCAGCTGTTGATTCCTTGCATGTCCATGCCTTGGCAGATCTTCTCCACCAGTTCCCTGGTGAAATATTACCAAATTAAAAAAGACTAAAAAAAACAGATTTAGTATAATATTAAATCGGGTTTGTTAGAACTGTGGATCTGGGTATTGAGTAATAAATCGGGCTTGCGAGAACTGAGGATTCGGGAATTGACTAATAAATCGGGCTTGCGAGAACTGAGGATTCGGGAATTGACTAATAAATCGGGCTTGTGAGAACTGAGGATTCAGGATTGACTAATAAATCGTGCTTGCAGGAACTGAGGATACGGAAAATGAATAATAAATTGGGTTAGTGAGAACTGATGATGCGGAATTGAGTAATAAATCGGACTTGCTAGAAATAAGAATGTGGAAATTGAGTAATAAATCAGGGTTGAGTGAACTGAGGATACATAATAAATCAGGCTTGCAGATGCAGGAAATGAGTAATAAATCGGGCTGGTGAGAACTGATGTTGTGGGATTCGAGTAATAAATCAGACCTGATTTATTACTCAAATCCCGCAACATCAGGAATTGAGTAATTAATCGGGCTTGTGAGAACTAAGGATGTAGGAATTGAGTAATAAATCAGGCTTAAGAGAACTGAGGATACGTAATAAATCAGGCTTGCAGATGCAGGAATTGAGTATTTAATCGGGCTAGTGAGAACTGATGTTGTGTGATTTGAGCAAAAAACTCTGGTCTGATTTATTACTCAAATCCCGCAACATCCGGAATTGAGTAATAAATCGGACTTGCGAGAACTAAGGATGTAGAAATTGAGTAATAAATCAGGCTTAAGATAACTGAGGATATGAAATAAATAAGGCTTGCAGATGCAGGAATTGAGTATTTAATCGGGCTGGTAAGAACTGATGTGTGAGCTTTAAGTAATAAATCAGACCTGAGAGAACTGAGGATACGGAATTTGAGTAATAAATCAGGCTAAATGATGCAGGAATTGAGTAATAAATCGGGCTTGCGAGAACCGAGGATGTGGGAATTATACTTAATACTATAAATCGGGCTTGTGAGAACTGTGGATACAGGAATTGAGTAATAATCGGGCTTGACCATGCGTCTGTTACAACAGGATTGAACTCGGGCCTCACTAATCTCTCGGTATCTAGGCAGCGAGTGTTAAAGAAGAGGTTACCTGTTGATGAGTGGCCTTTCCCCATCATATATCACAGGAATGGGTGTGCCCCAGGAGCGCTGACGAGATATGCACCAGTACGGCCGGTTCTGTATCTGGTTCACCAGGTTAGACCGATACTGAGCCCCGGTGGAAGCAGGAAGAATCGTCACCTCGTTGAGGGCTTCCTACAATAACCACACACATAAAAATAATCACAATCGTCACTCACGCAATAGCTTAATGAATCTTCAGGCTGAACTAACTTTCTTCTTCTTCTTCTTCTTTCTGTCCTGTCACACCGCCGTGGTGCATAGGGCCTCAAGGAACCTTCTCCACCCGACTCTATCGCATGCCTGATGCCTAACATCATCCCAAGTGAGGCCTGCCGCCTTAACCTCGTCCTGCAGGGCTCTTCTCCAGGTGGCTCTAGGTCTGCCTCGCTTCCTCTTTCCCCCCATAGTGATGCAGGCTGGGTTCCGTCTCAGAGTGTGACCGAACCACTGCCATTTGCGTCTAGCGACTTGTTCTCTAATTGGCTTTTCGTCTGCCATGGTCCAGAGAACGGCATTAGACGCTGTTTGGGGCCAATAGATTTTGAATATTGAGCGAAGACACCTATTTGTAAACACCTGGAGTTTACCAATAACGCCTGCGGTAGATTTCCAAGTCTCACATCCGTACAGCAGTACGCTTTTACACTACTAACTTTAATTCACTTCTAAATAAAAATTCAAAGACTCACGAGGGCTTTATTCTTCAATTTTTCTGTATCGATGAACCACTGGCTGCTGGCTCTGATGATGATTGGCTGACCGGTCCTCCAATCAAGCGGGTAGGAGTGGAGAAAGGGTCCACTGTGTCGCACACGCGCCCCTAGCCGAGCGATCACTTCAGCTTCTCCCTCGTTCAGGGCCGAGAGGCCGTCTAGACCGGGACCGAAGTCATAAAAACGACCTTCTTCGTCGACGTGACAAGCCTGAAGCAATAATTATTTTATTTTACAAACACAATCATAATACAATTATTTTTTGTTTGTAAAGAATCTTGTATTTCTGTTAGCTCAACGGTTATCAAAGTGTGCCCCGAGCGAGTAGAACACACATTAAAATGAGATAATGAGCATAATCAAATCAAATCAAATCAGTTTATTTCATCAATAGAATACAAAATTATTTTTTAAGGCATCTATTGAGAATATAATTTATAATGTATTTGGTTGTACAACATTTTGAATGTATACAAATACTTGTAGACGAATACTGGATTTTACCCATTGCGGGTTATGTAATACAGCATTCCCCACTCCACCTTTTCTTATGACCACCATGTCTGACAATTTTTTTTTGGAAGTTGTATATATGTTAATCTGTAACACCACACTTCACATGGAAGTTTCAATCTACACACTAGCGCCCTATGAAGATTGGATTTTAAACATTAAGCAGAATTTTTTTTTTTTATTAACGCAATGTGAAAGGCTACCGCCATTATCGTATTGCTAGATAACGCCTGGAGATGTCACTCCACTCCACTCATAAGAAAAGGTGGAATGGGGATGTTGTATTACATAAAGCGTGCGCTTAACCCAACCAATGACAGGTCATAAGTCCTGTAAACACCTCGACCACCATATTCTGTATCCAATTTGCATCTTCGTCTCTATTGAGATACAATTAATCCTTGTATTTGGTTGGTTTATTCATTGGTTTATTTTGTTATTGTATGTATTGTAATCTTTTTCCCATATTTCCCATATTTCGGTGGCCTAGAAAATATTAGAAACCTATGTGCTAAGGGATGAAAGATACCACCTCCTACAGCTGATAATTATGGGCATAATAGAGGGATGTCGGGGAGTTGGCAGAAGGCAGTTGTCTTAGCTGCGAAATATAAAAAAAGTGTAGAGGAATGCACAGAGTTGAGAACCTGTTTTGTTGATTTGAGATTTGCTTAAAAAAACAATTATAACCATAACTACCAAACCAGACACTGTCAGAACCAAACATCTCTTAAGAGGTGTACATTGTGACCTATTGTGGAAAGAACCCTTAGAGATAGGATACCCAATGAAGAAATTCGCAAATCCTGCAAAATTGAAGACATAGTGAGATGGAGTAGACAGATAACATATTTTTTAAATTAAAACTTCTTCTTCTTCCCTTTTGGTAGACTCAGGAGTCTGTTATTTCAGGCGGGTCCTCTTGAGATTCTGAACTCCAGCTTTCTCTCCACCGTTTCGGGGGTCTTCCTGGTCGGCGTTGTCCGTTTGGCGTTCCATGGAGAGCTATGTGTGGTATTCTATTTGAGCTCATCCTTTCTACGTGTTGATGCCAGTATCGCCATCTTTGACGTCCCCATCTGACCACATCTTCGACCTCGCACATTTCTCAGATTGCTGTATTCCTAACTCGATCACGTTTTCATCTCGGTTGTCCTGAGCATGCTCTTTGTCTTGACATTGTCTGCCCTCGATTCAATGCCATATGTGAGGATTGGTCGCAAAACATCGTTAAAACATTGTTTAAATTTATTTTTCTCAACATGTTTTAGAGGTTTTGTGATGATAAATGTGAAAAACTTTTGAAACATTTCGGGAAAAAGTAATCAAAAAGTGTTTTATTCTAAAAAAGTTCATCTTTATAAAATTTCAGTATTAACGCCTTAATTTTATCATCAACAACAAAAAGAATGATTTAGAAAGCGCCGTTATTATGAATTAATCATCTCAAGGGCGCTGTAGAAAATTCTCCGTGTTCAAATCAAATCAGTTTATTTTCTTAAAAGACATTATAAAGACATTAACAGTTTAAGACATCTATTTGAGAACAGTAAAATACCACAAACAAATGAAAGATGACTTGACTTTAGGAAGACAAGATACTCTCTAAAGTCAAGAGTATTTGTCTTCTGAACGTACTTTCACTAATATGAAATATGTGGATTAGTGCTCATTTAACTCACAACTTTGATGTCATTCTTCAGGGCGACCAGAAAATCTTCGGGACCGTGAGCCGGCGCGGTGTGCACGAGACCCGTTCCCTTCTCCGCCAACACGTGGTCGCCTGGCAAAAAGGGTAGCACCATGTCGCTCTTCAACGGGTGATTGTAAAGCGCCTCGGAAAGTATCGATCCTGGAAACAAAAAATAATTATTAAAACTATGGATCTTATCAAATATGAAATTAAAAATTAAAAATATCACGCCGTGGCACCCACCCGTGACTGCCAATTGTTACCAATACATCATGGCAGTTAAAGGTGCCTGCCAACGGTTAAATTGGATGTAAGGGTCCCCAAGCACCATCAGTCATGCGTTAACGGAGATTTAATATGAGATACGACTAGGGCTCAGAATTGACATATAAAATATAATAAAAATTCTAGAAACCAACTAACTAACTAACTAACTAACCATCACGCCGTCTCCACGAAAGGGTAGGCAGAAAGAATGGACTGTCACACTTTAACCGATGTGGCACGCTTCTCATTCCTTCTCTTTTCGCCCCGCGGGAGACGCGGTGTGATGGGTTGCGAACCTCATCGCCACCAATAGGCATCTCCCGCGCACACTTAGATCTTCCAACATCCACAAAATAAATCTAAAACAAATTATATAAAATACAATGATATAAAATAAAATAACAAAATAAAAATAATTTAACATAAAATGTTATTTTTAGATGGTGCACATATTGTCTATTTAATTAATGTTCCACGTATCCACCGTTTTTTTTTAATTACCTGTAATTAGGCACTTAAAGCAAGAACTTTAAAATAATATTGACATATAAAACATAAAAAATAATAAAAATTCTAGAAATACCCCATTTATCCTTCTTCTGCCAGTTCCATGCCTAGCTTCCACATGTAATGAATAACGAACAAAAAATTCAATATATCTACATCTCACTATTTACCCTATCAAAATTGACAAATGAAATTGACAATAACATTGTATTTTCAAATCCAACCTTCAAATGAAAACACCTCTTGGTAATCAGTTCCCAGTATGCTGTTAAACTCCTCGACCAGCGAAGAAGCCACTATCAGAAGTGGCGAAGATGTCCCATCGGGAGATCCAAGAGCCGAGTAGCGCAATGACTCCGAGTAGCAGATGGCCTGATTACCTACCAGCGACCAGGGGGTCGTGGTCCATATTACAGCGGAGAATTGAGTACTGAAAAAACAAAAAAATTGAATTTAGAATAGTCTATAGACAATGTTAATAATATTGCTAACTGGAGTCACAGTAATCAAATGCAATTCAATGTCTCTAAGTGCGTTATGCTATCTTTTAGCTTTTCCCTTACGGTGCTAAAATAAAAACGCGCGTTCCTGTGTTGGGTAGTCAGTACCCAATCAAAAATTAGCGATTTTAAATCGGAAAAATAATAACATTCATAGCTAATCCCCTTAATTAATTATAATTAAAGTAAAAAAATTTAATAATTGAGATTTATTTGATATTTAAAAAAAACATCTGGCAACGCTCACGGAACGGGCATAACCCCACTCTGGTTGCAAGCCCGAGAGCTACTGCCGGCGCGGCGGGATGGCGAGAGTGAGAACATTGAGCTCCTTGTGCTTCCACAGTGAAGTATGCAAGAGTGAGATGCGAATATAGTGTCGCACACTCAAAGCGCTGTTTATACGCGAATTTGTTTTCGATTTTCACAAAATACCTCCGATGTACCCGATAAATTCTGATTATTAATAATATTATTTTTTAAATCAATGCGTAAATATATTATGGAGGAATACCTAAAATCTAAACCTTCTATTTATTATATTTATAGAGATATTGAAGGTTTTTAGAAGCAACGTGTAGAAGATACCCATCATAGAGGAGGGAGGGTTAATAGAGCATTGAGAACTGTGTATCATAGATACACAATGAACAACCAGCAACTGTATCTACGATGAGAGATCTTGAGATCGGGCAGACTCTTCGTGCACGTATCGAGAGGATTTGTGGCACTACTTTAAGGATGTTGGAGTTCATCGTCCGGACCGGAAGAGTTTTCAAAGATTCTCATGTGCTCAGAGTCCTACACAACGCATTGGTTCGGAACAGACTCGAAAGTGGTTCTGTGATACGGAGTTCTCCCAAGGCGAGATATTCCGTTATGCTAGTGAGGTTTCAGGAAAAAAATCTGAGGTATCTCTACATGAGGGAGTATCAATTAACAATAAAGCATCAATTTTCCATAAAACATTTTAGGGAAGTGATTTGAAACATTTGATAACAGTCATCAGAGGATACGGACCACAACACGTCAAGATAAAAATAGCCTTGTCTCACCAATGCACACAAGGATGGATAGCCGATTTAGCGGGCCAAAAAGTTTTTTTTTGTTGTCTTTAAAATAATCAACAATATTTTTTAAACGTTCATTAATACCCAATGCATAATGCGCCATATTCATTTTCTTTGTCGACACAACATGGGAGTCTATTGCATGGGCGCAAAGTTGGGTTAGCTTCTGTGCAGCCAACACTAGTCAATTGCGCTCGGATCGTTGACGGAGTATCTACGCTTGTCCTGTTTTACTAACTCTGAAATCGCAAAGTTTTTAACATGCATCAATATGCATCAATATGCAATATGAAGTATCAGGTATGTACTTTGTCTGCAACATAGTATAAACGGTGAAAATCTGGAACAAGTGGATGAATTTGTTTATTTAGGAAGTATGTTTACAAAGGATGGGAGGGTGGAGAAGGATATTGATTAAGATCTCTCAAGATGAGATCTCCCTAGATGAGCTCCCGAGATGAGATCTCCCGAGATGAGATCTCTCGAGATGAGATCTCCCGAGATGAGATCTCTCAAGCTAAGATCTCTCGAGATGAGATCTCTCGAGATGAGATCTTTTGAGATGAGATCTCCCGAGATAAGATCTCTCGAGATGAGATCTCTCGAGATGAGATCTCCCAAGATAAGATCTCTCGAGATGAGATCTCACGAGATGAGATCTTTTGAGATGAAATCTCCCGAGATGAGATCTCTCAAGCTAAGATCTCTCGAGATGAGATCTCTCGAGATGAGATCTTTTGAGATGAGATCTCCCGAGATAAGATCTCTCGAGATGAGATCTCTCGAGATGAGATCTCCCAAGATAAGATCTCTTGAGATGAGATCTCACGAGATGAGATCTTTTGAGATGAAATCTCGAGATGAGATCTTACGAGATGAGATCTTTTGAGATGAGATCTCCCGAGATAAGATCTCTCGAGATGAGATCTCTCGAGATGAGATCTCCCAAGATAAGATCTCTCAAGATGAGATCTCGCAAGATGAGATCTTGCAAGATGAGATCTCTTGAGATGAGATCTCCCGAGATGAAATCTCTCGAGATGAGATCTGAAGATGAGATCTTTTGAGATGAGATCTCCCGAGATAAGATCTCTCGAGATGAGATCTCTCGAGATGAGATCTCTCGAGATGAGATCTCACGAGATGAGATCTCGCAAGATGAGATCTCTTGAGATGAGATCTCCCGAGATAAGATCTCCCGAGATGAGATCTCGCGAGATGAGATCTCTCGAAATGAGATCTTTTGAGATGAGATCTCCCGAGATAAGATCTCTCGAGATGAGATCTCTCGAGATGAGATCTCCCAAGATAAGATCTCTCGAGATAAGATCTCCCGAGATGAGATCTCGCGAGATGAGATCTCTTGAGATGAGATCTCTCGAGATGAGATCTCGCAAGATGAGATCTCTTGAGATGAGATCTCCCGAGATAAGATCTCCCGAGATAAGATCTCTCGAGATGAGATCTTGCGAGATGAGATCTCCCGAGATGAAATCTCTCGAGATGAGATCTCTGAAGTAGAGATCTCTCGAGATGAGATCTCGCAAGATGAGATCTCTTGAGATGAGATTTCCCGAGATAAGATCTCCCGAGATAAGATCTCTCGAGATCATGATTTCATCATTTCATATTTTGACCCGAAGACTCACGCCGAACATTTTCCTCCCATGGATGCTGTTTAATTTGTAGGTTCTGTTTTGCTATAAACATTTAGTGCTTACAATTATGATGATGATGTAGATAGTGCGGATATTGATGTACTCGTATAGCATATTTTTTATTTCAATTTTATAGTATAGTCATTTTATAATACAGAAATAATTCAATACAAGATCTTTTATTTTCATTAGAATTTATTAAAATTCAAACCCCAAATACCTTTTATTAGGTATTTCTTGTAAGATAATTGTTAAAATAGACTTATTTTACCTATTTGTTTGATATTTAATATGAAGTTTTACATCATTGTATCAAGAAATTGTATTAAAACATGTTTATTTTTTCATAATATAAGAACTTGTATTAGTGAAAGGAATGCTTACTTGGGTGCCAAAGATTTGAGGTGTTCCGGAATGTTCAGGAGAGGAATTTCCAAGTAGATTTGTGTGCTCTTGTGTTGCGGGTCGTACTCCAGCTCAGCCTCCGCCAGAGCACTCCTGAAATATTAAAATAATGGTTAACCTCTCCATCCATACTGTCCCAACCGTGGGGCCATTGAATAGATGGTTATATAGCAAATGGCCCCGTGCTTGGGACCCATTTATAATTTCTCCAATATTCCCAGATTATGCAAAAATTTGGACTACCAGCAACCAGTGGCGGTAAAAGCTGGGCTTGCCTTAAAAAATCTATAATAAAACGATGTTTTTTGCGCGTTTAAGCCATCTACGAATAAAATAATATTTTGAATTTTCGCGCGAGTTAAAGGGATTTAAGTCGTTGCGTTGCAAATGACTCCGCTGACATGCGCAGAAATGACCTAAGTATGTTTTGTTCCACTCATACGCGCCGAATTTTATTTCACTCATACGTACCGTAGGTGAGATGCCCGCGAAATAGCAAAGGGGTCTTTGTATTTTTGGCTTGTAATCATATAGCTAGGTGCATATATACCAGAAGATATCTACAATTTTTCGTATGGATTTGAAGCCGGGCTTCATCACTCTGAAGTATGTTACTATTCAATGTGTCACGAACTTCATTTCTATTGTCAGAATGTTATCTGTCATTTACATTATGTGCAGAAATGTTATGAAAAGAAAGATTATGTGATTTCTTTACGAATATTTATTTATAATTTCTTGGCTTGGCTAACTGGCTGATCCTAGGCACGCCACTGCCAGCAACATCTATTGGTGTGCACAAAATAAAAAAATGTATCAACTAATCTAACGTAACCAAACCTGGCCTAACCACTCACATAACTAATTATATTATATGGAGAAACAAATATGATTTTTGATATCTTCAAGAAATGCATTCTAAAGAAACTAATTAACCATCACGCCGTTTCTCCGAAAAGGTAGGCAGAAAGAATGGACTGCCACACTTTAACCGATGTGGCACTCCATCTTTCTCTTTTCTCGAAGGAAACTGGAAAGACCTTGAGAATGGAGAGGGATGGCCAGGGACAGGAGCCAGTGGAGGACTGTTATGGAGGAGGCCAAATTCCGCTCCAGGATTTAGCGGCGAAAAGAAGAGGATATAGTTCCAAGAGATAATTTTCATATAAAATTTTAAGAATAGTGTCAAAAGATTATTTGAGGATTCTTCTTTTTCTTCAAGTCCGCTGTTGGGTCCCCCCAACATTGGCAATCACCGCGCCGCTCGGAACAACTCCTCCACACTTCGGATGCCGGTCCACTCCCTCACGTTCCGCAGCCAGGAGTTTGTCTTCTACCAGGCCCTCGGTGTCCCTCAATTTTTCCCTTCAATATCAGTTGGAGAAGATGGTACTTTTCCCCACGCAGTTCATGACCCAGATGTGAAATCTTCCAAACCTTGATAGTTGACAACAGTTCCCTGTCAACTCTAGGTCGCCTCAGGACTTCGGTATTGGTAACCATGTCTGTCCAGGGAATTCTGAGCATTTGGCAACAGAGCCACATTTCAAATGCTTCCAATCTGTTCATTGAGTTGACTTTTAAGGTCCACGTTTCACATCCACACAATAAAACAGACCACACATAGCATTTGATCATTCTCTGGGGGAGTTTCAATTTTATGTTATCATTGCAGAAGAGTGAGTTCATTTTATTAAATGCAGCTCTTGCTGCCTCAATTCTGCATTTTATCTGTACATCTGGTTCAAGAGATTGTGTTAGTATGCTGCCGAGGTATTTAAATTTCTCCACCCTTTCAACGTTACAGCCGTTCAAATGCAATACTGACCCACTGTAGTCAAGCCGTCCGAATGTCATCCATTTGGTTTTAGAGTTAGAAAAGATTATTTAAAGATTTCAAAATATTATTCGAATAAGTGAAGTGAAAAGCAAACGCACCCCGAGGATGGTGACCAGTAGACAGGCTTCATGTCCCGGTAGATGTATCCAAGCTCGTACATGTCGCAGAATCGGCGCATGAGGTGCTGCACGTAGGACTTGCTGTGGGTGTAGTAGCACTGCACATCCCAATCAGCTGCCGCCCCCCATGAGCGGAAGGCCTGGCGCTGACGATACGAAGACTCCAACGCAAATTTGTTCGCCATCTCTCGTAACTAAAAAGTATATAAAAACACTCTTGTACATAATAACTGAGTAGCTAAGATGATGGACCGCTCTTTTACCCATCTATTGGGTGTTTTGGAAAGTTCGGTCGGTTTTTTTATTAGGTAAAATAAAAAAACACATCAATCAAAATATTTTCCATCGTTAGCCACTACTTTTTACATCTTTCTGGCAAAAGATTAATCCATCGTCGAAAAAACACATGGTCTTTTGAGGTAATCCAGTCATCGACCCAATTCTTGACATCTTCATATGAATGGAAGTGCTGCTCTTCTAAGGCATGCGTCATGGATCTGAACAAGTGATAGTCCAATGGTGCCACGTTTGGTGAATAAGGTGGGTGCAGTATAATCTCCCAACCCACTTTTTGTATGTAGTTTTTGACCGTGATTGCGATGTGAGGTCTAGCATTGTCGTGTTGAAAAATCAGATTTGCTGTGTCTGTCGCCCCATTCTGGTTGTTTTTCAGCCAGTGCCTGCTTTAATCACATTAGTTGTTGTCGGTCAACTTCCCCGAGACTGTTTCATCCGGTTTGAGGAGTTCATTTTTCGGTCAAACTTTTTCTGTCTTCCAGGGCGATCTTTGCCATCAACGCTAAAATCACCAGCTTTGAAAAGTCTATACCATTCTCTGCATGGACGTAATACGCATGGACGAAATTCAAAATATTTTTTTATTCGTAGACGGCTCAAACGCGCAAAAAACATTGTTTTATTATAGATTCTTTAAGGCAAGCCCGGCTTCTCGGCCTGTAAGGACGTACCGTCAATGCTATTGGAAGGACCAAGTGCCAAAGCCTCCTAACAGCAGGACGAGGTGATAAAAAGGTCAACTGTGCCTGTAATATCAGATGCAGATAAAATTATGTCAAGTGTAGACTTACGTGAATGGGAGACTTGGATGACTTGGTGATGAGGGTACCCGCCTTCTTGCCTGCGTTGAGGGCCTTCAGCTCTATGGGAAGCCCGTGGCAGTCCCAACCAGGGACGTAGTGAACACGGTGCCCGTTCACGATATTACTCCGTACTATAATGTCCTTGAGAATCTGAAATTAAATATGTTAGGGACTCTTCAAGTTTACTGAGAAAGACAAAATCAGGCGTACGACGGCGGTCTAATTAAGATTTAGATTATAAGTTGCATTAATTTCCATTTATATAATATATTTCTCATATTTTTGCCTATCATATTTCTATATTCATGCCTATTAACCCTTAAAGGCCGGCGAAGATTTTTAAACATCGGAACACCCTTGTAAACAATGAAATTACTCTTCACACAAAATACATAAAAATATTAAATAAATTGTATTTTGTAGTAAAATGTTATACATTTCTTATTTTATAAAAATAATCAGACTTTTTTTGTTTCATGTTGAGTTTAAGAAAACAAATAAAAATATATTTCATTGAAAATGTTGTTTATAAATGAAACCAAAACATCGCACATTTGATAACTAATAACGATATAAGAGTTACCCTAAGTAAACAAACACTCAATATCAAAGATTCCGACACAGTACGAGAAACCATCACTTTGTAGCTCAGCGGTTATGCAACTATGTGTGAGATGTTTGGCCGCGAGCCGTGATCCATATGGAACACACATTACAAGAAAATTAAATAAAATTAAATCTTTGTACAAAAAGGATGAAAGTTTAACTCAAAATCACAGAGAAAATCAAAATCACATGAGTGTATATAATACACATTTTTACTCTTAATCCGAAGTTAAGAAAATTTACGGGATATTAAACGTTAAACACAGAGAATATATATGGACTGCTATTGTAGCCAGCCGGACTATAAGGGTTAAAATTGTGTGCAGTTGGAATGTGTGACGGGCGGGGAGAAGAGGATTGAGCCAAGCAAGACGTGGTCTGCTAGGAAGGACGCCGAGGCTAGAGAGATGTGTGCGAGCGAGACAGAGCACACAGGGGTTTTGGTGTTTACTTTCAGCCAGTCTAAGAATTCTCCCCGTGCCGAAGCACACTTTTCTGGCGCACGGTTTTAGCGTCGCTACTCTTTGTATTTAGTATGTAAGCCTTTTTTACTAACTAACTAACTAACCATCACACCATCTCCCGGAGGGGTAGGCAGAAAGAATGGAACACCACACTGTTCTGTCCTGACATACTTCTCTCGCTTCCTCTACATTCATACATCTTGTCATGCACGCACGTCGACTTCTCCGACTCCTCACGTGACCGACAATTAATATTTGATTGATTTGATCATGCCACGTTTTCCTCGGCCTTCCTCTATTTCTAGCTCCGTTCAAACCGTATACATATACCTTCTTTACCATTCTGTCTTCACTCATTCTTTCCATGTGTCCAAACCATATTAATGACCCTTTCATTATTTTGTTCATAACACTTTCATTCGCATCACATTCACTTCTTATACTTGCATTTGTCACTCTATCATATACAGATTTGCCACACATTCGTCTTAGAGATCTCATTTCTACTGCAATTATTCTACTTACATCCTTCTTTTGCCAGTTCCATGCTTCACTTCCTTACATAAGAGTCGGCACAAGAACACCATTATGCACTGCATAGGCTTTTGTTTGCGATGACAACTTTAAGTGCACCATTTACTCTGTTGCCTGCCCCAACCCTTGTTTCAATATCCTTCTCCGCCCTCCATCCTTTGTAAACATACTTCCTAAATAAACAAATTCATCCACTTGTTCCAGATTTTCACCGTTTACACTAATGTTGCAGCCTGTCATGCTTCCTTCTTTTTCGAAAATCATTACCTTAGACTTATTCACATTCATCATCAAATCGTATCGCTTGCATACCTCATACATACTAGACACCAGGCCTTGTAGTTCATGCAATAAAATAGGCAGTCTGGAAGTAAATACCTTGTTGACCGCATGCCCCATGTGTGGGTCGCCATTCGCATATGGTGGTCCATCATGAAGAATATAATCGGGTCCTTTCAGGTTATCTCGCTGCCAGCAATACAATCCCTCAAAGTCGGCAGCCTAAACGCAAATAAAACATCATTTTATTTATTAAACACGAATCAATATATTTTAATTAATAAACATATAAATAAATATATAAGGCAGGAAATTACGCTAACAATTTCCTACTTTTAATATATAAATACATAAAATAATAACGAAAATCAAAACCAAAATATTCTAACCTTATAAATGTCATTGTCTGCCTGAGCTCTCTTCGCCGCCGGGTGACGAGCGGGATAATCTGTTTTCGGTAGAATTACTGTGCTGGTGTAGTTTTTGGTCTTTTTTAGGACATTTTGTTGTGAATATGCTAGTCGCGGGCACTTTCGAGTTTGTGCAATTTTTATTTTTTTCAAAAACCCGCCGCAGCGAAACGTCAGTCCGGCCGTCGCCATTTTAATGATCATAGACAAAAATTATTCCATCGAGTAAGATATTTTAAGTTCCTACTAAATTTAAAATTACCATCATTGTTTTCCCATAAAACACAAAAAAAACAATTAGGGTACGGCCACAACGAAGTGTCTTCTTTTTTCTAATTTCTCCACACCTACACGACAGATGCGGACCGCCCAAGAACATAGAGATGGCTGATGTCATGGAGGACCTCAAGCACCAGGGCTTTGAGGCCATTCATGTACGTGTAGCTCGAAGCATTCAGATTCACGGCTCCGCGATCCAAGCAATCCCCACTTCTCGCCACGTTCACCCAAACCACGGACATGGGCAAGCTTCAAGCCACCATCACTTACATCGCCCGCTGCGTGGTAATGATGGCCAAGTACCACAGCGGTCACAACATTCACGGCACACAGTGCTACCGCTACAAGGAGTTCGGGCACACTAGTCGAAACTGCGACCGCGCACCACGGTGCATCAAGTGCCTAAAAGACCACGCGTCAGCTGACTGCCTCAAACAAGGCAGAGCCGAGCCGGTCACCTGCTGCAACTGCCAACTTCAGAAACTGCCCGCAACGCCTCGAGTACGTCGCGAAAATCAAAGAGCTCCCGAGCCAGCCAACACCACCACCACCCGAGATGCCGAACCGGACCTCATGACCATCGTCAAGCTGGCACTCCAAGTGCACGTCAGAATCTTAAGGACAGCGACGCTAGAAAGACTTTGGCCGTAGTGGACTTCCTTCAAGCTCTCGATGGCTGAGAGCTCAGAGACCACTATCCTGGTCTGGAACGCCAACAGCATCCGAAACTATACAATGAAATTAATGGAAATGGTCAAAAAGCCGAACATTCAAATAGTTCTACTTACAGAAACAAAACTTTCACAAATAAAAAAACAGCCTCACGATCCCTGGATACGACATCTATAGATAACCGACCGCAAAGGCGGCGCAAAATGTGACATACATTCCCACCGGTGTCACCCTCTGGTGAAGAAGAGCAATTAGTCTGCTGAACGCGGTCTCCTCGGAGATCGACGTCTTTCATGTTAGTGAAAGTACGTTCAGGGGACAAATACTCTTGACTTTGGATAGAATCTTGTCTTCCTAATGTCGAACCATCACTAATGCGTTCCTGGTATTATGTCGTATATGTATAATATCTTACCTGTACTCAATAGATGCCTTAAACATTTATGCTGTTTGTAATGTCTTTTGAGTAAATAAACCGATTTGATTTGATTTGAAAATATAATCACGCACTCGACATTACCAACACCCACACTTAACTCCATTGAGGCAACAGCGCCCATCGGCGGAAAATCTACCATTCTCGTGTCAGCGTACTGCCCCAAACAAATGGACAAAAATTACCAGATATCACACAATCATACCTCACAAACAGAATGTTCCAGGTGACCGTGAAACACAAAACATCTGCAGACACATCCCTATGGGCGTCCCCCAAGGCAGCCTCCTGGGCCCCCACCTGTTCAACTTTATTTCAGAACTGCTCGATGGCCATCTTCGCTGACGACTCAGCCTTCCTGGGAATATCACGAAGGCCGGTCCTAACTGTGAGATACCTCCAAGTCGCCATCCTCGAACGAATACACAGATGGAGGCTCAAGTTGAACTCGACCAAAACCAAGACCACCATGTTCACTCACGCCAAAAAGAGGAACTCGGCGAGAATCGCAATAGATAGCACACAATTGGAATGGAGGGACCACGTCAAATACTTGGGACTCCACCTCGATAAAACACTCACATGGTACACACACATACATAAAACAAGATCCAAAATTGCTAAAGCATTCGGCGCGTTATCGACCCTATTCAATAAGCGTACTTACCCTCATAAGACCAATCTTCTCTTAACGCAGCACCAGTTTTCTGCAGCATCCAGTTTCTACTAGCCGGAAGTCGATACTTTTAAGAAAACAACGACTCAAAATGATGAGTCGTGAGTTATTAAAAAGAGTCAGCTCACTCATCACTCACGTTCAACTCAGATCCCTGAGATGATTAATTTTTCCCACCGCTAGCTGGGAACAAAAGGCGCAGGATCAAGGAACTTGGAGGAAAATCATCAAGGAGACTAAAACTCTTTGAGAGTTGTGTGGCCATAGAAAGTAAAGAAGTTAAACTAACTAACTAACTAACCATCACGCCGTCTCCCCGAGGGGTAGGCAGAAAGAATGGACTGCCACACTTTTCTTTCCTGACATATTTCTATTTCTCTCACTTCCTCAACATTCATACATCGTGTCATGCACGCGCGTCGATTTCTCTGACTCCTCACATGGCCGACATTCAATATTTGATTTATTTGATCGTGCCACGTTTTCCTCGGTCTTCCTCTATTTCTGGTTCCATTTACATCGATAACATATAATTTTTTTACCATTCTTTCTTCATTCATTCTTTCCATATGTCCAAACCATCTTAATGATCCTTTCATTATTTGTTCATGACACCATCATTCGCACCGCATTCACTTCTTATATTTTCATTCGACACTCTATCATACACAGAATATCCACACATTCGTCTAAGAGATCTCATTTCTACTGCATTTATTCTACTTTCATCCTTCCTTTGCCAGTTCCATGCTTCGCTTCCATACATAGGGGTCGGTAGAAGAACACCATTGTGCACTGCCATTCTAGCTTTTTTGGATAGGTTTTTGTTTGCGATGACAACTTTAAGTGCACCATTCACTTTGTTGCCTGCCCCAACCCTTCTTTCAATATCCCTCTCCACTCACCCATCTCTTGTAAACATACTACCTAAATACACGAACTCAACTACTTGCTCCAAATTTTCACCATTCACGCTAATGTTGTAGACTGTCATGGTTTCTTCCTTTTCAAAAATCCTTACCTTGGACTTATTAACATTCATCATCAGATCATTTCGCATGCATACCTCATACATACAATTCACCAGGACTTGTAGTTCATGCTCGTTGTCTGCAAGAAGGACAGCGTCATCCGCATACAAGAGACAGCTTACTGACACTCCGCTCATTTTGGCAGTAAAGAAGTTATTACCTGATAATATATGTAACATTCTTTTTGGACTGATTGGCACCCCAATTATACTTTGTCATGGCAGAAACTATGGTCTTGAGACAATGGACACCAGGGTATACAAATAAAACAATAATTCCCGTCAAAAATGTTTTTTTTTCCATCACATTTTTTTAAATATAAATCTATAAAATAAATCTTAACATATAACATCGTGACTCGTGATTTTGTTAACCAACAAAAAGCGGTAAAGTCATTTATTGTCATAAAACAAAATGAAAATAATATGAATAAGGTGATATGTGGTGCAAACTTTTATGCATCATATTAAAATTATTTTTTTATATAGTTGAAGCTACGTATTTTAAAGTGAAAGCATTTCTTTCATGCTTTTTAAAATAACAATGGGTAGGTATACAATCAACTTGAAATGTGTAAGCCATACAAAAAAACTTTGATTAAAAATTAAAAGGATTATCAAAGGAAACAAAAAAACTAAATCATAAAATTTAATTCCAAATACAAACAGGTTTTCCACAGATAATCGCAAAGTCCGGCAAGTATTAAGAGAATACATTAAAATTATTAATAATAATATTACAAAAAAACGAATTCAGTCATTCAAATAAGCAGTCTTAGCTCATGCAGATTTTTGTCTCATGTTTCTTATATTATAGGAGAAAAAAACAAATCATAACCGAAACTTATGCGAATCTTTATATTACAGTACACTCCCGATTTTCCGGGGTCAGGTTAATCGGGAAGCGGATTATCCGGGACACTTGAGTCATTGAAAAAATATGTTACAATAGTATTTAGTCACAATGACAATGGGCGTTTAGTTCACATTTGCGCCACCGCAGACATACGTTTGTGGCTCTAGTCGTTTCGAGTTTGCAATTAAACACCTGCAGCATAGTTCATACTCATAAAACATTGTCGTTAATTTTATTTTACTGTGAAAAAGTGTCTATAATAACGGATAAACGCAAACGAGTCGTACTTTCAATTGGAAAAAAACTCAAAATAATTCAAAAGTTTGAAAATGGTGCAACCGTTAAATATTTATTGAATCAATATAATGTTGGTGATTAAACTATACGGGACATCATTAATAAAAAGAGGAAATTAATAGATTTTGCGGAAACATCGGATAGCGCGAAAGGCATGATCAGTAGAAAGACTATGAAGTTGTCATCTTACGAAGATCTTGATAGTACAATGGTTTTGTGGTTCCATCAACAAAGGGCAGAAGGTATTCCGGTCTCGGGGACTGTTTGCGCAGATAAAGCTAAACACTTTTTTAATCAATTGAAATTACGAGGTGATTTCAATGCGTCTTCTGGATGGCAGTACACAATGGAGTTCTAGTGCCAACCCTCATGTATGGAAGTGAAGCTTGGATCTGGCAAAAGAAGGATGAAAGCAGGATAAACGCCGTAGAAATGAGATCACTAAGAAGAATGATAGAATACCGAAAGATGAAATAAGAGAAAAATGTAAGGCAGATGACTGCATCATGGATAAAATTAAAAAAGGATCCTTGAGATGGTTTGGACATATGGAACGAATGGATGAGAGTAGAATGGTTAAAAAGTTGTACACAAGCAGCGTGAGTGGAAAAAGAAGCCGAGGACGACCGAGGAAAACATGGCATGACCAAATTAATCAATTACTAAAAGGCGGCCACATTCGAAGTCGGAATAATCGACGTGCGTGCATGGTTCGATGTATCAATGTAGAGGAAGCCCGAGAGGTATGCCAGGACAGAGCATTGAGGCGATCCATCCTCTCTGCCTACCCATCCGGAGAAATTGCGTGATGGTTAGTTTTTTTCTGGATGGTTGATGCGCTTTGATGGTTGATGCTACAGAGACACAGCATCTGACAAATTTCTATTCATGGCGAAGTGTGACACTGTCATCACGTGCGTCTTACTAAGGCAAGGTAAGGTATACATAAGCGCATATAGCGCAGTTTTAAATTTCTCTTTGTTTAATTTTTTTTCATGTTTTCGGATTAACCGGGAAATCGATTATACGGGATTTTACCATCCATCCCGGAAAATCGGGAGTCTACTGTATTTTCATTTGAGAAATGTAAATTAAAATTAAGGTATATTTATTTCACGCAACGAAATCAAAGCACAGTGTAAAAATAGATACAATGGAAAGTTATAAAAAAACTACCACAATTAAGTACAAATGTACTAATTTATTGGAATGAAAATGTTAATTTTCTAAAAGATTTATTATATTAGACATTTTCATTTGTATTATTTAATATTGAGTTTTACATCATTATTTAAATTACAAAAAAAACTTCTAGAAAACAGACGTTTTCATTCATATTAATTATTTAATATGGAGTTATATATCATTGTTCAAGAAACAATAAATACAGATGTACTAAAGAGTTGTATAATTCTGTGTATTTTTGATTCACATCACAATTTTAATGAATTTGTTAGTTTTCAACAGCGTAGTTCGAACAATAAAATTATTTCTGCCATAACCGATTGAAAAAATATGCTTAAAACAATAAGGTATTGAAAAAAAAAATTATATTATTTTTATATAAAGTTAGAAAACGCAGACGACGCCACAATCGTGGCCGAAAATTAAAACGACTTACAAGCAATGCTCTCAAAATTTGAATGAATCCTGCTCTAAATACAACATGATCATATCCATCTCAAAAAAGTGTATGACATTCTCTAGAAATCAACTAAGATGCGAAATCTCCGTACGCCAAGAAAAAATTGAACAGGTAGACCAATGTACCGCGGTAAGGTCACAGGTAGATAAGGCTACAGCGGTTGCAGGCTGCCTGAAAGATGTCATATGGAGAAACAAGGACATGAGGACTGACAGCAAGGTACGCATCTATAAGACCTGTGTGCGACCAATCCTCACATATGGCATTGAATCGAGGGCAGACACTGTCAAGACGAAGAGCATGCTCAGGACAACCGAGATGAAAACACTTCGCGCTATAGCTGGCAAAACCCTACGTGATCGAGTTAGGATACAGCAATCTGAGAAATCTGCGAGGTCGAAGATGTGGTCAGATGGGAACGTCAAAGACGGCGATACTGGCATCAACATGTAGAAAGAATGAGCTCAAATAGGATACCACACATAGCTCTCCATGGAACGCCAAACGGACAACGCCGACCAGGAAGACCTCCAAAACGGTGGAGAGAAAGCTGGAATTCAGCGTCTCAAGAGGACCCACCTGAAATAACTGACTCCTGAGTCTACCAAAAGTGAAGAAGAAGAAGAAAACTCTTCTGGCAAAGTGTATTTTGGCTAGCAAAACATATCCATGAAATAATCATTAAATAAACAGAAAGTTGTTATTATATTATAATGTTTTTCAAACATTCCTAGTAATGAATCATCAAAATTAATTAAATGATATTGGAAACAAAAAAATTAACACATATGGTGAAAAAAATACAAACTAAAATTTAAATCGAAAATAGATGAAATAATTAATTTAAAAACAAATAAGCAAACATTTCTATTGATATAAAACTAAGTCCAAATGGTAAGTCAAATGTGAACATAATAATTATTTGGTTCTTAACTCAATTTATATGAAAAATATAACATTTTATGCAAATATATCTTGTTTTTTTTTTAATATCCTTAATATGACGTACAAACTTGAAGATTTCTAAAATTAATATGTGAAAGTTATAATCATATTACATGTATATATAAAAAAAGTAGAAACTCACATTAATGACTAACATTTATCAAAGAATATCGATATTTTAAAAATGTATTGGCGCTTCAAACTGGAGAAATCATACCTTTAAGACTCAAGATTCAAAAGTTATTGGAAGTTATAATTCGAATTCGGCAAATGATTTACATTTGATATTAAAATTTCTAGAATTGGCATTTTAAATAAATAAACCTTACAATTATATACAAATAACTAGTTTATTCCACATTTGTTGAAGATTTCTCAACAGGCGAAGACATACAGTGAGAGTATTGATGCCAAAACTGTAAAATTAAAGCGCAAATTTGTAAAAGAAAAAACAATTGAAGGTTGATTGTAACAAAGGTGCTAAGTGGTTTAAACATAGAACAAAAAAAGAGAAAAAAAAACTGTTTGTCATAACATGTGTCATGTAGCGTGGGTGACATCTTTAGGGTGAAGTTTGAACTACACTATGTTATTCAAAATCTTTGAAACATTGCAGTTATTGGCATTTAAGTTTTTGGGAGCAAAAATTAATTTGAGACTGTTTTTTCCACTTTTAAATTACTTCTCACAACATGTCGAGAAAAATAAACTCAAATTTGGAAAAAATTGTGATTTAATTCATAAAAAAAATTGTCATTATGGAATTCCTTAATTAACGCCTTGAGTTTATCTAAAATTGAGATTTTTTTATGTTTGGCACCTTTGTAATGATCTGCCCTCAATTACTGATTTATAAATTCAGAATCAGTTATGCATCTGGACTGTAAAAATAAAATACAAGTTGTATATGATTGATATTCCGAAATGTTACTCATTAATATTGTATATAAATAATAGAACGACCCAATTTGAATTAAATTCTTTCGCAAAGATCACACTGATATCAGATATTGTATGGTACGTGGGTGCGACCACGACCCAATGAAACAATTGTACAGCTTACACATACACGCCCACATTTAGAGTATTATACGTTTCAGCGGGGACTGGTGAGCGTAAAGTTGGAGGGCAAAGGGCGTCAGAAGCGCAGGGACTTTGCAATCAGCGCAGCCGTCGCCTTGGACTTGTCTCCGCCAGAGCGCTCGAGTTCGGATTCCACCTGTTCTCTATTGAATCCCAACTTCATTAATTCTTGTATTGTTCCTTCGTTGCTTGCCTGACCAGAGGTCGAAGTCGTAGGCTGGTTATCGGGTTGTTTCAATGCTTCGCTGGAAGCTAGTAAGCTTTCCGTTATTTCGTCTTCAGCGGAAGATATGCGAGGAAGTTCGCCCTCAGCGAGGAAGCGAGTTTCTGTCCCGGTCGTGCCGATTCTTAGAACGTTTTTCTTTAAATCAATGTTGCACTGATGTCTCATCAACATGTCAAGACCGAGGATCATATCCATGGGCTGGTCTTGAAGAACGGAGAAAGACGTGATCAAAAAATCTTTTTCTATGCGCATCTGCACCATGTGGATTCGACCGATAATTCTCTGTACGCCGACACCTTTGGCGATGCCTGACCACCGCGTGTCTACGAGTCTCATAATGTTGCATCTTTCGGCACATGCGGACGACATTATAGTCGTCTGCGCTCCGGAGTCTATAAAAGCTTTAACAGGGAAACCATTGACTTGGCAGTTGATATATAACATTACTACGGTTCCAAATGTTTCCGGATTGTATTCCATAGCGGCTTCCATATTTGCTTCTATGTTTTTTTGTTTGATTTCCTCCGCAATGAGTCTTTGCGCTTCCGTGTCGAAGGGATCAGCGTTCATCATCCGGCGCCTCTGTTGTTGCCTTTCGGCCCTAGCAGCCACTTGCTCCCGCAACACTTGAGAGAAGGAATCAAGATTCCCAGTTAATAGAGCATCAGCGAGACGCGGATTGTTTTGTTTCAACAGCGCGAGTTGATCTGGATTAGCCATGAACATATCTCTAATCTTTTTGGGATCGTCGTCGACGCCGAAACTTGGACTCTGCGGGTTCGCGGCGATAGACCCCGGGACCCTGATGCTGCTGAAGTCCAGTCCAGCAAGGCCAGTGGTTGCGGGGGTCGGTCTAGCCGGGACGGAGGGCGAAGGGACGTCTGAGGAAGAATGCAGCATGTGCTGCAGCACGATGACGTCTCCATCGGTGACGCCGAGCTCTTTCAGAGACTTCTTTTCGTCGTTCAGAAGCCGTCCGTTGAAATTGAGCACTATTTCGCGAGCGGGAAAACCGGATTCCACTTCACAAAATGCTTTAAAATTTTCCAGTTCCAGATCCTCAGAAACGTCCAAACCGAAAATATCGCCTGCGAGAGTCGTCACGGTTACCTTCATTGTTGATTATTTCGATACGCCAGCGCGAGAACAATGAATGACATTTGTAGCGGACACAAACAGCGACCCGCGATGACAACAAAATAACAATTTTTTGTCTATGGTACGATAACTCAGCAAAATATTAAAAACACCTGTTTAGCACATTTTTTTGAGGAAAAAATGTTTGAAAATTAAAATAAATTGAAATTTTAATATTTTACAGTCATTTAACAATCCATTTTGACTGTTTTAATTTTTTTAAACATACGGTACCTACGTAAAAATATACATTATAGAAATAATATTTGTCTACCGTCCTTTCACACATGGCATCTGTCAGATGTGGTGTGTTTTTATTCCGGAGTACATAATTTTCAATAATATACTATCAAAAGTTCCTTAAATCTTACAAAAATGGTAAAAAAAATTCATCGTCACAATAAATTTACTAGAATATTCAACTGACACTTATTTTTTTTATTATCAAATCATTGAAATGATAAATGTTATAATTTGCTGTTCTATATACGAATAATTTTGTTTTCAGCCGAAAGCAAAAAAGTTTATTGATCGCAAAAACGCCGTGACCTTCCACCTCGTGCACAGATCTCAAAAGGACCCTCTAGCCGCCGACGAAAATGCACCACAGCATGTTCTCGTCGAAGCAGCCGACAAACAACAAAAGGTTAGTTTTAAAGCAGTGTTTCGTTCGTATGCATACAATTTTTAAGCTGCAGTTAATTAATGATATACCTGATGGTTACCCGCGACAATCCCGGGATAAATTATTCTACACTCATTCACAGATATTCTTTATTTAGTTATTATACTACCCCTCATTCGCCTGTAATTTAGAAAGGTATTTTTAAAAGGTCAATAAATATAATTGCAGTATTTTCCGCATTTAAGTTGTTTGTATAGGTCAAATAGTTAAAAGGGGTCAGTCCCAAGCATTAAAATGAGTTCACTTAATGTCTAGGTAAACAGTAAATACTATAAGTTTTCCGTTCCGTCGAAAATGTGGACATTCAGTATGGAATGTCGTAATGCTTTGGGCGGAAATAAATAGATCAATCCGAGACCGGTGTGATTATTTGGAAACGTGACGTGAGAATATGTGTGCTGCACCATCAGGAAGCCGTGTTTCCTCTTAGCCGAGTGCCAGGACCGATTGCAAGTTTCGGCTAAAGCGACGAGTTAAGCTTTAGGCTGGAACAATTCCCAAAAGAAATACTCTGAGATAGAGCCATGGATAGCTACCATACTCCTTCATATAGAGATACCTCAGAAATAACATATTTTGAATCCTTCCAAAATATGTTATTTCTTATTATGTAAATATGTTCTATATGCCTAAATGAATCTCTTAAATGTTGTTCGTTTGTTATGTCTCATTTGTGTAAAATAAAAATTCGTTTGCTTTCAGGGAGAAGTGGTTCAGAGAAAAGAAGAGGAAAGGAAATTTGGTGTATTTTTTGACGACGAATATGATTATCTGCAGCATTTGAAAGACGCTCAAGATGTCACCACTCATTGGGCCCCAGCAGTGGTAAATTCCTCACATTTTGATCTACACTTTAAAACATATTTAACCATTATTAATTCTTAAATGTATCTAATTAACTAACCATCAAGCCGATGTATTGCTATGAGAGTAGCGTAGCTTAAATGCGGTCTGGGTCCCCCTTGGTTGTAAATATACATATATTATTATTATTTTTTAAAGTAAGTCCCGCATGGACGGGGGACGGGCCTAGGGAGTGCACGAGTGAATCTGACGAAAGGCGCCGCTGTACCTAAAAAAACTTTGGTTAAGCGGAGGGAGCCCTCTACGGCTCGGTCATATGTAACCATCAAGCTGTCTCACCAAAAGAGTAGGCAGAAATAATGGACTGCCACACTGTTCTTTCCTCACATATTCCCTCACTTCCTCAACATTCATACATCGTGTCATGCTCCCACATCAATTTCTCTGACTCCTCACACAGCGGGCATTTAATATTTAATTGATTTGATCGTACCATGTTTTACTTGATATTCTTTTTCTTGTTCCTTTATATTGTTAACATATACTTTGTTTATCACTCGTTCTTTATAAATTATTTTCTTGTGCCCAAACCATCTTAATGACCCTTTCATTATTTGGTTAATTACACTTTCATTCCCACTGCATCTTCTTGTATTTCCATTTGACACTCTTATCATATAAAGATCTACAACACATTCTTCTATGATATCTCATTTCTACTGCATTTATTCTTCTGTTGTCTTTCTTTTGCCAGTTCCATGCTTCACTCCCATACATGAAAGTCGGTACAAGAACACCATTGTGCACCTTAGCGTTTTCTTTTATTTTTTAGATAGGCTTTTATTTGTGATACAATAATTACTTAGTTACCTGCCTAAACCTTTCTTTCAATATCCTTCTCCACTCGCCCATACTTTAATAATAATAATAATAAATTGGATAATTTAAAGAGCGCCATTTTTATGAATAACTCATCTCAAGGGCGCTTTAAAAAATGCTCCGTTTTATGAACTAAATAAAAATAAACATATTTAGAATGAGGGCTGCACCCAACGCAGTCGATCAACCCTTCTTATCAGGAAAGGATAATTTGAAAAGGTGCGTTTTGAGTCTTGATCTAAACTCTGACTATCAATGCACTTATAATAAACCAATCTTCCACTTGTTCCAGAATTCCGCCATTCGCGCTAATGTTGCAGACTCTCATGCTTTCTTCTTTTTCGAAAATTCATTATTTTGGACTTATTCACATTCATCATCAGATAATATCGCATGCACACCTCATGCATATTAGATACCAGGACTTGTAGTTCATGCTGATTGTTTGCAAGTAGAACAGTGTTATCGGCATACAATAGAAGTAGAACAGTGTTATCGGCATAAAATAGATAACTTATTTTGGCACCTGCATCCAACCCATTCAATTCTTTCATACTCTTGTGTGCTTTACTTTCATCCACTTCTGTACTTAAATTGTACAGAATTTGCACTTTATTTGTAAATATTTTGTGACTCTGTTTGTGATTTCAGGATCCATCTAAGCCACAACCCCCACGAGAGAAGCCGAAGTCCAAAAAGAATGTCCGTCTAAATCTCCCTAGCTCTGTATTTGCCTCGGAAGTTGAGGAAGATGTCGGCCTCCTCAATAAAGCTGCTCCTCAGTCAGGTATACATTTCATTTATAAACTGTTATACGAGGTCTGTCCATTAAATACACGAACTGCATTGCTCGGGTGGTCTAAGTTGAAATTCGCGCAAGAGCACTGGCTACTTTGTTACCGGGTGAGCCACTAAGTGAATCCGTAATCACCAAACCGTCGAGGTAAACGTACCGCTCGAACGGGGAATTTTTTTGTGGCATGTGTTTTATGCTCTTATCGACAATGGAGATTGACAAACAGATATGGAACAACAAGACAACATCATATTTCTGGTGAAACTTGGGAAAAATTATCAGGAAATACATGAAATGTTAAAGGCTGTTTATGGAGTTAAGACACTTAAGAAAACTGCCCTTTTTAAGTGGATCAAGGGTTTTAGTGAGGGCCGTGATGATTGCAAGGACGATGCAAGTTCAGGACGACTGTCGACTTCCTTTGTTGATGAAAACATTGAAAGTGTTTGGTCTGTTATGCTTTCCAATCACCGATTAACTGTTTGGACGATTACTGATGAACTGAATTTAGGAAAATCGTCTGTGCACATGATTTAAACAGAACATTTGAAGTTGAGAAAATCACGACAATGCGCCTTCACCTTCATCTTTGTTTGTCAGCCAGTTTCTGACCTGTAATGTGATCTCTGTAATTGATCACCCCCCTTATTCATCAGATTTAGCCCCTGGCGACTTTTTTTTGTTCCCGAAATGTAAAAAGGTCATGCGGGGGCGGCACTGGGACGACGTGTAGACGATTAAATGTGAAACAATAAGGCGGCTGAACAGCGTGACTCTTGAAGACTTCCAGGAATGTTTTGAACAATGGAAACGGAGGTGGGACAAGTGCATTGATACAAATGGGGAGCATTTTGAAGGGGATAAGATTGATCTACCCAAAATTTTGGAAATAAAAAAAAATCAGTTCTTGTATTTATTAGACAGACCTCGTATATTATATTTCAATTGTAATGATGTGTGAGATTCGTGTACGGATGAGGAGCATGGAACTAGCTGAAGAAGAATGAGAGCAGAATAAATGCAGTAGAGATGAGATCCCTTAGATGTGTAGTAAAACAATGTACGACAGAATTTCAAATGATGATATCAGGAAGGAATGTAGAGCGGAAGAAAACATTATGAAAGGATCACCGTTGGTTTGGATAAATAGAACGCATGGATGAATGTCCGCGAAAGGAAGGAAGGTTCAGAGGAAGCTAGAGAGGTAGGTGTGCCAGGATAAAGTAGTGTTTCGGTTCATTAAGTCTGCCTATCCTCCCGGCAAAACGGCTGGTTTGTTATTATTGTTTCAATTATAATCAGTTAGAGAGAAGAGATCATTATTGCAAATGCTATTCCTCTATTGAATAAAAACTTGGTAAACATACCAGGTGTATGCATAAGTATTTTCCGGTTTCACCAAAAGATGGCGCCACCGAACAGTACGCAGCGTATGAATTTGACACTACATCAGTTTGTTCGTCTGACATTAACCTACAAACACATCAAAGTTGAGTTCGCCAAACAATAGCGTATGTGTTGTATCGTTCAGTGATCATATCGATGTCTGTGCCTGAAAAAGAATATTTGTGGCACGCATTGCTTTTCTTATTTAATACAAATCTTATCTTATTTTTACACAACAAAAAGGCTGTGGAAAGTCATTGTTTGCTGTTAGAAACATGTGGTGAACACGTTCAATCGATTAGAACATGTGAGACATGGTTTCGACAATTTGAACGTGGTGATTTCAATGTGAAAGCACCCGCCGTACTCCCCCGACCTGGCGCCATCTGACTTTTGTCACAAAAATGGCCATCTGTCTTATTACAATTTATTGTGAAAAAGGAACAGTTGTTCTTGAATAATGTGAGTTACTTTTCTCTCAGGCCTACGATTGGATTTGGATCCCGACGTCGTCGCAGCTATGGACGAGGACTTTGATTTCGAGGACCCTGACAACGAGTTGGAAGACAACTTTATGGATCTGGCCATGAAAGAAGGTAATGTTTTTTTTTCTTCTATTTAACTTAAATAAATTCTAGCTTTTTTCAAATGAAAATTTTCAAAATAATACTACTAAAACACCTTTGAGTTAATTTTTCTCTACATATTTTGAAGAGTATTCACTTTCAAAACAATGTTTTAATTATTAAAACATAGCATTATGAAATTCCACAGTGTTAACAACGCCTTAACTAACTAACTAACCATCACGCCGTCTCCCCGAAGGGGTAGGCAGAAACAATGGACTGCGACACTTTTCTTTCCTGACATATTTCTCTCGCTTCCTCAACATTCATACATCATGTCATGCACGCGCGTCAATTTCTCTAACTCCTCACATGGCCGACATTCAATATTTGATTTATTTGATCGTGCCACGTTTTCCTCGGTCTTCCTTTATTTCTGGTTCCATTTACATCATTAACATATATTTTTTTTACCATTCTTTCTTCATTCATTCTTTCCATATGTCCAAACCATCTTAATGATCCTTTCATTATTTTGTTCATGACACCATCATTCGCACCGCATTCACTTCTTATATTTTCATTCAACACTCTATCATACACAGAGTATACACACATTCGTCTAAGAGATCTCATTTCTACTGCATTTATTCTACTTTCATCCCAGTTCCATGCTTCGCTTCCATACATAAGGGTCGGTAGAAGAACACTATTGTGCACTGCCATTCTAGCTTTTTTAGATAGGTTTTTAAGTGAATGGTGCACTTAAAGTTGTCATCGCAAACAATGCCTTAAGTTTATCAAAAATATTAGTTGTAAAAAAATATATGAATTTAAAAATGTAAGCTTTGACTGGTTTCAATACATAATTTTTATCATAAATTTAATGACAATTGAATGCATTCTACAATTATCCTGTAGGTCCAGCAGGTTCGGAGGAGGAAGAGGAATATTCAGAGGACGATAGAGAATCTTTAGACTCCCAGCAGGGATACGCCAGCGACGACCAGTTTGTGAGCAGCGACGAGGAAGACGGAGAGAAGGAAGGGCAGCTGGAGAGGCTGCGGGGCCACGCGGGCTGGGGCCGGGACGAGGACGCCAAGTCCCGCTTCTCCCAGTACTCCATGTCCTCCAGCGTCATGAGGAGGAACAACGGACTCACACTGCTCGATGACAGATTTGAAAAGGTTGTGTTGATTATCCATTATTTTGGCCGAAACACCCCCACGTTGCTTTCACAGTCAATTAAAAAGAAACATATCTAATTATTAACTGTTCAATTTACAACACTGTTATAATAGCACAATGTTTTATTATACACTTCCTGAGAATGTCACCACAGTAATGTAAAGAGCTTTTCGTCAAAATAATAGTAATAATCGTAATTTCTTTTTATGAGATTGTGGCGATAGCTTTCACTAACCTATGTTGGCATCATCAGGTGTTGCAACTACATGAAATAAAAATCAAGATAAATTTTTAAAAGTTAAAACATTTAACAAAGACATGGTGATTTTTTTCACACGCTGGAAATCGAACCCGGGATCATCGGTGTGGCAGACGTAGCTGTTGCCACTCTGCCATGAAAGCCGCCTTTTGTTTTTCAGATGTTAAATGTATTACTAATATGGATGTGTTACATGTGCCTCAGATGTTTGCCGAGTATGATGACACGGAGATAGGGGCCCTGGACTGCGTGGACATCGAGGGCCGTCTGGAGGCCACCCCGGAGGTGCTCCTCCACTGTGCTCAGCAGTTCGCCGACCAGAGGGCGCTGTACAAGCTGGACCCAGATAATGAAGTCAAGAAGTATGTTGTGCATTGTTCTCCCACTTAATCAGTCAACATATAACCCTTCATCATCATCAGCCATTAGTCTTCCTTTTCTGATTTCCACAACTCTCTATCCTTGGCCATTCTGTGCCATTGATCTTCTGTTACTTTTTTATGTCATCAAGCCATCTTGCTTGTGGTTGTCTATGTGAAGGATGCTTTCCACTATTTTCTTCTTCTTCTCAGTCGTATTCCTCATGATTGAGGGTTGTGTCCATCCTGTAAACTATTGACCATGGCACGCCATGCGCTCCTGTCACCCGTCAGTCTCCAGGCTGCAGCTAATGAGAGGCCAGTCAGATCCCTGATTTGATCAGACCAGCGGCTCGGTGGTCGTCTTCCCTTTGCTTTGCCCATGATGATGAGCTTTTCAAGGTTGTCCTGATACCTGTGGGCTATGTGTCCAAAATATTTCAGCATTCTCTGAGAGCACATCCGCGAGAGTCTTGCCTTGATACTCAGCTGGTCAATGATTGTCTGGTTTGTTCTTCTTGCCGTCCAGGGTATACGCAGCTATTGTCGCCAGCACCACATCTCGAAAGCATCAATTTTGGACCTCTTTGATATTCACATAGTCCAAGACAGAGAAAACAAGGGTTTGAATCAGTCTCATCTTGGTCTTGTTGGATATATTTTTGTCTAGCCATACCTTAGTAAGCTTTGTCATGGCAGTTTTAGCCATTTGGGTTCTGCGTCAAATCTTCCTCTCGCATCCCCCCTGGACAGTTATCAGCGATCCAAGATAGACAAATTCATTCACAACTTCCAAATCTAAGAGAAGGCCCATGTTTGTGAGTTGGCTAGCTCTGCTTATCATCAGTATCTTTGTCCTTGATCTGTTAATCCTCAAGTCCACCAGCTCACTCTCTCTTTCGATTCTTCCTACAAGTTCTGCGAGTTCACTCTCTGTGGATGCAATTAGTGTTGTATCATCTGCGTATCTTAAGTTATTAATTCTTTTTCAACCAACCGATATGCCGTGCTTCCACGCTTCCAAAGCTTTTCTCATTATATATTCACCGTAGATATTAAACAACATGGGGGGGAGCTTGCATCCCTGTTAAACACCCTTTTTTTTGTTTCGAGATGACGTCACTATGTTCTAAGTACTTTAAATTGATTTTTATATTTTGTTAATTTTATTAATCAAATCAAATCAAGTTTATTAACTCAAAAGACATTACAAACAGAAAAATGTTGAAGGCATCTATTGAGTACAGATAAAATATTATAAAAATACAACATAGTACCGGGAACGCATTAGAGATGGTTCGACACTAGGAAGACAAGATACTTTCTAAAGTCAAGAGTATTTGTCTTCTGAACGTACCTTCACTAATATGAAAGACGTCGATCTCCGAGGAAACCGCTTCAGCAGACTAATTGCTTTTCCCACCGGTGTCACCAGAGGCAGATTGGTTCTGGCGGCCGGTAGGTAAAACAATCTGTGCTGTCGCTGTCGGAGAAATCTATCAGGGACAAAAATACCTACATCCTCTAGCACCGCCGAGTTCTCGAAATATCCTCTGATTAATTTAAAGAAATGGGTAATGAGATGCCCATCTCTTCGAAGGTGTAATGAATTGGTTCCAAGCATTCCTAACAGAAATGCCGTGGGATAGAGCCACGGATAACTACCATATTCCCTCATGTGGCGATACCTCATAAATTTTTTCTGAACCCTCTCCAACATAACAATAATTTAATTTAATTTAATTTTAATTTTAATGATTTTCATTGTGTAAAAAAAAAAACTTCTCAATACATTTTTTATGACCATGATTTTTCTACCCCAGGATTGTCCGCTTGCGAGGGATTAACGAAGAGGATGAAGATATAAAGGACGAGGACCTGTTTGGGATGGAGGAGAGGGAGGAGCCCAAGTGGGACTGCGAGTCTATCCTCTCCACCTACTCCAATATCTACAACCACCCCAAACTCATCGATGAGCCCAAGGTCAGTTGACGAGCATTATTAGAGATGTGTTTTCTGAGATCTCTGAATATGATCGGTATTCATAAATAAATGATTCAGCTTTTATTATTGAAATTTTAATAGGTGTTCATTATATCTAATTTATAATATCTTATAACGAAAGTTATCTAAAGTTATTGGGTTGATGCAAAAGTTTTGATGTTTTTGTATGATCCCAGCGAATTTTTATTTTTCTCAGAACTGATGAACAACATCTGTTTTAAAATGATTTTATTGTGTAAAGAATGTGAGAAACAGTGGAGAAATTTAATTCATTTTGTTTTTTTCAGAAAGAAAAACGGATAAAAATCAGCGCGAAAACAGGCATTCCTCTGGGAGTAATAGACGGAGCAGATTCAGGAAAAGTGACCATGAAGTCTCTGGCCCGCCTGAACTTGGAACAGGAGCAGCTGGCTCGCGAGCAGGACGGGGAGGAGTCGGTGTGCGAGTCCGTGCTGTCCACCCTCAGCGTGCTGTCGCTGCGGCCCAAGGACGAGACGGCCGAAGACCGCCGCGAGAGGAAGAGGCTGCTCCGTGAGTACCGCCAGGAGAGGAGGATAGAGAAGAAAGCAAACAGCGAGGCGTTCAAGGAAGAGAAGAAACGGCAAGAGAAGATTAATGTTAATAATAAAAACAATATACAAGGCATTAAGATTGTATGAATAAAATATATGAAAATAATATTTTTGTGTTGTCAATATTTTTTATTACTTTTCTTCTACACGTTGACTGCCAACTATAAGATAACTCATCGTTTTGTGCTCTACATCTTGTACTTTACCTGCCAAATTTGTGCAGTTACGAAGAAATTCTTATCAGTGTCAATCAGTGGCGGTACTCCCATAGAAGCCCAGAAGCCCGGCTTGCGTAAGAAATTTTGAATAGAAACTCCCAAATCTAAGTAATCATGCCCCCCGCATAAACCAACAACCCATCTAATCACTTTCCAACAATGTTCCCATCAGACGTAAGAGGAATAACCACAAGAGCTGAAACTCTGTAAGTCAGAAGAGGTTTTGATTCAAAATTTCTTCTGAATTTCTTAAAAAAAAGGGCTTCTGGGCTTCTGTGGGAGTACCGCCACTGGTGTCAATGTGGATAGAAGCCTCAGGAAGAAGACCAATAAATCAAGGTGGCTTACATTAACAGAATATATAATTCATGTAGGAGGCGTGTTTTTTGAGTAAGTACCATTTTGATATTTAAAAAAAACAAGTTAACTTTTTGAAACAATTTTATTTTTACATGAAAGACAACAGTTTTATTTACTTTTCCACATAATTACCACCAATATTAAGACATTTGTCTCATCGAACTACAAGCTTTTGTATTCCATCGTGATTAAACGTAAAGATGGAAAATCATGTGTACTGCAATACCCCCTTCCTATCCCAAAACACGGTACACTTGATTTTCTGGGCTGGAATTGGCTGCTAAACTTCACTTTCTTGGGCGATGTTGAATGCCTCCATTCCATGGATGGTTGTTTTGTTTCTGGTGTAACGTAGGCCACCCATATTCCATCGCCTGTGTAATTTGCCTTAAATAATCGATCCTTATGTATGGAAGCAAAGCATGGAACTGGAAAAAGATGGATCAAAGTAAAATAAATAAAATCTCTTCGACAAATGTGTGAAAAATTTGTCTATGATAGAGTGTCAAATGAAAATATAACAAGTGAATGCGGTGCGAATGAAAGTGTTACGTACAACAAAATAACTAAAGGATCATTAAGATGGTTCGGACACATGAAGAGAATATATATGAAGAAAGAATGGTATAAAACGTATATGTTGACGATGTAAATGGAACTAGAAATAGAGGAAGACATATCACAATCAAATATCGGCCACGTGAGGAGTCGGAGAAATCGACGTGCGTGCATGACACAACGTATAAATTTTGAGGAATCGAGATAAGTATGTCAAGAATGAAAAGTGTGGCAGTCCATTCTTTCCGCCTACCCCTTTGGAAGGAGGGATGGTTAGCTGTTTAGTTAGTTTGAATATATACATATTTATTAATTGTAAAATACTTACGTTCGTCTTGAAGACTCTTTACCATATTTATTATATTTTGCTGCTTTCACGCTTTTATTCTATATATAACATGGTGAAAAATCCACATTGTCTAAAGTATAATAACTCCTAACATCCTTGAAAGATATTAAATTTGAAGAAAGAAATAATAAAGGTGGCCACATTCGATGTCCAAGCATGCATGTTACGATGTGCGAATATAGAGGAAGCTCGAGAGTATCTCAGGATAGAGGAGTGTGGCTGTCAATCCTCTCTTATTACTCCTCCAGAGAAACAGCTTGATGGTTAGTTAGTTAGAAATAATAATTGCAAAATAATTTATTAGCATTTTATTATATATTTTCTTACACAAGTTATATAATCAATATGTACATACAAAATTAAAATTGCATACAAACATTTCAACTAAATATTCAAAAATAACCTACTCGTAAAATTAAACTTACGTAAATACTATCTTTATTAATAGAACTATAACAATACACTTCAATATAGATTACACATTTACAATGTTGTAGGAATAGTACAGTTTTTCTTCAGTCGATAAATACCATAAACAATACCTTTATTTCTTAGAAACATCAACGACACGAGCGTCTCATATGGCAAAATAACGTGATACATTTCAAACAAACATACGCTCTTGACAAACCAAAAATAATATAAAATTAGTACCAGCCGGGAAGATGTTACGTCCCAAATTCTTTTTACGCAGATGAGAAGTGGTTCTTCACAATGAGAGGATCAAAGTTGCCCATGTAGCGTGCAAAATAGTTTTGTTGGGCCGGGCATTGAACGAGGACAACTAATAATCGGTGGACCAGACGCGCTCTGGAGTGGCGACTGAGAACCAGACACAGAAATCGGGCCAGACCGCAAGCAAGATGGTCTGATGACATCAAACAAGTGGCAGGAGGTCAATGGCACAGAGTGGCGAGATATAGAGAGTTGTGGAAGTCAGGAAGGGAGGCCTATGTCCAACACTGGATGACCAATGGCTGATGATGATAAGTGATAAGAATCATATGTGATAAGTATCATATTTTTATATCCTTTCTGGAGTTCTCTTATCGACATAGCAACATGATAAAATTTGTAAAAACAAGAATATAAAAAACCAATGAAATATTCAAGTAAAGCGCCTGATAAGTTTTACATTAGAAAGCAAATTCTAAGGTCCATTTCCGTTAGTAAAATTTCATCATGAAATGCCACTTCTTTGCCGCATAAAAAAGTATAATTTAACATGTGAAAAAACACAGAAGTTTCCCATTATGTTGGCATTTATCTTTCAATAAAATAAATCTATTTAAAAATATATTATGCGAGTTTCAAATATATGATATATTGTTAAAAGATGACTGATATATCCATATATATTAAGGTGTTAAAAATGTTGACAATTTCACATTTATATCTTCAATGACAGACATTTTGTTTTCTGATTATTCAACACAATCACTTCAAAGTGACATTTTTAAATATGTAATTGAAACAACATTCAAGAAGCAAATGGTCTTAATTTTAGGGAGCATTCTCCCTTCTATGGAGCATTCTCCCTTCTATGGAGCATTCTCCATTCAATGGAACATTCTTCATTTTAGGGAGCATTCTCCATTTTATGGAGTATTCTCCATTTTATGGAGCATTCTGCCTTCTTCACCAGGGAGAGAGTTATGTTGTGATAAAAATAATTAAAATTATTAACACAAGATTATACAAAGTGGTGAACCTCTCTGCATTATTTGAAATAACGTATTAACAGTACAATACCGACATTTTTAATTTCGTTTGCGAAATATCAAATACAAATAATTAAATAATAGATAAATGGAATATTACTAAATTGATTATGCATTTTGATGATGAAAATCTAACACAATATGTTTGGAGCAGTGATGGTTAGGGCTGTCTCGGCCACAGATTTTGTCTGAACAATAGTTTTATATTTACAATAAAGTATATTCTCATACAGACGACCTGATATAGAGAAGAAATACTTAAATATTTTCCTGGAAATATATTAATCTCTTAAAACAAGTCACAATACGGATGCAATTTGTATTTACAGGCTGTATTAGAAAAGTAATGTCTGTGATTTTATTATTATTATTTTTTTTTATGTATACAACGGGTCATTTGAACCCATTACTGTATACAATTTATTTTTTAGCTAGTATATTGATTCTCGTGACATGTGATAGGTAGCCAATCTATCGCCATTTTATTGTCACGTGAATTCTACACCAGACCAATGACAGTGTGACAATCACACTGCCATCGCCGGGAATTGAACCCGGGACCTTCGGTATGGAAGTCAGAACTCTTACCACTCTGCCACGAAGGTCGTCAATGAAGCGACTACGGCAAAGTCATGGCAATGGTATTCAGGGACAGGAAAGGCCTATTGTTGTTCGAATTTATGTCTACCGGCACAACAATAACTGCTGATCGCTACTTCAAAACTCTGGAAAACCTTAAAAGGGCCATACAAAACAAGAGGAGGGGCATACTGACGAATGGAATCCATTTTCATCAGGACAACACTCGTTCGCATACAGCCCGCATCACCACCGCGCTCATTGAGAAATTCGGATGGGAGATCGTTTTACACCCACCATACAGTCCCGATTTGGCCCCGAGCGACTACCATCTCTTCCCTGATTTGAAGAAACACCTCGGTGGAACGCATTTTGCAAACCAAGAGGAGCTGAACGAAGAGGTTCTGAGCTACCTTCACGGCCTGGCGGGAGACTTCTATGACCAGGGAATGAAAAAGATGGTGACCCGGATGAAAAAGTGCATCGAAGTCAACGTTTAGTCAACCTATTTTAAAACCTTTTAATGTGTATTACTGATCCCAATATATTTATTAAATCAACTCATTGACATTACTTTTCGGACAAACTCTGTACATTTTAGTCCAGGGAAAAAAGAGGTCTTGTTAATCTAGCTGTGTTCATAAAAAAAAAAAATCAACTGACTTGTGCCTTCTGAAATATACACAAAAATACGGCACAAGATCAAGAAAGTCTCCTGTAATCAATATCAGACAAAGCAGATTGAGATAAGGTATAACATAGTCATGGCGCAATAAATCAATTAATATATTCAATTAATACGGTGGTCCATGCGCGGAATTTATAATTTTAATTCCATTTTCAAAACAAATTTAACCATAGATATTTAACTACATTTTGAATGTATACAAATTCTTGTAGACAAATACTGGATTTTACCCATTGCGAATAAATTATTTTTTTATAAGGATTAATTGTATCTCAATAGAGACGAAGATGTAAATTGTTTTCTGGGAACAGAATATGGTGGCCGAGGCGCTTACAGGACTTATGACCTGTCATTGGTTGGGTTGAGCGATCGCTTTATGTTTAACAACATTCCCCATTCTGCCCTTCTTATGACCACCGCGTCTGACAATTTTTGGAAGATGTATATATGCTAGAATCCTGCGCTTATCTTTACATTTTTTAGTTCATTCTACACTAGCGTCATCTATTGAGATTGGGAAGCATTAAGCAGAAAATCTTTAAGCACACACAGTTGCATAACCGCCGAGCTACGAAGTTTTGGTTTCACGTACTGTGTCGGAATCTTTGATATTGAGTGTGTGTTTACTTAGGGTGATTCTTATATCATTATTAGTTTTCAACGCGCGATGTTTTAGTTTCATTTATAAACAACATTTTCAATGTAATTATTTTTATTTGTTTTCTTTAACTCAAATGAAATTAAAAATAGATTATTTTTACAAGATAAAAAATGTAGAACATTTGACTACAAAATACAATTTATTTGATATTGTTATGTATTTTGTGTGAAGAGTAATTGAATTTTTTTGTGAATGTATACTTATACTTGTATACGAATACTGGATTTCACCCACCGTGGGTTATCAATTCATGATTTAATTGTATCTCAATAGAGACGAAGAAGAGACATAGATGGCGTTAGTATGTAGATTATATATAGAGTAATCTTAAAAAGATTAACATATGTAATCAAAATCTTCATAGATGGCACATTGAAACTGACATGTGAAATCTGGCATAGGACTTTAACATATATAAAACTTCCAAAAATTTGTCATAAAGAAAGGTGGAATGGGGAATGTTGCAATTACATAAAGCGTGCGCTTAACCCAACCAATGACAGGTCATAAGTTCTGTAAACACCTTGATCAACCATATTCAGTTTCCAGTTTGCATCTTCGTCTCTATTGAGATACAATTAAAATTCATGAATTAATAACCCACCGTGGGTGAAATCCAGGATTCGTATACAAGTATAAGTATACATTCACAAAAAATATAGTAATTGAATTGTTTATAAGAGCGTTCCGATGTTTCAAATTCCTGCCGGCCTTTAAGGGTTAAGAATTGTATGACCATGTTAGCTAGCAATCATAAATAAGTAATTCATTTTTCCCTCATTGCGTAGTGAAAAATTTATCTTGAAACTTGTCTTAAAAGTTTTTTTTTTTTGTTTGTTATGCCATACGTGCATACACAAGTACTTCTTACGTGCATACACAAGTACGCGCGTTTTTTTTTTTTAATGAAATGTTCTGAAACAAAAATTCAAATTCCTCAGCATGAACCGTCCGCGAACAGTTAGACTCTGTGGCACTGCTCCCACTAACACTGCACCGACAACTCTTCGGGGCCGGAGTGTCCTCAAAGCACCAGGCCAGCGTAAGATACTCCCTCGCCCTCGCCGGCTTCCAGCCCGCTCCGGAGGTGCGCGAGTGTGTTGTTGAAGTGCACGCGCACCAGTTCCGTCTCCTCAGACTGCTCCAGCTTCGGTAGCTCCTCGCGTATCTTCGCTATCACCTGCAAAACAAGTTTTCGCTTGAACCAAAATATTAAACTCCGTATCGAATAGTTGAGAAAGCCAAAGAAGTATGTCAGAAAAAGCTGTAGCAGTCCATTATTTCTGCCTACCCCTTCGGAGAGATGGCAGTTAAAATAAAAAATATATATTTCTTATGGAAGTGAAGCACGGATTTTTTTTAAAATATGGCCGAGCCATAGAGGGCTCCCTCCAAATATTCAGCAGTAGCGTTAAAAGCGTACTGCTGTACGGATGTGAGACTTGGAAATCTACCGCTGACGTTATTGAAAAACTCCAGGTGTTTATAAATAGGTGCCTTTGCTCAATATTCAAGATCTATTGGCCCCAAACAGTGTCAAATGCCGTTATCTGGACCATGGCAGGCGAAAAGCCAATTAGAGAACAATTTGCTAGACGTAAATGGCAGTGGATCGGTCATACTCTGAGACGAAACCCAGCCTGCATCGCTCAGGGCGCATTAAACTGGTTTATTAAAATTAAACTGGTGGGAAAGAGGAAGCGAGGCAGACCTAGAGCCACCTGGAGAGGAGCCCTGCAGGACGAGGTTAAAGCAGCAGGCCTCACTTGGGATGATGTTAGGCATCAGGCATGCGATAGAGTTGGGTGGAGAAGGTTCCTTGAGGCCCTATGCACCACGGAGGTGTGACAGGACAAAAAGAAGAAGAGTACAGAGTCGTGGTATACCGAGGAAAACTAGGCATGACCACATTAATAAAATTTTAAAGGTTGGCCATGTTAGAAGTCGAAAGAATCGACGTGCACGTAATACTATCGCTGTATGAATGTGGAGGAAACAAAAGAGGTGTCAGGATTGAGTAGTGTGGTGGTTCATTCTCTCTGCCTACCCCTCCGGCGGGAAACGGCATGATCATTTGTTGTAAAAATAATGACAAGAATTAAGAGTGTAAGATGAGTAAGGATAGGTTAGGGTTAGGATTAGTGACCTTGTTTACAACGGCGGCGGTGACGTAGGAGTTGTCTTTCTCGTAGAAGTAGACGTAGTGGTTGAGCAGCTCCACCAGCAGCTGCGCCTGCACCGTGGGGTCCATGCACTGCGAGGCGATGCGCGCCCCCTTGTTCAGGCACTCCACCACGCGCTTGCCGTCTCGCATCTGCACATCACAGTTACATTCAATCAACTATTCTTTAGTGCAAGGGTCCACAGATTATTTTATGCCCCAAATCTCCGCGCAGAATCACTTTAAAACTCTCATATATGATAAATAAATAATGATGATTTGTCGTCTCAATAAGGTGGCATCAGAGATTTGATTTGCATTGTCTTAACTCTTACCACTCCATTATTTTTTTATATTTTTTGTCAGCCAACTCTAATTTAAATAATGTCAAAATATAAATTTATTGATAGGTAGTTACAAAAAAAATCGTTAAAAATTCATTTGTAATGATTTATTCTTCAAATAAAAAACAATTTACAAAAAACATTATGGACTACTTATAGTTTTGCATAGTATGGTACTTTTTAAAACAATCTCCAGGATGGAGACCAGAAACCAGGTTTTCTGGAACAGGTCTCACAAAATCACACTGTTTCCTGTCTTCCCCCTGGAATCTTTCTGTTACTGCACACAGTACAGTCTTTAGAACCTTTGTCCAGTTTCGTGATGAAGTGGGGCTTGTACTCTAATCGCTCCTCTGCATGACGTATCAAGCCAAGTTCCCGCCATTTTAGGTTATGTGAATTTGCAAGGATTATTTTATAGTAACAAAACGGAAAACAGTCAAAATCTTTTTAAAACCTGAAATGAAATGTTTTTTTAACGAATAATCACAAGAAAGTCAAGTTTTGCACGTGAAAATACACCGCGCGCGCAAGTCTTATCTTGTCGGCCGCCAGCCGACAACTGAGTTGTAGCGTACATATAGCCATGTCGGCTGGTATTCGACAAAGGTGTGGTAAAGGTTAAATAAGTAAGACCATACATTAATACTTGGACTTGGATCTTCTGGCTTACAGAGGTTCAGCTCTAATATAAACATTTTGTAATGAGGAGATTTTTCAACATATAATCTTTTAAATACAGAAGTTGGTTATGCTCACCTCCTCTTTGGTGACCTTTTTCCCGCTCCAGAAGAGATGCGCGCATGCTGTGACCCCCCGACACTGGTCCGGCTTCTTGAGCAGCTTGCTGGCCGCCAGCGCACACTGCGTCCTGAACGGTTCAGCGTTCTCCTCACCTGAACATTTCATCAGCAAAATGATAATAATAAATTGGATAATTTATAGAGGGCAATTTTTATGAATTACTCATCTCAAGGGCGCTGTAGAAAATGCTCCGTTTTATGGACTAGTAAAAAAATAAACATATTTAGTATGAGGGCTGCACCTGACGCAGTCAATCTGCATTTACATCAGGAAAGGATAATATGAAAAGGTGCATTTTGAGTCTTGATCTAAACTCTGAAAGATTCTCAATGCACTCGAGGTCTGCTGGGAGATTGTTCCAGGCTGAAGGGCCGGCTACCACGAAGGCTCGATCACCAAAGTTTGTGCGAGGACAGCGTTTTAGCACAATTAATCTATCGCAAAAGACTTAAATGATTGCAATGTAGATTGTCTGGCATTTAGGTTCTCATTGATGCAGAGTTCAAATATATAAGCTGGTGCCATTCCATACTTACTTACTTCCTATGGCCATACTACTCTTGAAGAGTTATAGCCTCCTTGATGATTTTTCGCCAAGCTCCTCAGCCAGAACATTGTCCATTAGGCGCTGTCTAGGCCTTCCTAGAGGTCTTACTCCAGTCAGTCTAGACACGTACAGGGTCTTGATTGCTCTGGTCTCTTCGGCTTGGCATACATGCCCAATCCATGCTAGGCGACCGGCTCTCACGGGGCTGCTGGGTCATCATACGGATCTCTTGGTTGGTCCTATGCCTCCAAGTTTCCGCTGCAACACCGGGTCTGGGTCCCAGGATCAATCTGAGTATTCTATTTTCAAACCAGTAGATTCTTTGTTGTTCTTTTATAGTCATTGTCCACGACTCAGAACTATATGTCACCACTGGCTTGATGATGCCATTCCATGCAACGCCTTAAAGACCATCCAGCAGAGTTTGTATTGTATCCTTTCTGGACATTTCAGCCAATGGAGCTCCTTAAGATACTGTGATATATGACAACTCTTTGGCACACCCCTTATCAGTTTTGCTGCCAATTAAATGCAGACTGGAGTTTATTAGTTTGCTGTTTGCGAAGGTTTTCTAGCCAGGATTTTGTTCTTCTCCAGACTTGTATTTATCGTTTTTTGTAACATGCCCGGAGCGATAATTTCTTTTCGTTTCTTCGTTTGCTCCTCGTTTGTTATTCTTTCTGTTATATTTTTAACAATCTATGATATATTCATTTTCAAAGGCATCCAGCATTTGTGAAGATCCATGTTTCTATATCGTAGTACAAGATGGGTACATGTATCAATTATTACTATTCTCATTTGCAAGTGATGATTCTGTTTCATAACACCGGATTCGAAGAACAAGCACTTGCGTATTGAGAGCAAGGTCAGAATTTATAAGATATGCGCGTGACCTGTGACCTATGACGTATGCTATAGAGACACGGACCGACACTGTACGTACATCTGTATTGTTTATGAAAGTAGGCTGACTTTCCATGCTCACATCGAGAAAATATGTGGAGTTGCGCTGAAAATTTTGGGATTTATTCTCCGAACTGGTAGAGTTTTCAGGAATGTTTATGTTTTGCGAATTTTGTATAACTCATTGGTCCGGAGCCGGCTCGAGTGTGGTTCGGTGATATGGAGTCCCCACGAGACGAGATACTCGCTCATATTAGAGAGGGTTCAGAAAAGATTTCTTAGATATCTCTACATGAGAGAGTTTGGTAGCTATCCGTGGCTTTATCCCACTGCATTCCTCTTGGGCATGCTGGGGACCAATAGTTTGCAGATAAGAAGAGATGGGTGCACACTTACCCATTTCTTCAGACTTATCAGGGGATTCTTTGAGAACTCCGTTATCTTGGAGGCTATCCATCTTTATGTTCCAGATTTTATCTCCCAGCATGCAGAACCAACCTGCCTCTGGTGATGCCGGTGGGGAGAGCAATCAAACTGTTGAACATGATCGCTTCGGAGATCGACGTCTTTCGTATTCGTACGTTCAGAAAACAAATACTGTTGACTTTGGAGAGTATCTTGTATTCCTGATGTCGAACTATCTCTCATGCGTTCCTGGTATTATATATTTTTTATGTTTTACCTGTTCTCAATAGATGCTTTAAACTATAATTGTTGTTTGTAATATCTTTGGAGATAATAAATTGATATGATTTGATCTGAGATGAAAGTCCTAAGATCTATTACTGGAAAAACTCTCCGAGATCGTGTCCGTAACGCAGACATAAGAAAAACTTGCGAATTAGGAGATATTGTTCGATGGAGTAGATCCAGAAGAAGATACTGGAGGGACCATGTAGCCAGAATGGATAATGGCAGACAAAATCCCCTCCGGACACCGTCCACCTGGAAGACCACCTAGGAGATGGAGGGAGAGATCTTTTAATAGAAGTAATAAAGCAAAGAAGAGGCAACGAATCTTACCAAAGCAGAACATCTGCTCGAATGTAGATATGATAAGTGTGATGGCGGCCAGCTGCGCCTTGGACTCCGAGATCTCGTCCTCGTAGAGCGAGAAGGCCTGCGAGAGGAACTCGTACGCGATGTCTTCGTAGTTCTCAAACTGGATCAGCCCGATGGCCAGGGCTCCCTGCAGGAAGAGCCTGGAAGATAAAACTTCATTGTCATATGCGCTAAGACCATGGAAGGATCCCGGGAATGTTTTTTTTTCAAGATTCAAATTCTTTATTTTTCCACATAGACATTTTTTCAAATATGGCATAATTACATTTAAGTCGCAGATTTCGAAGAAAGCATGGACAAGTGTGACGCTTATGAGCCTGAATACTTCATTCGATGTGTCCAAACCATATCAGGGATCCTTTTTTAATTTTATACTATGATGCAATCATCCTTTTTTTACCATTCTTTCTTCATTCATTCTTTCCGTGTGCACAAACCATCTTGATGTTCCTCTCATTATTTTGTTCAAAACACTTTCATTCGCACCGCATTCTAACGAACTAACTAAATAACTAACCATCACGCCGTTCCTCCGGTATGCAGAGAGGATGGATCGCCACATTATTCTATCCTGGCATAATTCTCGCACCTCTTCTACATTCACACGTCGTGACATGCACGCTCGTCGATTATTCCTACTTCGAACATGGTCGTATTTCAGTAATTGATTAATTTGGTCATGCCATGTCTTCTTTGGCCTTCCTCGACTTCTTTTCCCATTCACACTACTTGTGTATATCTTTTTAACCATTTTTCCCTCATCCATTCATTCTATATGTCCAAACCATCTTAATGACCCTTTCTTAATTTTATTTATCACACATTCATCCGCCTTACATTCCTTTCTTACTTCATCATCGCATTCAATTATTATATTTTCATTTGACTCTCTAAGAGATCTCATTTCTACTGCATTTATTATAATTTCATTCTTCTTTTGCCAGTTCCATGCTTCACTTCCATACATAAGGGTCGGTGTAAGAACACCATTGTGCACAGCCATTTTAGCATTTTTGGACAACTGTAAGTGCACCATTACAACCTTAGAGTATATATTTAAAAGAAACCTCAGAGGTAATTCCGCCATGTCAGCCTTGACCAGCTGCGTGATGGTGGTGTGGCAGAACTGGAATATCTGTGTACACTTCTTCTCCCACATGTCGTCCTGAAAAAATACAAAAAGCTAATTATACACGCTAGGTGAAATTATCTACCAAATATACAATTTTTCACCTAAAAATATATTTATTTTTTGGATTGATCCTTTGGTTGCTGAAATCTGATATATCGTATTTTGTTACGCTATCGAGAAATACCAAATCAGACAAATCGGAGCCATGACTAATAAAAGTATCATATACGTTTTAGACAGAGTGTGAGAGAGTGAGTTAGTATATATTTTTAAGTGCAAATAAATTGTGAATCGTCCAAAGAGCTACAGAAAGAGTAATGTTGAGAATCAGTATAGCGGACAGGGTGAGAAACACCATCGGACGGTGTTGGACATCATAGGAAGAGTGGCAGCTCTGCCTCCTTTGAATGCCTCCATTGCTGGTGTCTTAAAACTGCGACCTAAAACCCAGGACGTCCCCGACTTCAATGGAGGGACGACATTAAAGAGACCGCCGGTATGACATGGATGCGTGTTGCCCAGTGTTAATTCATAAAAAAATCGTCATTATGGAATTCAACAGTATTAACGTCTTAAGCGATCGATATTTTAAAAATATTCAAATCAAATCAAATCAAATCAGTTTATTTCATCAACAGACATTACAAAATTTCGTTCGTATTATTATTTTTCGAATTATTTCGAATCGTAAATTATTTTTCGAAAGTATAATAGATATACTCGTATATCTATAAGTATTATGTTAAAAGTTTAGAGTGATAAAGAATGATCGGAGCAGTCTAACTATATTATTTCCCAACCTTCACGTTGCTCCGAATTTGAAAAAAATACAACTTTCGATGTGCACAATGATCAAACGGCTGGTTACAGCATTATAAGTTTTTTCCTAGTTTTCTCAATGCTATCGAAATATTAGGTCCTTACATATGAAATTGGCGTTTTGCCGTACTGGCAACTTTGATCTCAAATATCTTCTCTTTGGTTAGGAATTCCAAATTCAAATTTATACAGCTATTTACTCAAGTATTTGTGTTTCGAAAATTATAATTCATTTGTTTTTTCCTCAATTGTTGTTTTTTCTTTGCGTCACTCAGTTTACAAAATGGAAAACTTGAAGTTAGCGTTTGGTGGACTAGTGCTGGTGTCGTTCACTACAGCTTTCTTAAATCTGGCCAGACGATTACGGCAGATGTCTATTGTCAGCAACTGCAAACCATGATGGAAAAGCTAGCTGCTAAACAACCGAGGCTGGTTAATCGCTCTAGGCCACTGCTGCTTCATGATAACGCTAGACCACACACTGCACAACAGACGGCTACCAAATTAGAAGAGCTTCAATTGGAATATCTAAGACATCCACCGTACTCTCCGGACCTTGCCCCAACAGATTACTATTTTTTCGAAATTTGGATAACTTCTTGCAAGGGAAAAAATTCAACTCCGATGGGGCAGTCCAAACCGACTTCAAAGATTTTATTGATTCCCGTCCGAATGTTTTTTTTAGTAAAGGGATAGATGAACTACCTATGAGATGGCAAAAGTGCATAGATAGCAATGGTACATACTTTGATTAAATAAATATATTATATTAAAAAAAAATCAACTTTATGTTCCTCCCATACAAAACGCCAATTTCATATGTAAGGACCTAATATTTAAAGTGCAAAGATTGTAACAGGGAAGTTTCCTTCACAAAATATGGACAGAGAGGATTAGGTTTTCTGAGCTGAACGGATTATGTATGGTGCAGGCATCGCTAATTGACTGTATGTAAGACTTTTTTGTTAAAAAAAACTTTAAACACATTTTTCTCAAAACTATCTTTTTTCAGTCGGCGGCGGTGATTTCTGGCAGTGAGCTGCAATAATAAGTTTATGAATCGCAAATAAATGCACATCTTAAACGAAACGGGGGAATATTAATCAGTGAGTCGATGTTTACCTCTGCGGCGAGTGATTTGTAGGTATAAGCTAGTCTGTAGGCTTGGAACAGTATGGGGGGCACCGTGTGCGGCAGCCGGCGCGGGCCCCCGAGCCCGAGCTGCTTCTTGGCGCTCTTCAGGATCAGGAACTGCTGCTCGGGAGAGTCCCCCTTCAGGTGATGAATTAACCTAAAAATTATAATAATAATTATTTTAAATAATTATATAAATAAAACAACTTTGTATTTAACCACGGTAGGGTTATTATATTGATGCCAACTAGTTTCGCTTGGACCCAAGCTTCATCAGGGCAGTATAATAACTAAACAAACATAATATTCTTAGGTGTATATATAATAACAAACAGTGAAATCAGAGTAGGGGGTGCGAGAAGGAAAGGGATAATTGGAACAAATGTTTACCTTTGAAATAGCAATATTCTAAGAAATGCAAATTAGGAGGGGAACAATAGATAAATGGATAAGTAAATAAAAATGTTGGAAAATAGCAAATTAGTCGGAAATATACATTAACATTATAAGGTCTATGAGGTATACGTGGATAACAATGAACACAACAAAAATAAGGGAATACCAACTTATACAGAATTACTTAACTTCGCTGGAAATAAATTTAGTAATGGGCTGTTTACTATTTATGGCCTTTTAAATCAGGTGCAAAATTAATTCACAGAAATGATATAGGAATTAGATTAAACAATTTAGAAGCCTTGAAGATCAAAATCTGTTTGTTGTTATACGAGGTCTGTTCAAAAAGTATCGCGAATTTTATATTTTTTCAAAAAGTATTTATTTATTCATGAATATCTATTTTGTCCCCTTCAAAGTAATTCCCCTCGGATATAATACATTTATGCCAACGTTTTTTCCAATCCTCGAAGCACTTAAAAAATCATTTTTTGTGATCTTGTTCAGCTCCTCCTTCGATGCCGTCTTTATCTCCTCAATCGTGGCGTAGCGTCGTCCTTTCATGGGCCTCTTCAGTTTTGGAAACAGGAAAAAGTCACAGGGGGCCAGGTCAGGGGAATACGGTGGCTGCGGCACCATTACTGTGTTGTTTTTGGCCAAATATTCGCGCACAAGCAACGATGTGTGAGCAGGGGCGTTATCATGGTGCAAAAGCCAGTTTTTGTTCTTCCACAAATTCGGGCGTTTCTGGCGGATTGCTTCGCGCAAATTGCGCATAACTTGCAGGTAATATTCCTTATTGACCGTACTACCCTGTGGCAAGAACTCATGATGCACCACGCCCCTGCAATCGAAGAAAACTGTGAACAAAACCTTCACGTTCGACCGAACTTGGCGCGCTTTTTTTGGTCTTGGCTCATGCGGCAGCTTCCATTGGGATGATTGAGCTTTGGTTTCCACGTCATAACCATAAACCCATGATTCGTCACCAGTTATGACCCTCTGGAGCACATTTGGGTCGTCACGGACCGAGTCCAACATCTCCTGAGCAATGTTAACGCGATGCTGTTTTTGGTCGAAATTGAGCAATTTTGGCACGAATTTCGCGGCGACCCGACTCATGCCCAAATCATTGGTTAAAATCGAATGGCACGAGCCAATCGATATGTTTAGGTCCTCAACAACTTCTCTAACGGTGATTCGACGATTGGCTAATACTATTTTCTTCACTTTATCAATGTTTTCGTCTGTTGTTGACGTGCTCGGGCGTCCGGCACGCTCTTCGTCGTTCATATCTTCTCGGCCCTCTGAGAACATTTTGTACCACCGATAAACGTTGCTTTGGTCCAAGGTAGCTTCACCATATGCCACAGTCAACATTCGAAATGCGTCCGCGCACTTTATTTTGTTTTTCACACAAAATTTGATACAGATTCTTTGATCCATTTTTTGGAATAGGCAAAAATCGAAGACGAGCCAAAACACATCCAAGCAAAACAGCTGTCAAAAATTAACTAAACATTCAAAATGGCCGACCTTGTCAGCATAAGTAAGGGACATGAGTACCAACATAACGCTACAAAAAAATCAAAAATCAAATATACGTAGCCAGCGGAAATTCAAAATTCGCGATACTTTTTGAACAGACCTCGTATATACACCTAAGAATTTTATGTTTGTTTAGTTATTATACTGCCCTGATGAAGCTTGGGTCCAAGTGCCAACTAGTTGGCATCAATATAATAACCCTACCGTGGTTAAATACAAAGTTGTTTTATTGTTATTTATATAATTATTTAAAATGTCTATCCACAAAGTGAGTGCTTTATATGAAGAAATAATTATTTTGTTGAATCACTCTTTACATCATTACAGCGCGAGCCAAATCAATGTAAAGAGTATAGCTATCATAGTGATTCTCGTGACATGTGATAGGTAGCTAATTTATCGCCATTTTACTGTATACATGCATCCAACCCTTTCAGCTCTTGCATACACTTGTCCATATATAGATTAAACAATTGCCTGCCCCAATTCTTCCATCAATATCCTTCTCCACTATCATATCCTTTGTAAATATACTTAAAATAAAAAAATTCACCTAGCAAGAAGGCCTTGTTCTTCCACAAAGTCCTCCACGTCCTGCGGCGCCTCTGGCTGGTCGGGCTGGTCGCACACCAGGCAGGACAGCATCCCCAGCACCGCCGTCACCTGGAAACATCACCCAACAAGAATTTATTTATTTATTTTAAGACTTTTAGCTAACTTTAAGCGACTCATTTGGACACAGAACGGTAAACAAAAATACAATATTGATATGAAACTAAGAGATAAAATACGAGCATTTCAGAAGGATGTTAAATATGTCAACGCCAGTGAGACAGTACTCTTTACAGAATTTGAGAATAAATGACACTTACATATTTTGATTTATGATAAACTTAAGGTTTAGCACAACAGGCAAGGGATTTATGAGAAAAAAAGGATTGGCAACCGATATACAACAAGCAAGGGGGTTTATGAGGCAAAAAAAATTGGGATGGATATTCGACAAGGGGATTTATGAGGCAAAAAAGATTGGGAACTAATACACAACAAGCAAGGGGGTTTATGAGGCAACCAATAATCAAAAGACAAGGCAAAAAAGTTTGGGAAACAATATTTAATAGACAAGAGGGTTTACAAAGTAAAAAAGTTTGCAAAACTGATATTCAATGGGCAAGGGGGGTTATGAGGCAAAAAAAATTGGGAACCGATATTTGACAAGCATGGGGGTTTATGAGGCAAAAAAGTTTAGGAACCGATATTCAACAGGCAGGGAGATTTACGAGACAAAAAAGTTTGGGAACCTCTGCTCTATTATAATCAGCGATATTGCGGTGGCAATGTGTTAATATGGTACGTGGTGGTGTGTGTGTCTTTCTGACCTGAATCTGAGTAGTGATGAGCGTCCCGTTGTCCAGCAAGCTGGTGAGGAGATACACCGCCATGGTCTTGCGGGCGGCATAGTCCATGTAGGCCAGCAGCAGCCCGTACTCCTGCAGCTGGATCACCGTGAGGATGTCCTGGTACTGGTCCACGGGCAGCTTCAGCAGACGAGTCAGCTCTTTGCACAGGTTCGAATTGTACTCCACCCTGGGTCCACAACATCGTAAGTTATAAATTCAACATTTTCATACTGTATACAAAAAATATGAATTTATATTAAAAACGTGATTTATTTTCTGTTTTAATAAAAACACTTATCCAACTAGCAAATCTAACAACATAAACCACATTCCTTTTATGTATATTTTAAACAACTGAGTTTCCGATGCTCAGATTTTCAAATGTAAAATTATCATATCAAATGCAATTTAAGATTGTTTAAAGTAGTCTTTATATTTTAATATATCAACGGTCTTCTCATTGTGACCATGACCAGCTGTAGCTACCTCGGTAGTACGACAGCGGGCTCACGAAGCACAGAAAAGGTTGTCAAAAGCAGACTCACCAAGGCAAGGGGGCTTTCGCAAATGTTTCGTTCTGCATGCCCAGTATTAAAGTGAAACTCGGATTTTACGTCCGCATATTTAACGTTTTCCGGCCAATTGCGTTTTATTATTTCCTTTTACGTTTTTTTTCCCGCAATTTACGTCGAAAATATTCAAAATATGCGAGTTACGCGTGCCGTGATTGGTCGGCGAGCGATGTTGTTATTGGTCGGCATACGGCGTGCAACGTGGTGATTGACCGACATTTTTGTCTCTGTCCTGTCCTGTCATTCGGTTTTCGACTCGATTTGTAACGCTTCGTTCTTTTTGATATTAATCGCATCGTCATTTACAAACAGTTTTTACGTTTTATTTTTATTTTTTAAGTTAATTAAAATAATATCTTTCTTTTTGCATCAGTTTCATTTTGGTTCACGGATTTTGCAAGCTAATCTACGTGATTTAAAAATAAATAAATTTAAATGTTGTTTTTTTCAATACCCCTATATCGCTTCCATTTTGTTTCATGCGTTTCGCGAAATAACCTACGTGATTTAAAAAAAAAATTAAATGTTATTTTTTTTTCAATACCCCCCCATTTACGTTTTCCCTCCATTTACATTTTTTTCTCAGTCCCTTAAAAAACGTAAAATAAGAGTTTCATTGTATTTCAATAAAGCTCAAATTCCAAATATGTACAAATGACAGTTTTGGAAATCTACCACAGATGTTATTGGAAAACTCTAGATGTTTATCAAAAGGTATCTCCACGCAATATTCAAGAACTTTTGGCCCCAAATACTGTCAAATATCTTTCTCTGGACTATGGAAGGCGAAAGGCCAATCAGGGAACAAGTCGCTTTGTGCAAATGGCTATGAATCAGTAACGCCCTGAGACCAAACCCAGCCTGCATCGCTTAGGGCGCACCAGACTGTTCTTCTGTGGGTGCAAAGAGGAAGCCAGCCAATTTTGCAGGATCTGCGAATCTCTCCGATAGGTATCCTATCTCTAAGAGTTCTATCATTGATCAAGAAACAATAAATAAGATTCGTGGCGATGAGTTTCGCAACCCATCACACCGCGTCTCTCGCGATGGCGAAAAGAGAAGGATGGAGTGCCGCATCGATTAAAGTGTGGCAGTCCATTCTATCTGCCTACCCTTTCGGGGAGACGGCGTGATGGTTAGTTATTTAGTTAGTTAATATATTTGTTTAATATGATACACAAAATTGAATCTCCATATCAGCATGAAGTATAGTGATGTTTAATTTAAGAGACAACTGAAGACTGGAATATTTGATCAGCCAAATCATCATTCAAATGTGATTTTACAATTCAGCCTTCACATAACTTAAACAATATTTGATATAGAGTACAAACTTTTTAATTTCCAGTTTCTCGAAGATGGCGATGGTGTTGTGTAAGACTTTGTGGATGTAGTCCACGCGGGTAGGGTAGCACTTGTGGGCCAAGCCCAGCAGGGCCATCTGCAGGGAGACCATGTCCTCGGATGGCATATCCTGGCGGCTCTGAAACACCAAATCATGGATTAGACAGAAAATATAACATACATGTAGTCACAGTATAAAAATGTACCCTCATTTTACTTGGATGAGAATCCAACTACTAGAAATGGTACAATAAGGTATTAAATACCTGTTTATTGGACTGGTGGTGACCAGTGGGAAGGGTATATAAACTCTTTTGAGGACTCTGTATATGGCCTCATGCTTGGGGCTCATTTATAATTTCTCAAATATTTCCAGATTATGGTATAATTAGGACTACCAGTGACATCTATTGGTATACACAAAATTAAATCATTTATCAGCTACGGTGCTAAAATAAAAAAGCGCGTTCCGGTGTAGGGTAGTCAGTACCCGATTAAAAATTAGCGATTTTAAATCGTAAAAATAAGAACATTCATAGCTTATTCTCTTAATTAATTATTATTGAAATAAAAAATTATAATAATTGGGATTTATTTACTGAAAACATTAAAAAACCATCTGGCAACGCTCACGGAACGGGCATAGGTCCACTCTGGTTGCAAGCCCGAGAGCTATTGCCGGCGGCAGTGAAAACATTGAGCGAATTTGTTTCCGATTTTCACAAAATTCCTCCGATGTACCCGATAAATTCTGATTATTATTAATATTATTTTTTTAAACAATGCGTAAATATATTATGGAGGAATACCTAAAATCTTAACCTTGTATTTATTATATTTATAGAGATATTGATGGTTATTAGGAGCAACGTGTAGAAGATACCCATCATAGTGAAGGGAGGGTTAATAAACTGAAAAAATCATGTTTCGTGAATGTCATTAATATCATACAACTCGAGGGTTAAAAGCTTTACCTGCGTAATTGAGGCCACTTGATCAGAGAAGACGTCAAATAGCTGTACATCTGGGACCCCCATCTCTGCACTGTCTCCATCGCCTGGCGTGGTCCCCACTACACCAGCATTCCTCTGCAAGAAACAAAGTGACATTCATTTTAACCCAACGGATATGGTAGTTTCGCTATGAAAGCAAGCAGGAGGACTTATATAGTAATATCTAACTAGATAATTAACCACCAATGTCTCACCGAAGAGGTAAGCTGAAAGAAGTTGTCGACCTTCGCGGCAGATTGGTAAGAACTCTGGCTTCCATACTGAAGGTCCCAGGTTCGTTTCTCGGCGATGGCAGTGTAATTTTCACTGTCTTTGGTCTGGTGTAGAATTCACATGACAATAAAATGGCGATAGATTGGGTACCTAAACATTTATACATCGTTTCCTGTACGCACGTCGATTTCTTGGACTCCTCACGTGGTTGGCATTTAATTTTAATTGATTTAATCGTGCCAAGTTTTCCTCGGTCTTTCTTCATTTCTAGTTCCGTTTACATCATTTACATATATTTTCTTAACCACTGTTCTTATATGTATTTGCATTTAACATTTTTGATTTGATTTGATTCATCATATACAGATTTTACACACATTCGTCTAAGAGGTCTTATTTCCACCGCATTTATTATACTCTTATCCTTATTTTTCTAGACATTTGCCATATTAAGAACAAACAAAAAATTATATATATATATAACATCTCATCTAATGAACTATCAAACATTTATATCTCTCTGTATTACAATTTATAATACTCTAACAACATTAGGTAATAAAAAAATATTTAAATGAATTAATTTCTTTAAAAACAATTCAGATTTGAGATATTCATTAGAGATAGAGAAAGAGTCTCATGCCGCCGTATAATAAACAGACAAACCTGACTGTAAACCGCGAGACGATCGATGAGAGCTATGATGATGTTCTTGACATTGACGCCCGGTTGAAGCTCCGCACAAGATTTGAGGAAGGGCTGCAGCGTGGCCAGGTGGAACTCATCCGGAAATACCTGAAAATAAATCAATAAATATTCCACTATGGTATTTGTGAATGTAGAGTGTATTGCAGATTGTGATATAAGTGTAAGAAATTAGTTTCATGTTTCTGAATTTCTATATCGTCACCTGAGAGTAAGAGGGTTCCAACTGACAAAAGTAAAAAGCTGAGAAAAATGAAGTCAAAGTTTCTAAGACTTGTATTTTAGTAACGAACGACGATATTTTATTGAAATTTTCTACAAAACCCAAGAAGCTATATATCTTTAATATACATTTTAAAAAATAAATATTTTTTATAGTTAACACTGTTTTTTTAATGTCTTAAAAATCAGATGGAACCCTACTCATCTATTATCGTGACAAAACGTTAGTGAATAAGGGTTCAACAGCAAATGGAACCCTCTTCACTAACTTGCGTATAACAAACCGTCAACTGAGAGTAAGAAGGTTCCAACTGACAAAAGTAAAAAGCTGAGAAAAATGAAGTCCAAAGTTTTTAAGACTTGTATTTTTGTAACGAACTACGATATTTTAATGAAATTTTCTGCAAAACCCAAACAGTCTTTAATATACATTAAAAAAATACTTATTTTTTTAGTCAACACTATTTTTTTATATCTAAAAAATCAGATGGAACGTTACTCATTTATTTTCGTGACAAAACGTTAGTGAATAAGGTTTAACATCAAATGGAACCCTTTTCACTTACGTGCGTATAACAAACGTTGAAATAGATTGACTCTCCATTATTTTGTGATAGCAAATAATAAAAATAAATATTTTTTTCTACATTATTTTTGCATTTACCTAAATTATTTTTAAAAAATATTCAAAGTGTTATAACTTTAAAAATTATTGTTTTTGCCTAAGGAAAAAGGTTTTCAATTTTTATATTAACACTATACTTAATGGTTTAGAAACGGTGAATTAATGAAAAAAACTAAGTAAAACATAAATCTATAAAGTTGGTATTTATTTAATAATATAGTCATACATAATATAAAGAGTAAAATCGTACAAATAACATATTTTGGAAAAAAGAAAGAATGAATTAGAACTTAAAGTGTATTTTTTTATTTTACTTTTAGTAGTATAATAATACAAAATAAAAATAATAAAAACGGGAAAAATAAAAAGAAAGAGAAAGAAGTAAGACATATTGTTGATCTTGAAGAGGCATGTATTTCAGCATCTCTTTTAAATCATAAATTTTTGGAGTAGGCAATGAATCGTTCAATTTTAAAGCCTTTGGTTCCAAAAAACTTTCATTTCCGGAAGTCCATTTTATCCGTAATGTTTCGTTGTGACGGAGATTTACACTATTTACTTTACTATAATCTCCAAATTCAGTCCAATAAGATACCGTATGCAGTGTTTGTGTGAATTTCAGTATTTTTACTTGAAGAAAGGGAACTGAGGAGAATTTCAATTTTTTTGATGCAAGTCCAAAGTCTTTAAAGTCTACTTCAGCCATTTGTATTATTCTTAAAGGGTTTTTGGTAATAATTTTTTTTAAACATCTGACCAATCCAATAGGAGAAAATAATTCGATTTTTGAGAGAGCTCTCTCAATCGTGCTATGAGCACTGTCTACTTTTTAGCACGATAGTAATGAAATTCTACAGTGGGAAATGAAGATATATGCATTTTGACATCCTCAATAATTTCCTGACGAATACTGTTGCTTGAAGTTTGTCCTCACATATCTGGCTGTGGAGTATTAGTTCGGCTCTTCTTTTTGTGCACATTATATATAGGCTTTTGAGAAATAGATAACGTCGAGGTATATAATATTTTGCAAACCTGGAATTTATTTTCTTTCACTTTAAAAAAGTACAAGAAAGAAAAGGAATTATATGATTTATCATTTTCATCCTGACGATTTGGTCTTTTCGTCAAACAGCGTGTAGTACTGTTAAGAATAAAATGGTATTTCCCATTTTGATCTAATTTATAGTAATTAGAAAACTAATCCACCCTCTCGTCATGGCTGATTTTAGTGGCGCACTTTCAATGTTGTAACCTGTCTCTGGATAACGAGTTTTCCCTGTCTGATTGTATATTGTTTTCCAGTTTGGTGATTTTCCTTCAGTATGGCTGTTTTACATTTGTTGGTTTCAGCAATATCACAATTAGGATCTTTTGTAACATTTTTCAAATTATAAAACAATTATAGGTTATCAGAATCACTAACGCTCATCATGTCTTCCACTAATTTCCTTATGTTATCTTCCAAACTACATGTTGACAGAAAAAGCGCGCCGGAATCAGAGAACGAAAGAACCAATAATTGATATGAAGTTACATAGATACGATTACATAGATACGACACTTTGTCGGTTTCAGGTTTGGAATAAAAGGGTTCCATCTGCAGCAGTTGAAACTCTTTTACCGAGAAGCGTGTAAATTTTTTGGCGACAGTTGGAGTAATAAGGTTCCAACTGTAGATGAATCCTTTTTCACTGAATTTCGTGTTTTGAATGATCAGATGGAACTTGATTCTTTTCGTAACATCAAAATGATGATACTATTACATGTTTTTATTTATTGTACGTATAGATAAGGTCAGTAAGAACCCGTTTCACGAAAAAAAGCTATATGTGAAATTTTGTTAGTTGGAACCCTCTTACTCTCAGGTGACGATATATGGGAAGCATTTTTACAAGAAAAAGAAAGGTCAAGGAATATCAAAGAAACAAAACAAATGGTGAACTCATTCACTGTCAATAGAAATACTGGGTTTCTCAAAAGAAAGTTAATGTTTGTTTTAGTGTATTGCATGAACGCAACCAATCCAAGGAGTGCGGGGGGTATGTCAATCGGTAGCCTGGCTCTTGGGAATTCAGTCGCTATGGAGCGTTTCTCGGGAGCGGACCGAGCATTGTGCGTGCGAGAGTTTAAAAAAAACGGAGATACGGCGACTGTAGCGCGTAGAAGATTCTGCAATATTTGAGGTTTTCAAAGTTGGAAAAATTGATGAGTGTGCATGTTACAATTGTGGGGTTAACAAACCATGCAGGATTTTGAGACCACACGGGTGGAGGCAATGGACTCAGACTGCTGTACCAGCATATTGCAATAGTGAAATACATTGTACACACAATCAAAACTCCTGACACAATAGATTCTCAGCCTAACTAAGCCGATGACTGATGACGAAAGTGATGGATCAGCGTGCGGGTTTATACACAAATGTTACTAGAGGTTGTCCGGCAGAGCATCGTGTGCAAAGGAAGCAAAACATATAAAAGCCGTACAGCCAACCACCCTACACGTCATTCATTATTGCAACTTCTAACAGACAAGAATCTACGTTATCAAGTCTACGTCACAAGCAGTGGCGGTACTGCCATAGAAGCTCAGAAGCTCGGCTTGCGTAACACAATTTTGAATTAAAACCTCTTCTGACTTACAGAGGTTCAGCTCTTGTGCCTATTCCTCTTACGTAAGATGGGAACATTGTTGGAAGGTGATTTGGTGGGTTGTTGGTTTATGCAGGGGCACGATTTCTTAGATTTGGGGGTTTTGATTCAAAATTTCTTACGCAAGCCGGGCTTCTGGGCTTCTATGGTAGTACCGCCACTGGTCACAAGGGATCTGGACTCCCTCCCGCCGATCTACGAAGTCACGTCAGTCATTATTACGACTTCTAACCGACACAAGTCTACGTTATCAAGTTTACATCTCGGACTCCCTCCCGCCGATCTACGAAGCCACTCGACTACGTCACGCAGCTTCTGGCGAGTCTTCGCTTCAGCTGACCGACACTACCGCCCAGCGTATCATCATCCTCAGCTGCTCGCCATCGTGACTCCACCTCGCTGTTATCTACACCCTGCGCAGTGAATCCGACGTCCACCGACGTGTTCAACCATCACCACACCCCAAACAATATATAAATATAGAGGAAGTTCAAGAAGTGTATCAGAATAGAACAGCGTAACCTGTCCATCGTTGTTAGGTAATTTTCCAGCAAACAAAATGTCTTCAACACAAGTTTGGTTTCAATAAGTGTTCATGTTAAAAACATTCAAAAAGTCTACTGAGTTGACTCAGTCAATCTTTATGGTCCGTGGGCAATCTTTATATGTTCTTACATTTGCCTAATAGCCAAAGAAACCATGGAAGACCTCAAAATGATATTATCGTGACCTGTATGATGCACTCCATGAGATACTCTTGGGCGATGCCGTCCCGGCATGAGACAGCCTGCTCCAGGATGCCGGGCAGGATGAGCTTGGTGTACTGCGGCAGGCCAGCCCTTTCCAACTGGGAGAGCCGTACCAGATTAGTCCCCACCAGGATACGAAGCTCCTCACGCTCGCGTTCGCGCCTTTCCTTGTCCCTGGAAGAGGTTTATAACATTGAATTAGAGAAGCACAAATAAATTTAGAACAGTCCAAAGAGAGGGAGAGAGAGAAAGATTAACAGAGCTATAGAAAGAGAATATTGGGTGTTTCGGAAAGTTCATTGAGTTTTTTTTAATACATTTATTTGAAAAGTAAAATAAAAAAACACATCAATCAAAATATTATTACACTACTTTCCCCGCTTTCTGGCAATAGATGAATCCATCGTCGAAAAAACGCCTCGTCTTTTGAGGTAATCCAGGCACTGACCCAATTCTTGACATCTGCATATGAATGTGAACAAGTGGAAGTCCGATGTTGCCCCGCCTAGTGAATAAGGCGGGTGCGTTATAATCTTCCAATCCACATTCGCCTCCCTTGGGAACCCATGGACTAGAGAGATTCTAACTTGATTAGGCTGGTAAAGGTTACGATATAAAGTACCTGGAATGTCCTTGATGCTGCATCCGCACCCAGAGCTTGTTCATCTCTGCGAAGTTCATCAGCACAAAGTCAATGGCGTCTTTTATCTGAAGACAAATTAATTCAATTAACCAAGAGTTTTAACGCTGAAGATGATATGGTGAAGGTAGCATTTCTTGCTGGCATTTTAAAAACATCACAGCAGTCAAAGGATTGGTACAAGTTTAAAAGTAGAAATACTAAATTTAAACATGTTTCTAAGAAAATATATTTGTTATTTTCAAGCAAGTACTGTTAAATGTGATTTCTAACTAAGATATTTAATTCAAAGTACTAACAGTTCCTTCAGATTCGTTCTCAGCCTCTGTGACATCGGGGAGTACATTCCGGGTACATTGTAAAAGATAATTGCGGAGAAAGAGTCCCCGAAGTGGATGCTGGACACCCCGACACATTTCAACCAAGTCCTGAAAGAAAGATAAATACATAAATTTATATATAAAAAATACTAACCATATGTACCTACCAAACAGTGGCGGTACTGCCATAGAAGCCCAGAAGCCCGGCTTGCGTAACAAAATTTTGAATTAAAACCTCTTCTGGCTTACAGAGGTTCAGCTTTTGTGCCTATTCCTCTTACGTAAGATGGGAACATTGTTGGAAGGTGATTTGGTGGGTTGTTGGTTTATGTGGGGGCACGATTTCTTAGATTTAGGGGTTTTGATTCAAAATTTCTTACGCAAGCCGGGCTTCTGGGCTTCTATGATAGTACCGCCACTGCTACCAAACAAGTGTTCCCTCTAAGCTGTGTAAGAATGTGAGCACGTACATTACAACAGAGCGCTCAAAAGTTACACCAGCGTTAGGATAATAAAAACTTATTCAGTTTCTCTATTTATAAAGCGTGTATACCGCCAGTTAAGGCCTCGAAACTGTAACATTGTTCAAGCAAAGTGCCGAGAAACTACGAGTGACCCAAAGAGCCATGTTAGGAATAAGCCTAAGAGACAGAATCAGAAACGAGATGGTGAGAAAAAAATAAATGTCACTGACATCATCCATCTACTCTAAAGTGGCAAAGAGTAGGTCACATAGCCAGAAGCTCGGACGAAAAATGGACAAGAAGACTGCTGACTTGGAGACCGTGGACGGCAAAAAGAAGTAAAGGCCGACCGCATCTATGGTGAAAGAATGACCTGAACAGACATGTCGGAATAACCTCGATGCAATCTGCTCAAGACTGTGTGACATGGAAGGGAATGGAGGAGGCCTTTGTCCAGGAATGGACGGGAATAGGCTGAAGAAGAAGAAGATTTATATATTACATTATATAGAACTGGCTATTTCAATGAATAAATTAATTGTTGTTAATTATCTTCTTTATTAAAAATTAAATGTTTGCTTTAATAGGTCTAAATACTGTTATGTGGCGCACAATTTTATTTATTTCCTTTTAAAGTTGCACAGACAATGTCTTTTGCACACACAAACATTGGAAAATTAGAGGGAACATTGCTACCAACAATATTTTTATGCAAGAAAAAGAACTGTCAATTAATGTTTCACATTGAAAAGTATTCACTTGTTTTATCTTTACAAATGAATTTTAATATTTGAACATTTGTTAAATAAGTACTATTATTACCTTGAGTAGGTCCCTCTTGAGGCTGGCATTTGTCTTGATGTAAACAAGTCCCACTGTGATGAGCAAATATAACCGGGGCACAATGTTGCCAGCATGTTGAACAAGTTCATATAAATCTACAACTTTCCTATCCTTTTGGAATTCCTCGAGGAGATACAACTCAAGGTGGCGGAGTTCATCAGTTATTGCCATATCTAAATCATTGCCATTAAGGAAAATAATAATTAAAATAAAATAATAATAATTCTTCAAAATGGGGTATTATTAGTATTTTTTTTCTTCGAAATAATAAGAGAAAAATTAGTTGTCATCGCAAACAAAAACCTATCCAATAAAGATGGTAGTGCACAATGGTGTTATTATGCCAACCCTTATATATGGAAATGAAGCATGGAACTGGCAAAAGAAGGATGAAAGTAGAATAAATATAGTAGAAATGAGATCTCTTAGACGAATGTGTGTAAATTTGTATATGATAAAGTGTCAAATGTAAATATAAGAAGTGAATGCAGTGTGAATGAAAGTATTATGAATAAAATAATGAAAGGGTCATTAAGATGGTTTGGAAATATGGAAAGAATAAATGAAGACAAAGGGTGAAGAAAGTATAATATGTTAACGACGTAAACATAACTAGAAATAGAGGAAAACTGAGGAAAATGTGGCATGATCAAATCAATCAAATATTTAATGTCGGCCATGTAAGGAGTCGGAGAAATTGACATGTGTGCATGACACGATGTATGAATGTATAGGAAGTGAGAGAAGTGTGTCAATACAGACAAATATGGCATTTATGCACAATTTAAATATTTATATTATTTGATTTAAATTATATACAAATATTATATTTATTTGAATAAATATAATTATACTTTGTATTACAACACTTTTTATTTTCACTGAACTCAGACATGTTCCCTCTCCTCAATCCTAATTATACCCTTTCCACTTTTATACATAGCTCGATCTCCATTTAGTATATAAGTGACCGCTCTGTTTTATTTGATTGTTAAAATTGTATACATCGATAAAGGTTACTTGTAACCGAAACATGTCTGTAAAAAAATAATAAGTTTTGTAATACAAAGTATAATTATACTTATTCAAATATGAATCCATAACACAAAGTGAAGGCGAATATACAAGATATTGTATTTAGTTTAGAAAGGATACAGAGTTCATAATAACTCTTTGGTGAGAGCATGGATGTCCGCAATTCCCCGAGCATCGTAGAAGCATACTTCAAAGCTTCCGTTAATTTTGACTTGTCTAAACATCTTTTCATCTGTAGTGCCTGCAAAATAAAATAATCATCATAAAAAATCATTTTAGAACACCCGGTATCTACTGTGGATAATTCTGAAATAAGTTTCAGAGCTCATTAAAGGCATTCCAAAAAAGGTTCCATATAACACAACATCTCAAAGAACTTCACTGGCTTAAAAGTCCAGAAAGAATCCAGTATAAACTCTGCTGGATAGTCTTCAAAGCGCTACATGGAATGGCACCAAGTTATATATCTGAACTCTGTATAACGGACAGCCTAAATTCAAGGAAATCCACACTTCGCTCAGCAATAGGAAGATTAGTTGAGCCAAAGCATTGCCCCAGTACAAGTTTCGGGGATCGATTGTTCGCGGTAGCCGGTCCATCAGCTTGGAACAATCTCCCTTCACACCTTATACGAGTATGCATAAATGATCCGACAGATTTCAGATCTAAATTGAAAACCCATCTTTTTCATATTTCATACCCAATTTAAACATTTATACTTTGTTCTGCTTTGTTTTAGGCCACCGATGAGATGGACCGATGATATTATCAAAAGGGTTGGAAAATCTTGGATACAAAGGGGGCAGGATAGAGACGAGTGGAAGAAATTGGAAGAGGCCTATATCCAGCAGTGGAGGGAAGAAGACTAGCGAAGAAGAAGACTTTGTTCTACTATACTTTTTAACGGATCGCTTTTTAAGCGGTCACATTTAGATTTTTAGATTTAAAACACGTCTTAATGCGCCCTTGAGGTGATTACACCACAAAAACGGCGCTTTAAAAGTTAGCATATTATTAGCAAAACAAAAATTCGAGATAATTATTTTTATAAAACATTGTGATGTTATCACTAAATTATAGAATCACTGAAGTTAACAGGAAATAATTTAAATGTATGTTATTTGGTGAACTATTCACACAATAACATGACGAACATATCAAATTTCAATTTAAATGAAGCGTTAACGTAAATAAAGCAAAGTGAAATATAAAACCACCCCACTACATCCGGATTGTGTTTCAGCGAAAGATAGTAAGATTGATAATGAAAATGGAACAAATTTGACAGATGTGACGTAAACAACAAATTAACTGTCAGACTTTAAAATATTACGAGTCTTATCTGTTTATAAAGGTATATTTTAACTGAAAACATGTTAATATAGTTAAATCGGTGTATTTACCTGCACTTTGACGACACTGAGAGACTCGTCGAGTAATTTCTCTTGCTCTTCCATTGGTGACGATTGATTCGTCATTGGCTAAAATCAATCAAAAATCATTAATAAAATCACACACACTGTAACTACTTAAAATATCAATCAAAATATTTAATTGCCGTAATAAATTAATTGTTGTATTGTTTAATGAACTAACTGAGAGCCAATCCCCGAATAGAGTGGTCATTGCACTTAGTTTTATCCGGTTTGCGAACCAAACAGCCGCTCTCGCCTGTTGAAATGTTAAACTAAACACATAATTAATTATTCAGCTAATTTACCTTGATGTGTGAAATATTTTTTACCGCAACAATAATTCGCTGATAAGGCGTGTATTTGTAATACAAATAAATGTAATTCTCAGACGCTCCGGCAACAGTACAGGGTAACACTTTTGACAACTCGATAAAAAGTGATGTAAAATATTTATGGTAACTAGTAAACTTTACAACCAGCAATATAAAATAAGAGTAAGTACTTTTACGTTAATTTTTTTTTTCATAACTATTAGGATGTTTAAATTCAAGACAATAACTGCTTTAAATAATAAATTTAAAATGTAAATTTGTTTTATACAAAACTGGTACAAATATTGAGTTTATTAAAGAAATAAACCATTTTTCATAAATTGATGATATAGCAACACACTTATAAAACACGAAATGACAGCTTCGACTGACACTAAATGAAAATACGTATTGTGAATCAATCTGTCAAAATATTATCTTACAAGTGAAATTCACTATTTGAGTTTAAATGTATTATTATTTTTAGTTCAGCAATTTTTAAGTTGCTGGCATTGAATAGAATAAGCAACTCATCAATCTCAATACGCGCCTAATGAGCGCATGTACAAAGGGTCACAGTTCAATTAACATCGAATGTTTGGGGTCAATTGTCAGCTGACATTTATATTACAATGAATGAAAACAATGAATCTAGACCGTCACTAAGCAAGTACTTCGGCGATTCAAATGTCACTCCGTCGGCAGCCTTCTTTGACGAAATAACAGACATCAAAGATGTGCCCATAACTCCGATTAACAACACGCTCGCTAATATCGGAGTTTTATCTGAAGGTTTTCTTTTGATACATTATGAAGTCTATTGATTTTCGTTCTCCATTGTCTTACATAATATAGTTTTATTTACAGCTATAATTATTTCAATTCGCTAATTCATGACACTGGCTGTGTAGATCAATTTAGAATACAAGATGCAGTAGTCGAATTTATAGCTGATTTATATTTTTGAATTTAGAATTCATAACTTTGACGAGATTAGAATATATTGTCTTCCACACCTAAATTTTATTGATTATTCAACTCAGTTTTATATTTGTGTTATTTTGTTCAATATGTCACACTCTTTTAAATTTTGAATACAGAACTTCATTTTAATTTCAGAAAAGCAAGGAATTCAAAAGCCTGAAACGTCCAATCAAGAACCTGTCGTTTGTAAATTATTTGTGGATCAAAAAACTGCCAATCATTCCGTTTCATTTTCCGTGGAAACAAAAGAAGAAAGTACTTTCAGCACTCCATTGTTTGATTTGCCAAGGAACATGAATACAGAAGTAAATCAACTTCCCGATCCATCCACATTCTTCGATAACATCGGACCGAATGGTTCTCTAAGTATGGCGGGAAATAATCAAAGCATATCGGAGGGTTTTGGATCATCAGTGGATTTGTCAATAGAGAAATTGTCCATATCGGTTAGTATTTAGTTTTTAAAATAGTCAAATCAGTTTGCTTTCTCAAAATATATTACAAACAAAATTAAAGTTTAAGGTATTGAGAACTCTATTGAGAACAGATCAAATATAATATATCTACGCAATCTTTTCTTACCTACGGCACACCTATCAGCAGCGACATTTTTTTTTTGCTCCTCCCGAAGGTTCGAAGGACCAAATTTTCATTAATTCTACTGGCCGGAGGTCGCTGTAAAATAAAAAAATTGAGGCCGCCAGCAACTTCCAGTGAGTAGAAATCTGCGGCGACCTATTTTTCACGAATGACCTATAATAAACAAAAGAAAAGTCACCAATGTCTCCTGAACTGATTTACGAAAGTGTCGACTCTTTCGCAATTTGAGTTCCGACTATAACTAACTATTTTTTTCATTATGCATTTGGTCGCGGCACACCTGCATCCGGCTCACGGCACACCAGTGTGCCGCAGCACACCGGTTGGGGAACACTGATATATAAAACCAGGAACGCATGTGAGATGGTTCAAAGACAAGATACTCTCTTAAGTCTCCTCGAAGATCGACGTCTTTCATGTTAGTGAAAGTACGTTCAGGGGACTAATACTCTTGACTTTGGAAAGTATCTTGTCTTCCTAATGTCGAACCATCACTAATGCGTTCCTGGTATTATGTTGTATGTGTATAATATCTTACCTGTACTCAATAGATGCCTTAAACATTTATGCTGTTTGTAAAATCTTTTGAGTAAATAAACTGATTTGGTTAAGTCAAGAATGTCTTAAAGGTAATTTCTTTAATATGAACCGGTGTCATCAGAGGCAGTCGGTAGGTAAAACAATCTATGCTGTTTGAGATATCAGGAACGAAAATACCAACTTTCTCCAGCATGGCCGAGTTCTCGAAATATTCCCTGATTAATCTAAAGAAATGGGTTATGAGATCCCCATTTATTCCAAGCTGCAGAGAGTTGGTCCCCATCATTCCAAAAGAAATGCAGTGGGATAGAGTCATGGATAGTTACCATACACCCTCATGTAGCCTCAGAATTTTGTGAGGAATTCATACTTCGATGGGTTGTATAGGACTCTAAGCACATTTTGATATCTGAAAACCCTTCCAGTCCGAATAATGAAGCCAGACTTCCTCAGTGCAGTATTTAATGTTTCTTATTTTATCTTCTTGAAAGACTTTCTGGTAAATATAATTTATTATATTTATACAAAATAACCAAACCAATATTTCCTGGGAACTAAAAATATACGTTAGTTATGATCTGATTTATAGTTTAGATTCTGATTTAGTTTAGGTTAGATTGCAAATTTAATTGTTTTCAATTCTGATTTATAATAATATTTATTTATTTTAGGATTCACAGCCCAGCGGAGGAGAAGCCGATCGAAGAAGAGACGCCTGGATCCCGACAGATCATGCCAAAAAAGTTCTCGTTCAGGTATGTAATTTAAGTAGAATTTAATTTAAAATGAGGCATTCAAATGACCAGTGACATCAAATCAAATCAAATCAGTTTTTTAAATTCAAAAGACATTACAAACAGCAAAATGTTTGAGGCATCTATTGAGTACAGATAAAATATTATAATAATATAACATAGTACCAGGAACGCATTAAAGATGGTTCAACATTAGGAAGACAAGATACTTTCTAATGTCAAGAGTATTGGTCTCCTGAACGTACCTTCACTAATATGAAAGACGTCGATCTCCGAGGAGACCGCGTTCAGCAGACTAATTGCTCTTCCCACCGGTGTCACCAGGGGCTATCTAATTCGTTGAAAGGAAATGAAATAAATATGAAAGACGTCTAGGTGCCCGAGAGATTGACATGCACTGTTTATATATTTGTGAATGCATACTTATACCTGTATACGAAATCCTGGATTTACACCAAAGGGTGGTGAATTCAAATGTTAATTGTATCTCAATAGAGACGAAGACGCAAACTGGAAACTGAACATGGATGATCAAGGTGTTTACAGGACTTATGACCTGTCATAAATCCTATACAGGTATAAGTATGCATTCACAAATATTTTTTCTTCAAATATTCTGGTCAAATTCTTTGGCATATAGAATGGAATAATACTCCTAGCGGCTTCTAACAATATGTTAGGCGACAGCCTTCGCATTGTGTTAATAAGGTAGTTTGCTAAATGCCGAAAATCATTCTCCATAGATGGCGTTAGTGGGTCGGTTGTATAGGTTAATCTTGAAAAATTCACAAGTGCAACCAAAATCTACATAGATGGCTGACTGAAACTGACACGTGAAGATAGATATGGATTTTGAAGTATATATACATTAGGGTGGGTCATTTTTGTATGGGGGAAAAAAAATTGCAATGTATCAAATTCTAATAGTGAAAAAAGGTTGCTAAATGACGTGTTTTAATAATATATAAAGTTTCATTACAGTTGGATATCATCTTTTGTCTCCGAATTGACATGGAAACCATAGAAATTTAAGAAAAAAAGCATTATAATATATTTCGTCATACTGGAATGTTACTGGATTATTTTCATCTATTATCAAAATAAAACAAAAGTTCAAGGCAAATCATAATGTATTTAAGAGAAAAAAAGTTTTTACAAATTTAAATTCGAATAAAATTTTACAACTAATTAGTTACTACAAAATCCTTTTTAATTTCAAATGTTGGCATAACACTCCGAGACGCTATTTTCGCTTTAGTGAATCCTTCTCTTGCTGTTTTCGAACACAAAGTTGCTGAGGCTTCTGTTACATTCTTCTCGGCTCTTTCGACTGCTTGTGTATGACAGGGCACACGTAGAAGAAGTAGTTCACCCTCACTACCTTGAGCTATGAACAACTGAAGATCTTCGTCAGAAATTTGTTGAAGTATTGGTGGTTCAGTAATATTTTGCTGCCAATTTATAAGATCGTAGTAGTCTGTGACTTTAACATTTATAATTGGAACTTGAAATAGTCTGACTTTATTACCTCGCATAGTACGAGCTTTTAGAATTCTGCGTGGAGCTAGTTCTCTTATATGCTTTTGAGGATCAGTTAACATAGCTATCAGTAAGTTTTCTGGATGAGCAAAGTAGCTATTTCTCCGTGTCACAGGATCAACTACAATATTAAGGTCATCCGATAAATATCTTGACTAGGTATATATAGACTACGATAAATATATAGACTGATAATTCAGGCATTTCTGTACTGATTTTTATAAAACTAACTACAGGTTTTTCTACGCATTTTTCAAGTTCCTTCCCTATTTGGCCTGTAAAAGTACGTGGACCTGATGTAGCGCCATCAATATATTCAAACAAATGCCTAAATGGTAGTTCATTCATATGTAGCAAGCAAATAAATCATTGTTTTGTAATTGTTTCGTTACAATTATATCTGTATTTCCAATACTCATTTTTCTAGATGTTCGCTGGTCCGTTAGAAAACTCTGATCTTGCAAGGGTACCTAGCAATCTCTGGGACAGAAACATTGATTAATTTCTTTACATTTACAGGACGAAATATCAAAAAGAAATTTACCACTACGATGAAATTCTTCTAGTTTTTTTCGATGTCTTCGGGTGAGATTTGAGAAGATTTTTATACTTAAAATGATAATATTTTATCGTTTGTACAACTCTTGTATGTGTCACTGTAGGAATTGAAGCTCTTCTCCATATTTCTTCGATTTTATTTACTACAATATCAGCTATTACTGTAAATGGTTGTTGTTTTTTCGTAGTTGTTAAATTATTTCTTACCAACTCGAAAAATTTCATTACATCCTCATTTGTTGGTAATATATTGTCTTTAATTTTACAATATTCACCAAGCACAGCACATTTAAACAATTTTCGAGTTCGATCCATTATGACAACATCCCCAAACACAACCTCCCTTGGAGCAATACTGACTACTAGCTCGAGGTCACAAGTCTGTGCACGCGTGAAATTAGGTGCACCCCCCACCCCGACTACTGGTCACTGGTTTTCAAAATAATTAATATTTTGGTATTATTATGCAAAGTGCTTCATATTAAGCAGGAAAATATTAAAATAAAAATATAATATTAATTCTGTGTAATATTAATGCCAGCTATAAAACAGGTAAAAATAGCCATTTTCTTAAACTTTGAGGCCAATTCGGAGACAGAAGTTTATACTCAATTCAAAAAATATTTTACATACGTAATTTTGATATCATTTGGCACCATATTTTCACTATTAGAATCGTATAATGCATAAAAAATCATTTCGGCCCGGCCTAATATACATCTTCCAAAAATTTGTCATGCATGATCACAATAACAAAGGTGGAATGGGGAATGTTGTAATTACATAAAGCGGGCGCTTAACCCAACCAATGACAGGTCATAAGTCCTGTAAACACCTTGATCATCCATGTTCAGTTTCCAGTTTGCGTCTTCGTCTCTATTGAGATACAATTAAAATTTGCATTGTTTATATTGTTCTGCCTACTTAATATTTATTGTTTCTTGAACAATGATGTAAAACCACAAATTAAATAATTAATATGAATGAAAATGTCTGTCTTCTCGGAGTTTTATTCTATTTTAGATAGAATGACATGTTTCGCCTTCGGCTAAGGCATTATCAAATGTCAAAATATAATGACATTTGATAATGCCTTAGAAGAGCGAGACATGTCATTCCATTTTAAATATATTTAAACTCCCAGAAGACAGACATTTTCATTCATATTAATTACGATGGTCGGCAAAAGTACCAATTAATAATCAATCAACCTTATTACTTATATACCTAATTGATCATTAATTAGGGAAAATAAGAAAAAGAGGGAGGAAGCTCCACCATTTGTGGTAAATTGTTAGGATCCTCACACAAGAGGAATTCAGCTCATTTGGTTTATGTGACCAGGCGAAATCAGCTCAAGGCGTAGCACCTAGTTTCTACTAAACGAAGCACTTCAGTGTGACCCTTAGCCTAAGACTATTAATCTCTAATGTTGTTCTAATTATGATTTCTTTTTTAGGCTCAGACTTCGCCTGCCGGATCATTTTTCCCGGAAAGGGATGTCCTAACAATGCCAGGTGTCATTTTGGAAGAAGACTTGGTATGATTGAAAAGCATATTTTTTGTCATATTGGTTAGCTTATCTAGCTAACCTTAACCATACCTTATCTAACCTAACAATTTCGTAAACACCAAACAGCCTTAAAGTGAATTTCTCATCTTCTTCTATATGTATCCTGTCAGGCCTCCCCAACGTTGACTATCAACCTTCATAGTGATGACCTGGGGAAAAATATCCAGAGTGGTATCCCCTTGCCTTCTCTGGAGGATTTTCTGTCAGGGTCACCTTCCCTTAGCTGGGTGTATCCAGTTTTATGGCGCTGGAAGCTCGCCATTCGTCCTCTCTCTCATAATATGTGCCACATTGTCGGGGGTTTGCAGGGTCTTAAAAAGGACCTCTTGTGGACGCTAGAGAGTTGGACTTGATAGTAGTGTTGCTGTTGTAAATGTAACATGGCGCCTTACGGCATTTTGTAGAGGCATACTTTCCAGCAAAACATACCCCGTCGTAGCCCTACTACCCTTTTGATCATCTCATAAATAGTGTTATTATTGTTATTGAAGACATTATTGCTTCAGATTACATAAATAGGTACCTTCTTCTTCTTCTTCACTTTTGGTAGACTCAAGAGTCTGTTATTTCAGGCGGGTTCTCTTGAGACGCTGAACTCCAGCTTTCTCTCAACCGTTTCGGGGGTCTTCCTGGTCGGCGTTGTCCGTTTGGCGTTCCATGGAGAGCCATGTGTGGTATCCTATTTGAGCTCATCCTTTCTACGTGTTGATGCCAGTATCGCCGTCTTTGACGTCCCCATCTGACCACATCTTCGACCTCGCAGATTTCTCGGATTGCTGAATTCCTAACTCGATCACGTAGGGTCTTGCCCGCTATAGCGCGGAGTGTTTTCATCTCGGTTGTTCTGAGCATGCTCTTTGTCTTGACAGTGTCTGCCCTCGATTCAATGCCATATGTGAGGATTGGTCGCACACAGGTCTTATAGATGCGTACCTTGCTGTCAGTCCTCATGTCCTTGTTTCTCCATATGAAATCTTTCAGGCAGCCTGCAACCGCTGCAGCCCTATCCACCTGTGACCTTACTTGTCTGGGGAGGTCATTAAAGCTGGTTAAATAGGAACCTAACCTAACCCATCCCAACCTGATCAAATGATGAGTTATGGCTGCTTAGTCTAGCAACAGATAGATCAATGTTTTTATTTTTCAATGAAATTATTCAAAAGATAAGTAATGATGAGATAAATAAAAATAAACCTAATACAAGGTTTAACAACTGAATCGCTCTCCATTCTGACATGACCATAGGTAAATAATTCTGTTATTCCATTTAGGGAGATGCACTGTACGACGTGGTGTCCCACTACCTGGGGGAAGCAGAAGCGATACAGCGGGGTACCCTGGGCTGCGAACACGTCTCCCAGGATGAGCGAGGGCTCCGGGAACTGATCCAGTCCGGGTGCTTCAGGGCTGCAGTCAATCTAACCACCAGACTTCTCACCATTTATGGGCAAGGTGATTACCATTCCATATTTATTATTATAAATTATTCTTTTCCTCGGTCTTCCTCTATTTCTGGTTCCATTTACATCATTAACATATAATTTTTTTACCATTCTTTCTTCATTCATTCTTTCCATATGTCCAAACCATCTTAATGATCCTTTCATTATTTTGTTCATGACACCATCATTCGCACCGCATTCACTTCTTATATTTCGTGGCACGATCAAATAACTCAAATATTGAATGTCGGCCATGTGAGGAGTCAGAGAAATCGACGCTCGTGCATGACACGATGTATGAATGTTGAGGAAGCGAGAGAAATATGTCAGGAAAGAAAAGTGTGGCAGTCCATTCTTTCTGCCTACCCCTTCGGAGAGACGGCGTGATGGTTAGTTAGTTAGATTATTTATATAGTTAAATTATTCTTAACTCCTAATTCCGCAATCTAATAGAAAAGTTTTTGGTGAAATGTCGAAAACTTTTCTGCGCGTTTGTGGATCTACAAAAAGCGTATACCTGAGTCGATAGGAAGAAATTACGGAAGGAGGGTTGATTTGGATATATGGAATACATGGTCATGTCATAGATCTGGCTTTCTGGAGTATCAGCCCTATTGCTCTATTTATAATAGATTTGATGGATTGATCACTCTTTTGATGTATTTCAGGTATAGGGAGGGCGGGACACCCCGGAAAACATTCTCCGCGCTCCTTGCAGCTCTGGTTCACCCGCCTCGCCCTGCTAGTCAAGATCCACGCCTTCAACATCTGCCAAATGGAAGCCGAGGCATTCGGCCTGCTGGACAATCCCGATATTTACTTTCAGGTATTTAATTTCCATGTTTATGGCAAAGAGAAGATGGATGAAATTAGAATAAATGCAAAATATTTAAGTTGTTAACATAAATTAATTTTAAATAAATATTTTAAATGTATTAAGATAATCCATTTTTTTGGCGGAATAACTACGGACTCCCTTCACATCAATACCTCTCAAATTACGACCCAAACACTCCCAGTCACCACAAGCGCCCAAAATCAATCCTCCTTCAGAGGAACACTCCTAGCCACACAAATTAACAACCCAACAAATCAGCTTTCAATCATCAAACGTAAGAGGAATAGCCACCAGAGCTGAACCTCCGTAAGTCAAAAGATCCTAATCCAAGTCCATGACTATGATACTTCATATTGGAATAGTGTTATTTTCTTCTCTTCTCTCTAGCCATCTCTCCGCTCCTGGATATAGGTCTCTTCAAATAGTCTTCATTTTCTTCTATTCTGCGCGACTCTTATCCATATTTTTCCCCTAACTGTTGTTATGTGACCAGTCTATCTTTTCTATGGGGTCGACCAATGTCTCTTTTTCCTTCCCATGGTCACCAAATCAAGACTCTGGGTGCCTATCTATCTGTTCCCTGTCTGACGACGTGTCCTGCCTATTTCCACATTAGCTATAATATCACAACTTATTTATTTAAATTCTATGAAATTGTTTCGTTGAATAAAATGGTATTTATATAAATTTTCATTATAGTTCTACCCGGACATGTATCCCAAGAGAACCGGCTCTATGGCTTGCTTCTCATTTCGCCTTCTGTTGGCCGAGTTACCGATGTACCTGAAGAAACCTGACATTGCCATAGCCAGACTGCACCTACTGCTGGCTGTTGTTCGTAAGGTAAATATTTTTTTTTATACGATTAAAACACTTTTTTTCAGGTTTCAGTTTATTTTTATCGACATTTTTCAATGCTTCTACACCTTTATCATTGGGAGAACGATATAAATATTACAGAGTTCATATTTTTCTCTCAGTGATGATGAAAGCTGCTGACTGTAGGCCGAACGCAACATCAGATGAGAGTAGTGATGTCAGGAGTTCCACTAAAGAACACCAAGGAGTTTGTCTACCTCGGAAGCAAAATAACATGAGACGTTCGGTCTAAGAGCGAGGTCGACAGCCGTATACATCAGGCTAGGCTTGCATTTAATAAAAGGTCGAAAATAATAGGATCGAATAATATAGACCTAAAACTGAGAATACTCCTCATCAAGACCTATGTATGGAGTATCTTGATGTACGGCTGCGAGATATGGTGCCTATCCGAAAGAGATAAACGGAGACTAGAGGCTTTTGAGATGTGGTCCTATAGAAGACTATTAGGAATTTCCTGGAGAGACCACATCACAAATGAGGAGATTCTCCAAAGAATCGAAGGAGGCACCTGCTCAGGACCTTGTCCGAAAGGCGTGCAAGATGGATCGGCCATGTAATACGACAAGAAGGTCCCTTGCATGCCGTAATGGAGGGTATGACCGAGGGGACAAACTCTAGGGGACGCCCACGCCGAGAGTACCTGGAGGACCTGTTGGTGGACGTGCGCTGCTCATCATATGCAGATTTCAAAAGAGCCGCACAAGACAGGGAAGAATGGAAGAGAAGAATAGAGGAAATTGGTGCAAACCAATCCCAGGATTGAAACCAGAGAAAAGAGAGATGATGGTGTAAAACCTTCAAAACCAATTTGCCTATATTAACACCGGTGGGATGAGCAATTAGTCTGCTGAACGCAGTCTCCTCGGAGATCAACGTCTTTTATATTAGTGAAAGTACGTTCAGAAGACAAATATTCTTGACTTTGGAGAGTATCTTGTCTTCCTAATGTCTAACCATCTCTCATGCATTCCTGGTATTATGTTGTATATATTATATTTTACCTTTACTCAATAGATGCCTTAAACATTTATGTTGTTTGTAATGTCTGTTGAGTTTATAAACTGATTTGATACATGTCGAGAAAAATAAATTATGTTTTAATCCACAAAAAATCGTAATTTTGCAATTCCACATATTTAATCCCATAAATTTATTAATAGTGTTCTTGTACTGACCCTTATATATGGAAGCGATGCATGGAACTGGCAAAAAAAGGATGAAAGTAGAATGCAGAGGAAATGAAATCTCTTAGACAAATGTGTGGAAAATCTGTGGTATGATAGAGTGTCGAATCAAAATATAAGGAATGATTGTGGTGCGAATGATGAACAAAATAATGAAATAATCATTAAGGTGGTTTGGACACATGGAAAGAATGAATGGTAAAAAAAACATATGTTAACGGTGTAAATGGAACTAGAAATAGAGGAAGACAGAGGAAAACGTGACACAATCAAATAAATTTAATATTGAATGTCGGCCACGTGAGGAGTCGGAAAAATTGACATGCGTGCATGTATGAATGTTGAGGAAGCGAGAGAAGTATGTCGGGAAAGAAAAGTGTGGCAGTCCATTCTTTCTGTCTACCCCTTCTTGAGATGGCATGATGGTTAGTTAGCTTTAGTTTAATTTATCATAAATATAAAGTTATTTACATTCTAGAATTGTTTCGTTTGCAGAGTTCATTTTTTAAATCTTTGAATATTGTAATTTGGAATTATATATTATTTTTATAGATGATCAAGAACTTAAAATCGTCCAAGTGCGAAGTGGGAACGGATTTTGAACTGACGGGCCAGGATCGCCAAGAGTCCATTAAACTGTGGTCAGCCCGGGAGGCGAGGATACAGTTTTCTGTCGTTAACTGCGCCTTGCAAATGAAGGTATGTGCATGACATGTTTATTAAATAGTTAGTTTTCTAGACGGTTTATTATATTTTATTATTATTTTGTTGAAAAAACTCCTTACATCATTACAGCACGAGCCAAATCGACGTAAAGGGTGAAAAAAAAGAATATCAAAGGAAATATACATAGAACCTTATGAATAGGAATATGTCAGTTATTTCCTTGCTGCCTTTATCATAAGCTTATTCACGAATTCGCCATAATTGCATCCAAAGAGGTCTATCTCTTTTGCAACCTCATTTAAAAGACAAATCGCTTTCAATACTGGAGAACTTCGAAGGGTCTCTGTGCGGCAATTTGGGGCATAAAATAATATATGCCCCCTTGCTCATGGGGAACGTATAGATTTAGTTCTCTCAGTATTCCTGGATTGTAAATCTTCTTCTTCTTTGCTAGCCTTCTTCCCTCCACTGCTGGATATAGGCCTCTTCCAATTTCCTCCACTCGTCTCTATCCTGCCCCCTTTGTATCCAAGATTTTCCAACCCTTTTGACAATATCATCGGTCCATCTCATCGGTGGCCTTCCGACACTTCGCCTATTTGCCCATGGTCTCCAACTGAGTATCTTGGGTGCCCATCTGTTGCCTGGATTGTAAATACCTCCGGATAATAGTTTAAAAAAATGCTAACCTAGAAAGATCATTCGATGAGTTTCAAGAGTGTTGAAATCCAACATTCCTGAGAGAAAAAGTGAGGGGTACAAAAAAGGATAGTAATTATACTCCCTGAGGTATAAATATCTCAAAAATCGTTTCTGGATCCTTTCTAGTTCCAAGATGACTGTACTTTCTCTGGGGTCCCAAATGATAGAGCAATACTCCAAGTTACTACGAACCAGCGCTTCATACAGTCGACGAATCGCCGTGGGGATGACTGGGACGACTTGCCTTGCTAGGTCATTATTAAATGACTTTCTAGAACACCGACGTCAAAATTAACTGCTTAGCGTATTAGCTACTCGAATTAACTCTAGCTGCTAATACCAATGAAAAAACGCACATTAGAGGGACCTTGTAGCCTTATCCAACCACGGGTATGCTAGGGACCAATAGTTTGCACATTAGAATGAATGGGTTCACACTTGCTTCTCTTGATTCTTTGAGGATTCCGCCATCTTGGAGAGCATCTATGATAGCATCAGCACAGACTGTTTTATCTTTCAACATGCAGAAATAACCTGCCTCTGGTGATGGCGGTGGGGAGAGCAATCAAACTCATGAACATCATCACTTCGGAGATGGACATTTTACATGTTGATTTTACATGAATTCAAGAGGAAAATACTCCAAATATTGGAAAGTATTCAGCCTTCTTAGCGTTGTATTTGTTCTTATGTTTTTGGTTCGATGCATTCTTCAAAATTTATGAATTATAATTATAAATACTTATTACATCCATGTTGGAAAATAAAGAATTTGAATTTAATTTATGGTTCCAGAAATGCACATCTCTAATTAAGTCTGGAAATGAATAAAGGATTCATTCAGAGCAGAGTTACTTTGTTTATTATTTTGTGTGCAATTTGATTTTTTTTTTCCTTTAAAATATGAATTATGTGTCAAAATATAATAAAAATGCATTACGGAAGTTGGAATTATGATTATTTCAGGATTATTCTCTGGCTATTCAGTTAGTGGAGAAACTGGCCGAAGACACAATGTGGGCCCCCGTGCAGTCCAGAGCCCTCTATTCTGCTTTGGGGCGCTGCTGCCTGCAAGCGGGACACATAGCGGGGGCTGAAGGGTACTTCAGGAAGGCTATTCAGATTCGTGGAACGTTGTGAGTTCAATTGATTATTGCTTTTGAGTTGTATCCTTATTTTTTGTATTGTAATAAGTATTGTATCAAGGTATTTATAGAAGTATTGTATCAAGGTATTTATAGAAGTATTGTATCAAGGTATTTATAGAAGAATTAAACAAGAATTTATCAATGAAAGCGAAAACGGCCATTCACAATGGAGTTCTGGTCCCATCACTAATGTATGGAAGCGAAGCATGGAACTGGCAGAAAAAGGATGAAAGTAGAATAAATGCGGTAGAGAAGAGGTCCCTAAGACGTATGTGTGGTAGAACGATGTACGACAGAATCTCAAATGCTGATATAAGAAAGGAATGTAGAGCGGAAGAAGGTATTATGAACAAAATTATGAAAGGATCGCTGCGTTGGTTCGGACATATGGAACGCATGGATGGAGAAAGAATGGTTAAGAAAGTATATGTTAATCGTGTAAATGGGGTACGGAGTCGAGGCAGACCGAGGAAAACGTGGCATGACCAAATTAATCAAATTTTAAAGGTTGGTCATGTTAGAAGTCGGAGGAATCGACGTGCGTGTATGACTCGTATGAATGTGGAGGAAGCTAGAGAGGTTTGCCAGGATAGAGTAGTGTGGCGGTCCATTCTCTCTGCCTACCTCTGCGGTGAAACGGCGTGATGGTTTGTTTGTATTTATTGAAGTGTTATATCAAGCTATTTATAGAAGTGTTATATCAAGGTATTTATAGAAATATTGTATCAAGGTATTTATAGAAGTATTGTAGCAAGTATCATTATCAAATATCATTTGATAATGCCTTAGAAGGGCGAAATATGTCATTCCCATAAAATATAATAAAACTTTTAGAAAAGTGACGTTTTCATTTGGTATTAATTATTTAATATGGCGTTTTACCTATTGTTCAATAAACAATAAATATGTGGGGATATTAATTATAGCGGACAAAGACTTCTATGAAATTGCATTTATTTTATAGATATCCAGAACAGGATGTCAGAGAGTTGGTGGACCAGTCGCTTCTGGCAGTCGCACAGAATGCGGTGGAAGATGCCTATCAGATTCTGTTGAAGGCCAAGGAGCTCGAACCTGCTAATATAATGGTAATACGAAAACATATTTTGATTAATTAATTTTGAACAGAATGTTCATTTTTGGAATTTCTGTGATACCACATTAGCCGTGGAAAATTATGTTAACCTTTTACACTCTGATAGCACTGCATTTGCAATATTAATACTTACGTTTCCAATAACTCTGAAGATGCAATAGGGGCCACACTGCTGCTGTTGTTTGGTAACAAATACTTATTTGAACAGCCATAGACATTACTATGCTATGCTTCGCCCTGTATGGCTATCCAGTATCATTTCGAGAAAGCTCAAGCTCTAAATATTCAGCAGTACAGTTAAAAGCGTACTGCTGTACGGATGTGAGACTTGGAAATCTACCGCGGACGTTATTGGTAAACTCCAGGTGTTTATAAATAGGTGCCTTCGCTCAATATTCAAGATCTATTGGCCCCAAACAGTGTCAAATGCCGTTCTCTGGACCATGGCAGGCGAAAAGCCAATTAGAGAACAAGTTACTAGACGCAAATGGCAGTGGATTGGTCACACTCTGAGACGGAACCCAGCCTGCATCGCTCAGGGCGTACTAGACTGGTCCCCTACGAGGGGAAAGAGGAAGCGAGGCAGAACTAAAGCTACCTGGAGAAGAGCCCTGCAGGACGAGGTTAAAGCAGCAGGCCTCACTTGGGATGATGTTAGGCATCAGGCATGCAATAGAGCCAGGGTGGAGAAGGTTCCTTGAGGCCTTACGCACCACGGAGGTGTGACAGGACAAAAATTAGAAGAAGAATACATTACTATACTGCTATTGTTGTTTGGTAACGAATACTTATTTGAACAGTCATAGACATGAATTCCAAATGAACCGTGACTTTGACGCGTGGTAGGCTGCAATTGCTTGATGTTGGTTATTTTATTTTTTTGAATCGCTCTTTACATCATTACAGCCCGCACCAAATCGATGTAAAAGGTATTGCTATCATATTGATTCTCGTGACATGTGATAGTTAGATATTTTATTTCCACTTTATTGCCACGTGAATTCTAAACCAGACCAAAGACAGTGTGACAATCACACTAACATCGCCAGGAATCGATGTGATATTTAGGTATGTCAGATTTTTATTTTCTATTTCAGATCTTAAACAACATGGCTGTCTGTCTTTTGTATACCGGTAAACTGAACGAGGCCATATCCGTAATGGAGAACGCCGTCATCTCGAATCCGAGCCGCGGATTGAGCGAGAATCTATTGTTGAACCTCTGCACCCTTTACGAGCTGGGGTCTTCCAACACCATGGCCAAGAAGATGTCCCTGCTCCGACAGTTGTGCAGATTCAAGAGCGACACAGTCACCGACGTGCAAACGTGCCTGAAGCTGCAAATGACGTCAAACTGATTGAACAATTCTTGCAATTTTTTTGCGAGAATAAGGTGAAAAAATGTTCTTAATTATAACATGAAAATGTTTATTGAAATTACTTTAATAAAATGTCTCTTGTAAGAAAAATAAATTATTAAAAGTTTAGTCAATGAAATGTTTTTTTCTTAATCAAGAGAATAAAAGTTCTATGTTGGAACTGGATCTGGGTTCTACCTTATAATTATCAGATGTGATTTGAAGATTGTGTAGTAATTCATATGCAATTATAATCATATTGAACAGAATTTCTGAATATTTGTAAAGCCATTTCATTCTTCATGGATATAATTATTTTAAAAATAGAATTGCTGGCAATTTATTGTCTTTTTGGGAGTATCAGCCCGAAGGCTAATGGAAACTTCTTTCTTGGAATAATAAATTTCTAAGTTGGATAGTGAGGGGAGGGTTACTTGGAGGATGTAGTGGGTTGTGTCCGACATTTGGACCTGACTACCCGGGTAGGGAGGAAGCGTGGAGGGGTTGGGGGATGGCCTTGGACAAGGGCTGAGGTCATGGGTGGAGACCGAGAGACGGTGACAGGGAGTGACCTTAGGTGGGGGCCGATTGGTTCTGGTTACAGAACCGAATGGGACAAGAGTGGCCTTACGTGGGGACCGCCATGGCAATGGGGTTGAGATAGAGAAGGGTTGGAGCATGAGTCTTTGGAGTAAACAGCGGGTCGGCAGCGATGGCGGTGGTGGGAGAAGCAAGGGATGGAGGCATCCAAGGAACGCCAGCATGCTCGGAAATGGCAGCAGGTCGGGAAGATGGTAACGGCAAAATGGAGTAGTGAGCAATTACGACGGTTAGGAACTGTGGCGGCGGCAGCGAAGGCAAAAGCCTACTCAGGCAGAAGTTGTCATTTTAGCTGGCGAGCCGACGGGAAGGCGTATAGAGCGATGTACAATTTGGATTTGAGAGTGTGCACTGTTTGATATTTTTCCATGTTGAATCACCATAAAAAACAATAAATCACTTATGATGATGCATATACATGTATATGGAACTGCTTTTAATCTTGAAGAATTACCAAAATGCAGAAAATTTCATTTTTTTTTGTGAGAAGCTTCAAATGAGAGCCCGCTATTTTTTTAAATAAACGATTATTAACGAGATCGATATAAACTTATCGTTTATATTGTTTTCCCGATGATGAAGGTGCTAGCCCTCAAAACATGTACAGAAAAATAAACTCAAAAGTGGAAAAAACATGTACAGAAAAATAAACTCAAAAGTGGAAAAAACAGTGTTTTATTTTATTCATAAAAAAAAAATTATGTTGGCCATGTGAGTCGGAGAAATCAAAGTGTATGCATGACATGATGTATGAATGTTGAGAAAGCGGGAGAAGTATGTCAGGAAATAATGATGTGGCAGTCCATTCTTTCTACCTACCCCTTTGGCGAGACGGCTTGATGGCATTTTTTTTTTAGAAATAAAATTTCCACAGTTTACACCGTACTAGGGCGATCTTTATTGATACAAAAACACAGAAAATGTACAATTCTTTTTATTACAGCATATCATTTTTGACAATAAACCTAGGATGAAAATTTACATAGAAAAATAAAATTAAATCGTTTTGTAAAAGTACTCCTTCAGATTATGCTTGAATATTACAACGGCTCGCCGTCTATTCCTGTCAGATCTATGCTCAAGTCTTAGGAGCCGAGTTGATACAAGACTTAAAATTATTAGCGCCCTAAAATTACGGGTGTAAGAACTAGACTCCTAAAATTGCGTCTATGGAATAGAATTTCAAACTTTGCAATATTTTTATAATACTGAAACCACAGTAGAAAATAATCTATGGTATAAAAAAGTTCACAGGCCACGGAAACAGAAAACATTTTTAGATACACGGTTATTCTGAACGCACTGTAAAAGCGTAAAATGAAGCATTTTTACTTTATTAAAATAAAGTATTAATTACATATGGTCACTCTAAATTCCGCTGTATTTTAACACAATTTACATGCTGTTATAAATAACAATTCATACTAAAACCTGTAACTTTGGGTTTATTTTAAATAGGTGACCATACAATATATTTTTTTTCAAATTTAAAAATGCATTCATCGCTGTTATGCTTGTTTTAAACACAAGAATCAATAGAACATTATTTTTTTATATTTCAATGCCTATACAGGGAGTAGCCAATACTCAAATACCATCCAAAAACAAAAATAATTGCAACGTATCTGATGCCAGAAACCACAATTTGTTTTTGTATATTTGATTACATTTATCAAATCATTTTGTGATGAATGAATGTCATAAATAAGTTGATCACATTTTATAGAATATAAAATTAAATGAGCTACTCTCTGCCAAAATTTTGGTTTCCTGAAAGGGCAATTTATTTAACGTAGATTTAATCTTATTCAAGGATACAGTGATAAAGGGATCATTTTTAGATCTACGCAAATTTTGAACAAGTGAGATGATTTCAAAATCCTTTTCTACATCAAACTAAGTTTGATTACAACCGCAGTGTTTTTTCTATGCTTCTATAAACAATTTGCAACATCTAGTTTCGACGTGACCTCACTTGCAAATTTGATTTAATAATGATGGATATAGAATGTGATGTAAATTGTCACCCTTTCAGGATATATGTGTTGTAAAATTACATTTGTTACGTGCAAACAATTATTTGAGCCCCTACAGGCAACCAGGTTTCGTGCGAAGGCACAATTGTGTCATTTCCGATATGTCTGCACATCTAACAGATGCATCACAAATCGGTAAAATTGCCACACAATCAACTTGACAAGGTTTCCTACAGACGTAAGAGGAATAGCCATTAGAGCTGAACCTCTGTAAGCCAGAAGATCCAAATCCAAGGATTTCTCTCTAATCCAAATCACTTTAGCTTATCAGATTGTGTAAGACATTCATCCTAATGTCCTGATTTTTATCATAATCCAAACAGTTCAGCAGTCTGACAAAATATTATGTAGAGCAGCGGTTCTCAGTGTGCTCTGCGGAACCCTGGGGCTCCGCAAGGCCTCCGCTGTGACAAGCAGCATAATAAACCTACAATAACGCTACGATCAAAATCTGTAGATTAAACAATTTAGCTTCACTACACACCCAGGCAGTGTACTGTTTAATTATAATTAAATAATGTAGATGTTTGAGAACCGCTGATATAGAAGTTCTGAAATAATCATTAAAAAACCTATATTGATCTTCACTTTTGTCTTACATATTCATATTAAATGAAATGTTTTAAACAACACTTCCTTCATAGTTTAAGGTCAACCCCACAATAAAAAATTGATATAAAAAAATTAATTATAATAATCCGGGAGAGATGGGGGTAATTGTTACGAGTGTCAGATTGGAGCCATCAAAGAACGAAGAAGAATCCATTATACTGGCAGAAAAACTATATTAACTGTTGAATTTGAAACACTTTTAAAATATCACAATTTATTTATTTAAACTCATATTGTAATACCAAATGAGTCAATATTGGTTAACGAAACAGCTGTCGCAGCGAATATTTCATAGAGTAAATAAATTGAAATGTGTTCCAAATTAAACAGTTAAAAATGTTTTTGATCAATATAAAAAACACATTAAATTTAAATACCTCGGCAGCATACTAATGCAATCTCTTGACCCAGATGCAGAGATAAAATGCAGAATTGAGGCAGCAAGAGCTGCATTTAATAAAATGAAATCACTCTTCTGCAATGATAACGTAAACTTGAAACTCCGCCAGAGAATGATCAAATGCTATGTGTGGTCTGTTTTATTGTACGGGTGTGAAACGTGGACCTTGAAAGTTAACTCAATGAACAGACTGGAAGCATTTGAAATGTGGCTCCATCGCCGAATACTCAGAGTTCCCTGGACAGACATGATTACCAATACCCAAGTCCTGAGGCGAGCTAGAGTTGATAGGGAACTGTTATCACATCTGGGTCAAATACTGGGTGGGAAAAAGTACCACCTTCTTCAACTGGAGGGGAAAATTGAGGGACGCCGAGGGCCCGGTAGGAAACAAATGTCCTGGCTGCGAAACGTGAGGGAGTGGACCGGCACCCGAAGTGTGGAGGAAATGTTCTGAGCGACGCAGGACAGGAACAGGTTCACCGAGGTGATCGCCAACGTTGGGGGGACCTGACAGGGCACTTGAAGAAGAAGAAGAAGAAGATATAAATAAATGAAGTGTTGTTCAAAACAAAATTAATTTATTTCACTTGATTGATATTTTTTTTATGAAACTTTGTACTTCTATAATAAATACTTGGCTGATGTCACTATTTTAAAGGAATAATTGTGTAATAATAGCATCAGTGTCACAATATTTATTTTTAATGCTAAGTTGCGTTCATAGTATAATCCTATTGAGTGGTCATAAAAACCTTTGAAGTCTTGTTTCGAGTAAATGAAAATTTACAATTATAGGGTTTTGCATTAAGAGCGCTTGAACTTTTAAATGAAATAAAACACTACATTAGAATATCTATGGTTTTCAGACATAATAAAAATATCTGAAAAGACGATTTGTAACTAGTTGTTAAAAAGTTTTATTTCAAGTTAGCTTTCTAGATATATATTTTATTTTATAGACACCGAAATAAGTTGCTCAGTAATACATGAGATCATGTATGATTATTGCGTGAATACTGCGTAAGTATTATTTATTTTAAATTCAGAACTATTAACGATGAAACTATATAACTAGAGTTAGCTACAATTGAGATAGAAATTTTTCACTGTGGAAACTTCACAACCATATTAAAACTAGAAATCTAGCATTTTTCATTATTAAAAAAATCATTTATCATATATGCAGTGTGATTTCAAAATTGCAAAACTATTTTATTTTAAAACATTGTTATTGTTTCTTGAACAATGATGTAAAACTCCATATCAAATAATTAATACGAAAGAAAATATCCGTTTTCTAGAAGTTTTATTAATATGGGAATGACAAACATTTCATATCAAGCATTTGATAATACCTTAGCAAGCTGAAACATATAATTACCATAAAATATAAGAAAACAGACGCTTTCATTCTTATTAATTACAAAGAAATCATACAAATTCAAGCGTCCATCTTTAATGACACACTGATCAAACAGAAATTAAATTAAATTCAAACAGATTAAGATGATAGACTTTCATATTAAGTCATGTTTCTCTTGGGTTAATGATTTGATATTCGCATAATTTTTTTTATACCATTGACAAATTTACTTTTGAGGACTTCCGAAATGAAGACACTGAGGACGATAGCAGGCAAGACACTGAGGGATCGCGTGAGGAACACCAGAATAAGAGAGATATGTGAGGTTGAGGATATTATAAGATGGAGCAGACAGCGAAAAAGGGACTGGTACGGTCATGTTCAAAGAATGGACACCACCAGACTCCCCTTTATTGCATTGCATAATCAACCTCATGGGACTCGTCCTCGTGGAAGACCTCCTAAAAGATGGAAGGACAGCTGGGAATCTATCTCACAGGAGGAGCAACACTCTGGAGAACAGGACACATAGGTCTACAATAAGGAAGTAGAAGACAAATTTATAAAAATTCAATTAGAGTTGAATTAATTCACAAATAATTAGAATGACAAATATGTAAACTAATAATTTAAGATGAATTTAACAGAAAATAAAGTGTCGGGAGGAGAAGAAAACTCCTAGTTAGAAAACCTAGGAGAACAATTCAGTTGCATGTCCCTGTTTAGAGCAGGTGTACCAAGGGTAGAAATAGTCATGATGTTGTCCAACCTCTGATAGGAGAGGAACAAGAATTATAATTTATTGATGGAAGAAATATATTTAAAAATATTTAAAATGTATTTAGGATAGAAAAATAAAACCAAATTAATAATACAGTTGAATCACTCATGAATCGTAATAAAACTTTTTTTATTTTATTTCTCGATATAAACAATTGAAGTTAATAAGTTTTAATATCCAATTTCTTGTGATTTTTGTATACATATTTAGTGCATTTACAATCCAAAATACAATCCGTCCATAATATAAGCTAATATTTTGATATAATTGGCGTGCACAGAATAACATCCTTTGATGTCCTATTCTCTTGAAGCCTCTATGTCGAAGATCGTTTACAAGACGGTGATTACGTTTTAAACAATTTTGAAATATCACTGCATACATTTTAGTTTATTAATCATGACGTACACACCATTAATACATTTAAATTAACCCTTACAATGCGGTTAGAAATTTTAAGTCTACACTGTTATAAATTAATTAGTTTAGTGTTAATAAAACACAAACATATCGATTTAAACCTAATTCATATTATTGCAGTCTTTCGCAAAGTAAGAGTTAATTTAAAGAGTTATTTGGCGATATAAATTTTATGTACGCGAGTCTTAAAACGAGAAATATCCAGATCTCTAAGATATAGACTATCGGTAGTAATGTAACAATTAAAAAAAATGTTAATACAAATATTTATATCAAAAATAAATAAGTGTCATCGAAACTGGTGCTTACACGTTAAACAATACACAAAGTCTCAGGTAGAAGTCTCAAAAAATAGTTTAAACAAAGATTAATGCAAGAATAGCACTACGAGGATGTCACACTGGGGTTCATTTGATCTGTTTGTTAGGAATCTAGAGGAAAAAATATATAAATACGAGTATATATAAAAGTAAAAAAACAATTCTCAAAATCTCAGGTGAAACGCTGTTTTAAACGTAAACTCGATCAAAACACATGACACATGTTAATAATAAGCAAATACCTCACAAAATCATGCACCATTTTTAACAAGGTTTTCTAATGATTTTACTGAAATCTCTTGATGATTCAAATAATAATTCAATAAAACATTTTTTATAAAACATGCGTGCGACATATCATGACATACGCTGTAGAGACGCGGGCCAACACTGTGCGAACTAAGGGACTACTAAGAACATCGGAGATGAAGGTCCTAAGATCAATTACTGGAAAGACTCTCCGAGATCGTGTCCGCAACGCAGACATAAGAAAAACAGTAGATTCAGAAGATACTGGAGGGACCATGTAACCCGAATGGATGGTGACAGACTTGCATATACTGCCACTTATGAAATCCCCTCCGGACACCGCCCACCTGGAAGACCGCCTAAGAGATGGAAGGACAGCTGGACCTCATCATCCGACGAAACATGATTGCTGTGTCACAGATCGTCAGATCTATTAAAAGAAGAAGTAGAACTATTTAACAGTCTGTTGATGCCAGTGGGCCTGTTGAAACCAGTCACTGTCGAAATAAAGCCAAAAGTGGAAGTAGTTATTAAAAACATTGTTTTATTTAATTAATACAAATGAAAATGACTGTTTTATTATATTTGATGTGCACGACATGTTTTGCCTGTCTGGGGCATTATCAGATTTAATAAAATGACCGCTTAACATGTTTGCAATATAGTTTATATGCCAATTATTAATGTCTAAAGCCAACAGGTTACGATACTGTATTTCATCGAGGCGGTAATTGTACCAATGAAGATACAAATATCGAAACAGATTAGCAGCCAATATAAACAATTAGTAATAAAAACTAGACTTCGAATTAGGAAAAATTAAAATGCCTGACTGCAAAGTTTACATATATAATATGAAACACTCTGTTTTAAGTTAAATGGATAGTTTTACATATATATTTTTTAAATGTCGATACTGTGAATTACTGTATGCATTTTAAAGGCAAATGCATCTTTTTGATGGGCGGAAATTATAAAAAAACACAATTCTTTTTAATTGTTCGATCGAGTTATTTTGCCGCGCCATTACTGCCTTGATAACAGTTTATCCATTGGTCAAATTGGGGACAAAAGACTTGACTTGAAATATAGATAACGAGGATTCGATCCCGGACACAACCGGAATCTTATTCCAGTTTTTGTTCAGCCAAAAAATAATACAGAATGAAAATTTCAAGCAGTCTGTTTATTGTTTTAGAGACACAGGTATAGACCAAATTCATGTGTATATAACAGGAAATATATCCAATGAAGAATTTCACTGGAATCTCTAATGTGAGCAGAAAATAGCTCATTATTATGAAGAAGGAATCTAGTTGTGTGAATAAAATTATGATTTTAAGGCATCCATACAGCATGTTGCGTCCTCAATGTGTTTTCGTTCGAGTTTACTTTTGAAATAAGCAATCCGTGCATTATCTTCGTACCATTTAATTACGTGATTCTACTTTCAATCTAAAACAAGACGGGTGTCTGGTGGATCTACGAAAATTGTCAATGTTATGAAACTTATGAATTAAAATTTCAAAGAAATTATACAAAAAATACAGAGATAGTTCCGTATTCGAAAAATTTATTATGTACACAAATAAAATAAGGATATAAAATACTACATGTTCAAAGGAGGCAATTATTTTTTGATATGATATAAAATATTTTAAATATGACTTTTTGATTTCACCCTGAACATCATCACCTTCTATACAACCTTTCCAACCCTTCTATTATATGTTTAGTTTTTCTCGTTTAAAAACTCTAATTCCATTTTATTTGTTGTCAAAGCCTAATTGTTTAAAATATTTTACCAAACAAAAAATAATTGCTTCGGGAAGAATTGGATATTGTCACCTAAAAAACAATCTTATATACGCAGAAAAAGATCATTTCAACAGCCATATTTGATCTATTACCGTCGACGTATAGACGTCCTTCATATTTTTCTACCTATTCCAATTTCCAGTCGAGTTAAAAATTAAAACATTTCAATTAAGACACGAATACGGATCTTTCTCTGCACATAACATTCTTCAGTCGTCCATTTTGCCGCGCGTACATTATTTATACACCGAAAGCGTCGTTAATTCAAAACTACTCGTCTATCTAAATATCAGCTTACGTAGCGGTTATATTAATTGTTAAAATCTGGCAATCATTCAAAAAGCGGGACGGATATTTCTTTAGTCGATGGAATAAGATTTACACAGCTTTTGCAATTTAAACATTAAGGTGTTCTTTTTTATGTTTTCATTCTGGCAACACGATTCCCAATCTTTTTACGTCGTTTTATCTGTGGTCATTATTATTCATTTAAATTAATAATGCTATAATTATAAATTATACGATAATTAAAATTTATGAGTATTATATGCATCCATTATACACATATTTATTTTTAATAACAAAGATTAATAAAATAGCTCTAGATGCAAGAGGTATATTCAATTTTAAATGTAATATAATTAAAATTGTTATTGATGGATATTTCAATTATGAAACTGTATTGCTAAATTTGGAAGTGTTGCAGCGGGAACTTGGAGCCATAGGACCAACCAAGAGATCCGTACGATGACCCAGCGGCCCCTTATAACGAGCACCGTGAGAGCCGGTCGCCTAGCATGGATTGGGCGTCTAGACCGACTGGAGTAAGACCTCTAGCAAGGCCTAGGCAGCGCCTAATGGGCAATGTTCTGGCTGATCTGGCTAGGTTGGGCGAATCGGACTGCTGGGAGCAACAGGCGCGAGATAGAGGAGCTTGGCGAAAAATCACCAAGGAGGCTAAAACTCTTCAAGAGTTGTAAGGCCATAGGAAGTAAGTATTGCTAAATTTGGATCTTTTGATGCGACAACGGCAGTATAACCTTCTTGGCCATCCTAAATAGTATAGTTCTAACTTTTTTTAATGTTTAAACAATGATTGCCAAATTTCAACGAGAGAGGGTTTTAAACAACAAGAGATATGAATCTTCGCTATGGTTACACATTGATTATTGCCAATATCACAAAATGAGGCCTAATAGTGAACGGTAGCTAATTCCCAACAATATTGAAATCTTCCCTAACGAAGAACACTAACGAAAATTAGTGCCGACACTTTGAATAAAAAAAAAATATTTAACCAACTATCTAACCATCACACCGTCTTCCAAAGGGGTAGGCAGAAATAATGGAATAGATAAAAATGTTTTATTGTTCGAAAATAATTAGATTATTTTTGCATGTGGCAAACACAGTAACTAAAGTTTTTTTAAACTAGTCTATAGATTAACTGTATCTCAATAGAGACGAAGAAGTAAATTGTTTTCTGGGAACAGAATATGGTGGCCGAGGCGCTTAACAGTGCATTAATAAAGATTTTCTGCTTAATGCTTCCCAATCTTAATAGATGACGCTAGTGTAGAGTGAACTAAAAAATGTGAAGAGCAGTGCAGTATTCTAGCATATATACATCTTCCAAAAATTTTCAGACGTGGTGGTATAAAAAAGGGCGGAATGGGGAATGTTGTTAAACATAAAGCGATCGCTCAACCCAGCCAATGACAGGTCACAAGTCCGGTAAGCGCCTCGGCCACCATATTCTGTTCCCAGAAAACAATTTACATCTTCGTCTCTATTGAGATAAAATTGATCCTTATAAAAAAATTATTTATCCGCAATGGGTAAAATCCAGTATTCGTCTACAAGAATTTGTATACATTCAAAATGTTGTAGAAAAAAGTTTGACTTTTGTTACTTTGTGAATACCTTTACAACTAGCACCTATATTACATGCAAATAATCTTGTGGTAAATTTTGAATATCATTGTTTTTAATAATAAATAAATAAAAAAACGTTTCATTTAAGAAATAATTTTTTTTTTTTTGTTAAATCTTAATTTAAAACTGGATAGATATATGTTTTAGCATTTTTTTTTTATCAAAATATCGGCAACACTATTAAATGAATATCAAGAAAGATTTCAATGTGTTATAATATCTAATTTATGCCATATTATGATAAAAGTAGAAATGACACACAGAATATAATTACAAGTGATGCATGGTGGTAAAACAGGACATGACAAAATCAAAAGAAACAAACGAAAAAGAAAAATCTAGACTATTCCAAAATCAAATTTAAAAGTGTATTGCAAATTGATAAATCATTTATCACAATTATCAGGATGAAAAAAGTCAATAATTGGTGCAGCAGTCTAAATATTGGAAGTCGAAAATGTGATGTTGAACATAAAAGAAAACAAATTTTTGTTTAGACAATACAAGTTATTACACTTCTTTGAAATTAATTTAAAAAAAATATTCATTAGCTATTTTCTTTTTTTATTAAGTCATGAAAATAAAATATTAATAAACAAAATTATGTAAATACGGAAATGAAATAAATCAGAAGTAGAAATTTGAGTACATATTTTTTAAATAAAATAATAATACACGTTAAGTATTTGTATCTAAACCACTTTATTTGGTAACACCAACCGGTTGGCGGAGTAAGGGGGATCCTATTGACTCTTCGGGCGCTGCATGGCCATCACCGTGGTGATGGCCATGCTACGCTGGAGGATTGATCTGATCCCAAGTACCTATCCACACCTCCTCGACTTTGGTCTCCCCTGGAAACTATGCGAAATGTTAGAGATCGAGTGTGAATAACCTCGGTGGATAATATTGATGCATAGGCTCACGTGGAAGGACACCTCGCCAACCCGTCTGGCAAGCGTGGCGTTGTAATGCCAACCACCCCCCGTATGACATGTCAGACATGGAGAAGTATGGGGGAGGCCTATGTCCAACAGTGGACGACAACGGGTGTTAAAGAAAGAAACGGTTTCGCTTCCGCCGGAGCTTCGTCAGGGTGAGATAATAAATGGTTTCTGTGAGAAAAACTTCAGTTTATTCTCTTACCCTGAAGAAGCTCCGGCGGGAGCGAAACCAGTTGGTGTTACCACAGAAAGTGGTTTAGATACAAATACTAAAAGTGTATTATTATTTTATTTAATAATGTCACACCACAAACTAAGAACTTCATAAGAAAGTTTTTTTTTTAATGTTGGCAATGTTTTAAAGTATGTCGCAAACAATTCTCAGGTTTAATATTTTATAAACATCCAAGAGCTATTAATTTTTATACTATGGCCACACGAGTGCTCAGAGCTACGCTGCGAGATAGGTGACATATCGTAGCAAATTATAATACTTCGTACTATTGCGATTGCCGCACTATGCGTATAGTAGACAAGCTTAGCACTAAGAGAAGCACTTTGGTGTGTCCTTAGCTTAACATGGAGGGTATTTTCATTATATTTCATGTGATGCTTTCGGTGAAATAAAACTATTATGAAATATATTGTTTTCAAATAAAGGTATTATAAAATAAAAAAATATTTTGCACCACATTATAAGATAAATTGATTGTGTAACATTAAAAAGATGTTTTATTTAGTGAATATTACACATATCTGCTTGCAAAAGTACAGTAGAACTCCAAGTATCCAAATCGCTTTCAGAATTAAAAAAAATTAAGATGGAAACGTACTGCGATTTGCAAAATAATTATTCTGTGGATGACGACAGTCAAACTAATGACTTTAACGGTAACTACGCTTAACATGTTAAAGTGTTGCCTTTTCATTTAATTTATTAAGAACTTCTTTCTTTAAAAACAATTTGATATTTTTTTTCTCCCATTTTCAACACACATACAGTAATACAGTAATTAATAAAAATAGATCCATTTTTCAGAAAGAATCCAATTTTAGATAAACTTAAGGCATTAACACTGTGGAATTCCATAATGACGAACTTTTATGAATTAAAACACTGTTTTTTCCACTTTTGATGGAAAAAAGTTGAGTTTTAACCGCCCTATGCATATGAATATGATACGCACGATTGTACCATTCTGCGCTATCCCGTACCACGTACGCGCTTGAGAAAAACTAATGCACCTTAAATGTACAAGCTGTTAGGGATATGCGCGTATGCCAACAGCACACGAGTAATGTCTTCACAAGTATGATAGTTTTACAAGGGGCAGGCGAAGTGTGCGGTCGAGTTTTTGACGTTTTTAAAAAAATTAAATTAATATATAATTAATAAATGTGATTTTTTTAGCATGTTACCTGGAGGTAGGGCGGTTAATTCATAAAAATTCGAAAGAATCCTACTATCCGAATGGGGTCCGGTCCCAATTGATCCGGATAATTGTAGTTCTACTGTAGTATCAAATTAGTTTATATTTCATTTAAGATGAAACGTACGACTTGTAACAAGTTTAAACTATAAAAAAAAATGCGTGTATGAATAAAATAATCAAATATTTAAAATGCATTTCAAAAACTCCATGCAAGGTGTACTATGAAAAAAAAAAATCAGATAACGTGGTCATATTGATAACAGAAAGAAAGAAAATTCATTTTATAATAATGTCTTTCGGTATGTATTATAAAAATTAAAAAAAATTGTCAACAAACATAATAAAAATCAATGTGTAGGATATTTTATTTTTTGAATATTTGATTCAAATGTAATTCAAAGAGATAATTCGCAGGTGGGCAAGATGAATCTAGCTGTAAACAACTGATAGTTAAATTGATTAAGCATATTTCTGGAGTAAGGATAAATAAGATTCCTAATCGTAACAGAAAAGAATGGGATAATGTTTGTAATGGATAAAAGAAACCATTATCATTTCAGAAATCCCAATGTGCTCAGAGTCCTATACAACGCATTGGTTCAGAGCAGACTCGAAAGTGGTTCTGTGATATAAAGTCCTCACGAGGCGAGATATTCCGTTATGTTGGAGAGGGTTCAGAAAAAATTTCTGAGGTATCTCTACATGAGAGAGTATGGTAGTTATCCGTGGCTCTATCCCACGGCATTTCTGTTAGGAATGCTTGGAACCAATTCATTACAGCTTCGAAGAGATGGGCATCTCATTACCCATTTCTTTAAATTAATCAGGGGATATTTCGAGAACTCGGCCGTGCTAGAGGATGTTGGTCTTTTTGTCCCTGATAGATTTCTCCGACAGTGACAGCACAGATTGTTTTACCTACCGGCCACCAGAACCAATCTACCTCTGGTGAACCCGGTGGGAAGAGCAATTAGTCTGCTGAACGCGGTCTCCTCGGAGATCGACGTCTTTCATGTTAGTGAAAGTACGTTCAGAAGGCAAATACTCTTAATTCTGGAGAGTATCCTGTCTTCCCAATGTTGAACCATCTCTTATGCGTTTCTGGTAGTATACTATATATAATATATTATTTTACCTGTTCTCAATAGATGCCTTAAACATTTTCCTGTTTGTAATGTCTTTAGAGTTAATAAACTGATTTGATTTATGTGAAATGCTAATTGATGCCCATGACGGAATAACATTTACTAAAATGATACGTCTATTGTCACTGTAGAATATCTATTTTGAACGTAAAATAGTTTAACTTAACTTAACTTATACAAAAAAAATAATAATAATCGCATGTCCTGTTTTGAGAATATTCGATCACATCACAATCTAAGATTGAAAAGAAAAATGAGCGACAAATTTACACTTAACATAGTGACACTGGTGGCTCTAAAGTTGTCCAGTCGTGAAAATAACTTCCGCCATCTTACCTAGTAATTTCACATAAACACTAAAAATACTTGAGAAAACAAATCCCTTCGGATATAGTCTCGATTGTTCACATTTTTTGTTTTCTTAAATTTTTAGTTCACATGACCGCCTCATTCATTTGTTCCTTCTTCAAAAACTTCACCATTAAACTAAAACATTGGTTTTTCATTTCAATTTACTTATAAAAAATAATTACTACTTAATATTAAAGCTTTTACTTAAAATAAATGATATTTCATAAATCAGAATCGAAGATGGAAAAAAAAGAACTTCAATTATTATTTAAAATAAAAAAGAACACTTTTTAAAGCAAACCATAGAAAATATATTATTTTAGAACTTAACATTATAAAAGTGATGAGGAGATTCATACTATGTATAATTTGAATGTAGAATCACAATATATTGTACTTATGACCATAATTCAAGTTAATTGGCTTGAATTATTACTGAACGGTGTCTATTGGTTGAGCGGTGTAAGAATCATAAATGAAAAGTTGTTATGGAAAGTTTAATTTGACATGAACAAAAAAATTCCTTTAATATTGGAGCATCGTTAAGTTTTATTATATTTTATAGGAATAACATGTTTCGCTTTGCTAGGGCATTATACAAATGTGTTTAATAATAACAATTGACAATGCTGTAGTAAGGTGAAACATGCCACTACCATTAAATTAAATAAAACTTTTTGAAAACTCATTTTCATTGATATTCAACAAAGAAATGGTCAATCAAAATAGTAAACTTGAAATTTTTACATTTAAATGTGTATGAAAACAGACTCCAAAAAATATTTATAAATATGACCATATAAAAAAAATATTATTCAATAAAAGAAGTTTGAATATTACAAAACCTGTTTTATAGATCTTTATCACTATTCAAATTAAAAATTAACACTTTTCAAGTCAATGGAGATGGAAAATTATCGGCAAAAAAAATACTGTAATAAAAAATTCAATGTACATTTCACTGCTAGCACAATTAACCTGCCATTAATTAAAAAAAGTTCAATTAACCAAAGACGAACCCGCATCTTTTACAAGCGTTGAAAAACAAAAGCCAAACAGACCACCGTTTGAAGAAGGAACACGAAGAACAAAAACAGTTGAAGTTTAACACATGTGAACCACGTTATAAATCACGTCATACTAGAGGACTGGCAAAGTGATCAGCCGTAGCGTTGGCAATTGTTTACGTCCCCGTTCTGGCTTATGCCGATCCGCTTTATGAAGTCTTCCTGAAGCATCACGGTCTTCATGATGTTGGGAGAGATGTTGTTGTAGACCTGCTGGTCGTTTCTCTCCGGACACATGGTGCTGTATCCCCCGTCCATGAGCTGCGAGCCCGTGGTGTCCAGGGCGGTCCAGTACGCCTCGCTCGGAGACGTAGAAGAACCCCCGGGAGGTGCGGTGGCGGGCGCCCCCGTGTACCTAAAGTAAGGGTTCTTAAGATCTAACGTGTTCGAAGACGTGACGGTCGTTCCCTCTAAAACAAGGTCCATCGTCACGTCGTAACTCTGCTTCTTATTAGCCAACAATAACACTCTCCCCGACATAACTTGTCCCTGCTTCACAAAGATAGGAGTTTCGAGCAAGCATCGCACTTGGTACCAGTGAGTGAGTGGCTCGGTGGGCGCAGTGGAGAGCCACACATGCATTGAACTGCCGGCAAACGCGACGTCAAACCAGAAGGCTAGTCCGTGGCACGTTCCGGACTGAAGGATATTGAACTGAAGGGGTATTTCTAAACGGTGTAAATCGGATTCACTCGCTTCTAAGAAGTCCACCACGTGCCGCACAGATTTGGACATGCAGATGCGTATATCAAACGTATCCACGATGGGCTGTCGGAAGTACTCCTTCATGGCTGCGGTTCTTAAAGAGCTGAGGTCCACTCCGTGGAAGCATGTTTGATACCAGAAGTTTGCCTTGTTATACTGCTCCATGAAGAGGGCATCGTCCGTGAACGGAGCTATGTGTAAGTCTCCGCGGGAAGGAAACATTTTCCCTCCGGGTTGGAGCCATTTTTTCGCGTGTAAATACGTCTCCAGCATTCTCTCGTTGTACAGCATGTAGCCCATGGGCTCTGATATGATCACGTCCACTGTCTCGGGCAGTTCGATTTCTTCTATTTTCCCGGCGACAATTTTGATCCTTTCGTGTAGACCGTTCGCGTTCACGAGAACTTGCGCATGGTGCGCCATGTTGCTCGCCTCCACAGCGTAAACTTTCTTGGCTCCGGCTTGGGCGGCAAAGAACGATAATATTCCAGACCCCGCGCCGACATCGAGCACTATTTTGTCCTTAAAATCCAAGATGTTGCTCAGAATAGCGCGCTGGTAGGTGCTGGTGCGGACGTAGTCTTGCATCATGTTCTGCTGTTGGCTCAGAAACCCGTAAAATTGAAAATATTGCATGGCCGACGAGTCCTCCGTTCTCACGGTGAACATAGAAGAGCTCCGCCCGGCCTTCATGTCATTGATGAGCAAATTAAACTTTCGCGTGTCAGCCTCAGAACTGAACTTCAAAAACAGCGTTTCATTGTCAATTGTAAATATATAAGACTGAGCGGCGACCCTGGCACACTCGGTCTCACTGTAGACGGGGATCTCGAGCACTTCCTGGCTGGTGGCCGCGTCGGATTTAATAATTTTAACACTCAGTCCTTGCGGGTCATATTCCACGCTAACACTTGTCGGAAAATTAAATTTCGGCGTCAATCCGCCGTCGTTATTGACCGCCGAAACCGTGACGGCGCGAAACACGTTCGCCATTTTTAATGCTTTTTGCGGCAAGGAAGTGCGATAACCCGACGGTCGAAATGGCAAACAAAGAAGTTTACCGCTCCAACTTCAGATCAATCTAACGAACAGCCTGAACATCGAACGGAGAGTCATCTATGGTTTCTGTGAAACTTAACGGGGTTGGTTTAAAATTATTGTTATTTTTTTGTTTAAAAACTCAAATAAACCACATTTTTTAATTAAAATGTAATGGTAATTAAAAGCAAATTTTTTAGAGTTTTAAATGAACTTTTCAGTAATTTCCAACTAAAATTAATATTGTTCAGCGTGGTAAAGAAAATATTAACAATTTTTTTTTGCTGCACTAAAAAAAGTTATTTTATATTAATGACAATAAAAAATTATGGAGTTTGTTTCGAAAATAAATTAATAATCTTAGCAATTGTGATTTCTGTAATATAGAGTAATTACAAATTTTCTTTGCTATTCCAATCTGCATACTTTATTGTTATTTATGATTTAGTGCAAGTTATTTCCACGCTATATTTAAGATTTGGCGTCAAAAATCATGAATTTTCAAAAGCATAATTATGTTATCATGTTTTTCTTATATTACATACGAGTATGTATAAATAAAAGGCATTGTTCGTGTACTTATTTTATATTTTGGTTATATTACTAAAAGTACCAGATCAATTTTGCTTAAAATTGCAGTTTTATTTATATTAATGTCAGGAGGGTAAAGCAGGTGGTTTGAATTATATTTTTTTATCTGTGTGTAGTCTTAGGGTCGCTTAAATAATTTTGATTAATGAAAATCAAGATTAAATCTATAGTATTTTGAGTGAAATCAAATAATATAGCTTGCATGGTTTGAATAAAATCGGTTTTCTCAAATTCAACGCTGGATATTGAATATTTATTTTTGTTGACATGTGTTAATTTTTTTTATCTTTTACGTCAAATAATCTTATTATTATAATTATATGCACAGTCAAATAGAAAATATCATTTTTGTTATTTTATTTCGGTTGCTATTACATAGCATGGATATCAACTCCTCTCCTTGGTAACCCCTCTTAACAGGTCTGATTGGGACTGGAACCTGGGCGGTTACCGGCTTGGCCGGTTGATCCGAGGTTCCCGAGAAAAATGGAACCAATCAAAAACATCTTACATATTTCATCAGGTGTCATGAATAAAAAAACAATTAAGATATTATAGTAACTTATTTTATTGTACACACTGTATATATAACACATAAACGAACACGAAAAATTAAACATTACGAAGTTACAAAAACTTTAATGTGTGTATTGTTTCATTGTTTGAAAAATTCAATTATTTTTTGACTGCAAAAGATTTATTGAAAGCCAGGTCCCTCCATTTTCGTTTATTTATCACGTCCAATGCCGTTGAATCTTGTTGCTGCTCAACATATTGCAATGAAATATCTGAAGCTTTTTTTACTTCGTTGTGGCTTATTTCTTACGAGTCCTTCACATCTGCATTATTTCTACTGTCTTCGCATTCGCGGTCATCCGCCAAACAATCAATGTATGGAGAGTCGCCTGCTATTTACAGGTATTATTTGATAGGCCGGGTCATTGCTGAAAATCGGACCAGCCGTCGTAGCATCCTCAAAAAGTGTTGTCGCGACAGCTGTTCCGATTTTTCTAAACGGGAAAAAAAACGTCGAATACAAAAAAAATCCTTGAAAAAAGCTCGAATTCGTTGACAACCTTTGTTTTGCTCATTTGTGAAAATTATATGATTGTGAATGTTATACATTAATTGAATTTATATAAAAAAAACAATATTAGGAAAGCAAGGGTCTGCACAAAATAGAAGAAGTCAGCCAGGGGTCTATGGGACAAAAAAGTTTGGGTACCTCTACATTATATTATATTTATATTTATATCTGCATAGTTATCGTATTATATTATTTTGTTTTTGAAAATTTGGTTTGGTTCATGTGGTGCTCCTGTTAATTTGGAGATATTTCGCGTATAAGTGAATTGTTTTGGTCAATTTAACTGTTGCCGCACTTTATGCACTTTATAATAGTTAATTGTGACACGTAATACGTTTGTGCTGTTTTGCTGTTAAAATTATATTAGTTTTATCGTTTTTATAAAGAATTTTGACAGGTGTAAAAATATTTTTTTCATTTGTTCCAATGACAATTTGAATAATTTCTTCAATATTATTTCAAAGTTCTTGTTGGTTAAGTGCCTACTTACAGCTAATTAAAAAAACGGTAGATACGTATAACATAAATTAAATAAACACAAAAGTCCGGATCGTCCATGTCAACATGTGCAACATCGAAAAAAAACATTATGTGTTATTACATTATGTGCTAAATTAAAAAAACGGCGGATTCGTGGAACATAAATTAAATAGACAATATGTGCACCATCTAAAAAGAACATTTTGTGTTAAATTATTTTTATTTTGTTATTTTGTTTTATACAATTGTATTTTATATTATTTGTTTTAGATTTATTTTGTGGGTGTCGAGCGATCGAAGTGTGCGCGGGAGATGCCTATTGGTGGCGATGAGGTTCGCAACCCATCACACCGCGTCTCCCGCGGAGCGAAAAGAGAAGGATGGAGTGCCGCATCAGTAAAAGTGTGAGAGTCCATTCTTTCTGCCTACCCTTTCGGAGAGACGGCGTGATGGTTAGTTAGTTAGTTAGTTAGTTAGTTATCGTACATGGCGCCTGTTTATAGGCAATATTCATAACAGTTTTGATAAGCTTAGAAAAGTATGAAAGGCGCGGAATAAGATATTAGATTTTTACCCATATTAATAAAAAAAATTATATGATACATAATTTAGAGAGATATTTGTTTATTATACATGGATTTAAACAGTTAAATATAAGTTACTTGTTTAATATTTTTGACGAACCCTGTACAATTCAATTTACGCACGTTTAAAATTTATTTATTTAAAATATTCTATTGTTTTTTAAAATAATTATTTTGAATTCTTAATTTGATCAACGATATCTGTGCTAAGACCCAATCCACTTTCCGTTTAAATTACATAACAGGCACAGATTCTGAGATACCTGTTTTGATTCCGAATTTTACTTAATTAGTCACAACTACAAAACTAACCTAGAACAAGTAATACAAATATATTACAGTTAGCAACTTTGTATTTCAGATCATTTCTTACCAAATTAATACAGATGCAAACGCTTATTTTCTAGAAGTATTATTATATTTTATTTGAACGACATGTTTCACCTGCCTACTAATACTCTTGACTTTGGAGAGTATCTTGTATTCCTAATGTCGAACCATCTCTCATGCGTTCCTGGTATTATATTTTATATTTTTATATTTTACCTGTTCTCAATAGATGTCTTAAACTATTATAGAATAATTGTTTGTAATATCTTTTGAGAAAATAAACTGATTTGATTGATGTCTTCGGTCAGATGACAGGCCTTTCTTATTTCAGAGTTTCTGATCCTATCCTTGCCAAGCCAAAGTTGTCGACGTCATGGATCGGACAGCTTAATTTCTGCAATACTGCTTCATCGACCAATGATCCGGTTGTCTCAAATTTATGCATTAAACGACGTGTTGTGGACTCTGCAGGACGGCCATGAATGCCACGTTTGAAGAACAGAGCACTGATTTTAATAATAATTTTAACAATTTTAACCCGTTGTTGAAGCGTGTAGCGTTCTTCGGTGAAATGTCAAAACTAAATAAGTATTCTTGTCAAATTTGACAGTTATAGCTTTACCAAAATGGCCGCTATACGCTGTCAAAGTTCGAGCGTCCCTATTTAAAAACATTTGACCACCAGGATTCACCACCTGTAGCAAACCCACGACGGCCATTTGGCCGAAATTAAATTCCATACATAATGTTATTAAATGTCCTTTAAAATTTTGATCCCGAAAAAAAATGTGGCAGTATCACTTGGAGCCCGTTTTATTTAATTTCAAAGTTCGGCGCTCTGAATAAAAAACCCTATATTTAAATATGGATATGAAAATAAATGTATTTGTCTCTTATTTAAATGCGTGTGGACTGGACAGGGGATAGTAATTATAATAAAGATAATTGAATAAAAAAGGTTAAAAATTATCTAAAAGAAACGCATTTCTTGTGTGGAGTTCGTTCTGTAACTCTTGTCTATGGTTTGTTTGTTATTGAGTAACGATTTTTTTCCTATGCGAATCGGACCGAAGCGCGGACCCAATTTTATTAACAAATGAAAGTGCCTACTCGTTCTTTTCAGTGGGAACTGTCTGAACTAATGATCAGATTAATTAGTAAAGAAGCACACGTATACATTTTTTTATCCCAGCAATAACAACAAACTATCACACCGTTTCCAAGCAAAGGTAGGCAGAGAGAATGACCCCCTACACTACTCTATTCTGATTCTCTAGATTCCTCCACATTTATACACACACGTCGATTCTTCGAACTTCTAGCATGGTCGACTTTTAAAATTTGGTCATGCCATATTTTCCTCGACTCCCTACTCCATTCACATCTTTATCGTATACATTTTTAACCATCCTTTCTTTATACATGCATTCTATATGTCGCAAACTAACGCAATGATCCTTTCTTCTTCCGCTCTACATCCCATTCCTTCCTTATATCAGCATTTGAAAGTCATTCAATGCACTCTTGTCATTCTTCTGCCAGTTCCATGCTTCGCATCAATGGTTGGAACCAGAACTTATTTTTTTCTATCCCAAAAACATTATTTTCTGAAATCGGGTGGTGGTCTAGAGAATGGAACGCTTGGCTTCTGATCCAGATGACTTGGGTTCAAGCCTGGACACGACCGAATTCTTAACTAACGGACTAACTAACTAACTAACCATCACGCCGTCTAACCGAAGGGGTAGGCAGAAATAATGGACTGCCACACTTTTCTTTCCTGACATATTTCTCTCGCTTTCTCAACATTCATACAGCGTGTCATGCACGCGCGTCGATTTCTCTGACTCCTCACTTGGCCCACATTTAATATTTGATTTATTTGATAGTGCCACGTTTTCTTCGGTCTTCCTCTATTTCTAGTTCCGTTTACATCGTTAACATATACTTTTTTTTACCATTCTTTCTTCATTCATTCTTTCCATGTGTCAAAATCATCTTAATGATCATTATTTTGTTCATAACACTATCATTCGCACCGGTTTCTTTCTTTATAATAATAAGTTATTTTCTGTTGAAATTTAAGACTGTAAAATAAATTCTAATATGATTGATTTAAATTCGCGGTGTTAATATTAAAAAAAAAATTACGAACTCTCGTCTGGAATTTACAATCTACTTGAATATAGGTTAATTCACCATCGTCACCTTGTCTCCATCTACTGCTGGACGAAAGCATCTCCACCCCCACACCATCCCTCTTGGTCTCTCGCCAGTGTTATCCAGGCCCATCCCGACGTCCGCACAATATCATCGATCCACGTGGTAGGCTGTCTCGCAACCTTGGCCTCCATTTAGTAACCCCCTGGCTCTATCTTACATCATCCCATGGGCACACATGTCCAGCCCATTGCCACTTCATCCTCGCAATGCGTACCCCTATATCGGTGACCTTGGTGCGTCTTCTAATCTCCATGTTGGGTATACGCTCTCTAAGTGAGATTACCCATGGCCCATTGTGCAAATTTAATTGTATTCAATATTTCTCTAGTCAACGTCCATGTCCATGATCCATACGTCATCACAGGTATTACATAAAAAAATAATGTATTATAGATTAAATATAGCCTGGGTCCCTCTTGATTTGTAAATTTATATTATATACTTATACTAGGTAAGTCTCAAAATTAACATGTCCAAGACAGTAGACCTACGAGTGTCCACAAATGACTCCACCCCAATCTTCACGGTGTCCCCCTTGTGACCACGACCAGCTTTTGCTACCTCGGAGGTACGCCAGCAACTCAACAATGCAAGGAGAGCTTTCGCTATGCTTCGCTCTGTATGGCGTTCTAGTATCATTTCGAGAAAGCTCAAGCTCCAAATATTCAGCAGCAGCGTTAAAACCATACTGCTGTACGGATATGAGACTTGAAAATCTACCGCGGAAGTTATTGGAAAACTCCAGGTGTTTATAAATAGGTGCCTTCACTCTATACTCAAGATCTATTGGCCCCAAACAGTGTCAAATGCCGTTCTCTGGACCATGGTAGGCGAAAAGCCAATTAGAGAACAAGTCGCTAGACGCAAATTGCAGTGGTTCGGTCACACTCTGAGACGGAACGCCTGTATCGCTCAGGGCGCACTAGACTGGTTCCCTATGGGGGGAAAGAGGAAGCGTGGCAGACCGAGAGTCACCTGGAGAAGAGCCCTACAGGACGAGGTTAAAGCAGCAGGCCTAACTTGGGATGATGTTAGGCATCAGGCATGTGATAGAGTCGGGTGGATAAGGTTCCTTGAGGCCCTTGCACCACGGAGGTGTGACAGGACAAAAATAAGAAGTATAAGAACGTAAGTCCCGCATGGACGAAGGATGGATCAAAGGATTGAAAGATCGAAGGTGACAAATGGCGCCGTAACGCCTATAACAGCTTTGGGTCCGGTGGGAATCTTCTATGCTCCAGCACTTTCATTTTCAAATTTTGTGGCATGTCCGACTTGAAGATCAGCCTTCCGAATGGACCAACCGAGCTGTCTTCTCCTATCAATCTCTTTGACTTGACCTCCTCTTCCAAAAGCCAAGTTCTTGTCATCATGAAAATACCCGTGAGAAATTATATCTATTTATCAACGCATTGATAATTTTTCTGATTAAATTATGCAGATGAAGATTTCCAGGAGAGTAAACTTGACCCACTGATCTTAATTGATGAGTTTTCTGTTGTAAACAGCGCAAAAGAATACCTAAGAGGGAATTACCTTGATACAAAGCATAGTAAAATCCCGCTAATCCGGCATCCAACGGACTAACTAACCATCACGCCGTCTCCTCGACGGGGTAGGCAGAAATAATGGACCGTCACACTGTTATGTTCTGTCTAATCCTCTGCATTCATACACCGTATCTTGCACGCACGTCGATTCCTCCGACTCCTTACGTGACCGACATTTAACGTTTGATGGATTTGATCGTGCCAAGTTCTCCTCGGCCTTCCTCTATTTCTAGCTCCGTTTACGTTGTTTACGTACACTTTTTTCACCATTCTGTCTTCATTTATTCTTTCCATGTGTCCAAACCATCTTAACGACCCTATCATTATTTTGTTCATAACATTTTCATTTGCACCGCATTCACTTTTATATTTGGATTTGACACTCTGTCATTTACGGATTTACGCACATTCGTCTCAGAGATCTCATTTCTATTGCATTTGTTCTACTTTCATCCTTCTTTTGCCAGTTCCATGCCTCACCTCCATACATGAAGGTCAGCACAAGAACACCATTGTGCACTGGCATCTTCGCTTTTTTGGATAAGCACTTTCAATAATTCGGAATCGCCTGGCTTTTGAAACTAAAAGATTTTTTTTTAGCTTTTAAATTTGTAAGCTATAATAAAATTTAAAATCTGTTGTATTGAATATGAATCTTATTGAATACCTGTAATACCAATATTTAAATTCAGTAAATTTTACATAAATATTTGAAGATGATTTTTGTATAGAATCATGTTTGCCATCTTTCATCTGTATGTATATAAAGGACTCGGTTTGCAATAGTGTCAGCAAGCTGTCAATGCCAGCGAACCTGGCGAAACCGGTCGCTGTCGAAATAAAGACAAAAGTGGAAGTAGTTAAAAATATCGTTTTATTTAATTATTATTTATGATATAGAACATTAAGAATTACTATTATTAAATGAATAAATAAATAAGGTATTTTTTTTTGTAAAATTCAAATATCAGATAATGATTGAAGTATTTAATATCAGACAAGAATTAGGAGTAGTAAGCAATAAATGATTTTATTTATAATTTACATTATAATGCAGAAATTAATTGCTTCGTTCGCAAAAATGGCTTTTTCCTGAAATCCACAAGAGTCCATTGGCTTATACGGCACGCGACCACAGCCTGGATACAAATGTGTGATATAGTTTTTTAATTGCGAAGAACTTATAAGAATTAGAAACACGTGAAACAAATTTTAAACACTGAGAATAATGATGAAGACACTGAGGACGATAGCAGGCAAGACACTGAGAGATCGCGTGAGGCACACCAGAATAAGATAGATATTTGAGGTTGAGGATGTTATAAGATGGAGCAAATAGCGAAAAAGGGTCTGGTACGGTCATGTTCAAAGAATAGACACCACCAGACTCCCCGATATTGCATTGCATAATCAGTCTCATGGGACGCGTCTTTGTGGAAGACCTCATAAAATAAGGAAGGATAGCTGGGAATCTACCTCACAAGAGGAGCAATACTCTGGAGAACAGACCACATAAGAAGAAGAACGGTATTTGCTGAGATGATCATTAAGATGGTTTCATCATCATCAGCCGTCTGTTATCCATTGCTGAATGTAGGCCTCTCCCAAAGCACACCACCGCCCCCTATCCATTGCTACTCCTTCGCAGTGGTCTGTTCTCCAGAGTATTGCTCCTCCTGGAATCTACCTCGCAGGAGGAGCAATACTCTGGAGAACAGACCACATAGGTCTAGAACAACGAATAATAAGAAGAAGAAGCATTATTTTATAATGACTTATGGAATCGAAGCTAAAGGAGAAACTATTAGAACCAAACATCTTCTAAGAGTCTCTCTCTCTGGTCTCAATCTAGCGATTGGTCTGCAGCAAGGCGACGCATCTCCTCTTCCACTCCGCTCGATCCTCGGCAACTCTCTTCAACTTCGCATAAGAGGTGCAGCCCATATCTCGGTAAATCTGGTCTAGGTACTCTTGGCGAGGTCGTCCTCTGCCAATCGATCCCTCGACCATTCCCTCCAACACATTATGCAGGAAACATTCGTGTCGCAACACATGACCAATCCATCTTGCGCGCCTCTCCGCTATGATGTTCAACCCGTGCCTACTCTCTTCAACTCTGCTGATAACTTCTTCATTTGTAATTGAGTAGCAGAAATGAAAACTTTGCGGCCTATCCCTTAGATATAGGATACACAACGAAGAGATCCTCAGATCAGAGACCACATCGAGAGGATGGATCCAGCGAGGATTACTAAGATCGTGATGCACGAGACTCCAGAGTCGTCTTCATCAGAGGAAGAAATGTGATAATCCGCATAAACAGATTTCAAGATCTATAATAAGGGGAAGAAATTGGAAATACTGTTTTTTTGAAAAGTTATTTATATTTTGATCTGATATGTTAAATCCAAAATGTTTTTTTCTAATCATCCTATAGTTAGAGATTTTTTTAATACATTGACCTGCTGTATGGTTCTACTAGGAGCAAATGCTGTTTTACATTCGTAATTAATATTTTCATGCACCGAAGAAAAGATTAAAGTCCACAATAACTCAAAGTAAAAGAAATAATTTTAATTGTTTTCGTGGATTTATAAATTGGGTTGAAATAGAATTGTATAGCTAGACATAAAATGTCTTATTCTTCGTCAAATTCTGATGTGCGCTTTCCAACTCTTTTAAGGTCGCGGACTATTTTTCCTTTAGTAAACATTTTGGGGGATAAATGAGAAGTCGGTTAATGTCAATTCATAAGTTATTTTATTTACACGAAAAAATGAAGTCACAAATAACACATAGACAAGACTTAGGTATTTTACTTTATGTGAACGCCCATCCTCTCTGCCTACCCTTCCGGTGAAATAGTGTGATAGTTAATTAGTTAAAAGATAAGGATTTTGGGTGACACATTTTTTTATACAATGCAACCTTTCACTTTTTATTTCAATGTTGGTATTTAAATTCAATAAGCCTGCATGCCAACGATTGTAAACTGAATTTAATGTGTATTTGATGTATATCGAATGTGTGTGACGTGTTACAGACAGTAGTTTCATACTTTAATGGATTACTTTAATCCTATTTACACTGTACCACAGGTTCTCAAACTTAAACTATCGACCGCCCCATCTTCTTCTTCTTCAAGTGCCCTGTCTTGTCCTGCGCCGCTCGGAACAGCTCCTCCACACTTCGGATGCCGGTCCACTCCCTCACGTTTCGCAGCCAGGATATTTGTCTCCTATCGGGCAATTTTCTCAATTTTTCCCTCCAATATCAGTTGGAGAAGGTGGTACTTTTCCCCACGCAGTATATGACCCAGATGTGAGATCTTTCGAACCTTGATAGTTGATAACAGTTCCCTGTCAACTCTAGCTCGCCTCAGGACTACGGTATTGGTAACTACGGGTATGTCTGTCCAGGGAACTCTGAGCATTCGGCGATGGAGCCACATTTCCAATGCTTCCAGTATGTTCATTGAGTTAACTTTCAAGGTCCAGGTTTCACATCCATACAATAAAACAAACCACACATAGCATTTGATCATTCTCTGGCGGAGTTTCAAGTTTACGTTATCATTGCAGAAGAGTGATTTCATTTTATTAAACATAGCTCTTGCTACCTCAATTCTATATTTTATCTCTAAGTATGGGTCAAGAGATTGCGTTAGTATGCTTTCAACGTTACGGCCATTCAAATGCCGCCCCATTTTCGACACTTTCGACTTATATTTATACAAGCTATGCAATAATTAATACGAATGAAAACATCTGTTATCAAGAAGTTTTATTATATTTTATTGAATGACATGTTTTACCTTGCTCAGGCATTATCAAATGACTCACATTTTAGCATAGATTTTCTACAAATCAAATGTCATTTGATAATGATGTAACATGACTAAACATGTCGTTCCAATAAAATATAATACATTTCTAGAAAAAGAGGTTTTAATTTGTAATTATTTTTTAAATACTTATCATAACATCTTTATATACAAAATATATAATTCTTATGTAAGGGCGTATGTAATTGAACGCCTCCTAAAATGCTGGTCCAATTTTGACGTGTGTTTGAGTGGGTACCTGGATGGTTTAGATTTACAATTGGACCAGGTAGGTGACTATAAAATCTTTCTGGGAAGTTTATTCCATGTATGCCACGCATTGAATATATAGTTTATCATTTGTGTAGGTATAGTTTATCGAAAATACGAATATCGAAAAAACGTTTGCTGAACCATCTAATAGCAGGCAAGTCAACATTCGGGCAGGACAACGTCTGTCAGATCCACTAGTTAGTTGTATATTTACACCTGAGGATGAAGGTCAGCTCCGAACATGTGCTGGTCAATATTTTTATTGTATATAACTGGTCACATCCCTAATGTATGGAAGCGAAGCATGGAACTGGCAGAAGAAGGATGAAAGCAGAATAAATGAGGTAGAGATAAGGTCCCTAAGTCGTATGTGTGGTAGAACGATATACGACAGAATCTCAAACGCTGATATAAGAAAGGAATGTAGAGCGGAAGAAGGTATTATGAACAAAATTATAAAAGGATCGCTGCGATGGTTCGGACATATGGAACGCATGGATGGAGAAATAATGGTTAAGAAAGTATACGTTAATGATGTAAATGGAGTACGAAGTCGAGGCAGACCGAGGAAAACATGTCATGACCAAATTAATCAAATTTTTAAGGTTGGTCATGTTAGAAGTCAGAGGAATCGACGTGCGTGTATGACTCGTTGTATGAATGTGGAGGAATCTAGAGAGGTTTGTCAGGATAGAGTAGTGTGGCGGTTCATTCTCTCTTCATACCCCTACGGGGAAACGGCGTGATGGTTTGTTTATAAAGATATTTAATAAATTAAAGTGGAACATAAATAGCGTTTTTATTCAATTCCAAAGTTTATATATTGGAATTCCACAGTGTTAACGCCTTAACTTTCAATAAAGTAATGATTATTTTAAATGGAGTTTTACACCGTTGTTCAATAAATAACAAATACCATGCATTTAATGAAATTTAATAGCGAATAGTTAAAAATAATGTTTACGACGAAAACGAAAATTATGATTTGTCTTATTTTTTGTTTCGGCGTCCAACAGAAGGCGGCATCACACAGTTTAGGATGCACTGGTTTAGATTATGCCTATAATACTTAAGTTTTATCTATTTACTTTAATGTTACTATATTTTTATATGTGTAGTAATTCCAAGAAAGTGTATTAACCTTTTTGGTACACGATGGTGTTATTGCACCAACCCTTATGCATGGAAATAAGGCAAAGAACTGGCAAAAGAATGAAAGTAAAATAAATGGCCGAATCACTATGATACTTCAACATTATTACTATTAAAATTTATAACACTATTATAATATCACAATTTATTTTTATTCACTGAGAGTGTCGCGACAGTTGTTTCGCCAATTGATGTTGGCATCATCAGGTGTTACAAAAAACTGTTTTTTGTAACACTTGATGATGCCAACATCGGTTGGCGAAACGGCTGTCGCGACATTCTCACTGAATAAAAATAAATTGTGATATTATAACAGGGTTATAAATTTTAACAAAAATATTATTTTTGTTAAAACAAAACAAACAAACAAATCATCACGACGTTTCTCCTCAGGGGTAGGCAGAGAGAATGGACTGCCACACTTTTTCTCTCGCTTCCTCAACATTCATACATCTCACGTGGCCGACATTCAATATTTGATTTATTTGATCGTGCCACGTTTTCCTTGGTCTTCCTCAATTTCTAGTTCCATTTACATCGTTAGCATATCTTTTTTTTACCATTCTTTTTTCGTTCATTCTTTCCATGTGTCCAAACCATCTTAATGATCTTTTCATTATTTTGTTCATAACACCGCATTCACTTCTTATATTTTCATTCGACACTCTATCTTACACAGAGTATTCACACATTCATCTAAGAGATCTAATTTCTACTGCATTTACTCTACTTTCATCCTTCTTTTGCCAGTTCCATGCTTCGCTTTCATACATAAGGGTCTGTACAAGAACACCATTGGGCACTGCCATTCTAGCTTTTTTGGATAGGTTTTTGTTTGCGATGACAACTTGAAGTGCACCATTCACTTTGTTGCCTGTCTCAACCCTTCTTTCAATATCCTTCTCCACTCGCCCATATTTTGTAAACGTACTATCCAAATACATGAACCATGACACTCATAGTGATGGTTAGTTAGTTAGTTAAAATTAAAAATGTTGTAAAAAACAAAAACTGGTCAAAATTATAGCATATAGATTGGAGTGACATCTCCAGGCGGTTTCTAGCAATGCGGTAAATGGCGGTAGCCTTTCACATTGCGTTAAAAAGATCTTCTGCTTAATGCTTAAAATAAAATCTTCATAGATGGCGTTAGTGTGTAGATTGAATATACTACCATGTAAAGGGTGGTGTTGGAGATTAACATATATGCAACTTCCAAAATTTTGGCAGACATGGTGGTCATAAGAAAAAATATGGTGGAAGGGGGAATGTTGTATTACATAATGACAGGTCATAAGTCCTGTAAACACCTTGATCAACCATATTCTGTTTCCAATTTGCATCTTCGTCTCTATTGAGATACAATTGATTCTTAAAAAAAAATCACTAAATGAAAGGTTAAATATATCTAACAAAACAGTTGACCGTATTTCTATATGTTAATCATTAGCTTGGATGGGGTTTGTTATTCCGATCACCAGTCATAGAAATAATCGTGATTAATTTTTTTTATGTATTTGCACCGAATAAATACTCCACATTAATCACTACAGCAGAACAATGGGAATTCAGAATAAATATACTCGTAAAAAGTTGCAGTAGCGTAACTATTCCAATTTATTAAACGGAATTTTTGCAAAACCGGATGATGGTTTAGGATAATGTTCTCCAACCTTTTTTAGACCTGCAGATCGGTCAAAAAAGGAAAAAATAGCACACCACTGAAATACTGAAATAAAAATGGTTTTGGACAAATGGACATAACTCTTCTTCTTCTTCGCGTGCCGTATCAGGTCCTCCTGACGTTGACAATCACTCCGGCGAAGGCTTCTCTATCTTGCGCAACCCGGAACAGCTCCCCCACATGTCTCATCCCGGTCCAGTCTCTTATGTTGCACAGACAAGACGTTTGCCTTCTACCAGGACCACGCTGTCCCTCAATTTTTCCCATCAGTATTAGTTGGAGCAAACTGTGTTTATCTCCCCGCACAATGTGACCCAGATATGAAATCTTACGGACCTTAACGTCCTTTAGCACCTTTTGGACATAACTATAACTAACTTTAACTTTTGGATATAACTAAAATATAACTAACAAACACAGGCGGCCCTCGACTTTCGAACGTTCGACTTTCGCACAATTCGCTATTTCGCACATTTTTCGACCATCGTTTTTTGTTCGATAAACGATCGCTCACTTGTGTCTCGTATGCAGTCGCTCTCATCTCCGTTTGTACGTTTGAAAAAAGTTCAGTCATGCTTTGCAGTATAGACTGACACTAGGCGTTTTACCAGTTTATCTGTTTATGTACAGTACATACGTGTTAATACAAACAATCAAAAATCAAGGACTCATAAACTATACGATTGAGACAAAGACGGAAATAATAAGACGTTCTGAGGGTGGCGAATCTTTTGCTAGAATTGGTCGTTCATACGACATTAATCGGTCTATGATATGTTCGATTTAGGAAAACAAGAGTACGTTCAAAATTATGGATATATATTTTCAAAAATTGTTTCCAAAAGACACGGCATGTTATATAACTCTATCAGAAAAAGATATAAAAAGGGTATTTAACAATCTTTTGACAAATTCGTAATAAAGATTATTTAAGTCCAAATTCGGTTCGTTTTTCTATTATGAATGATTGATCAATAAATATATAACTGAAAATAATCACCTATTTGTGCTTTTTTTACATGACCTCGACTTTCGCACATTCAACATTCGCACACATTTTCAGGATCAATTAAGTGCGAATGTCGAGGGCCGCCTGTATACATATAACAGTCTGATACAATTAAAACTGAACAAAACACATTCATACAGCGAGTCATACTGCTTTAATACAGTTACAAGAACTATGAGTTTTATTACATTTTATGGATCAACATATTTCGCTTTGTTAGGGTTAGTAATCATATAATTATTTTATAAATTAGCGGAAGAAACGTGTTAATTTTTTAACCAGAATAGTATGTTCAAATTTTTTATTAGTCTTTAAATATTTTTTTAATCGCACTTTGAATCTATAAACAATCAAATATTGCTATTTTAAAAGTCGTGAAGAGTCGGAGAAATCGACATGCGTTTTTTAACATTTTTTTATTTTAAAGTTGGTATTATGTAACGCCACTGTCATAGCAATGAGACGCAAAGATTATAATTATTATCTAAGGCAAAAACAATGCCTTTTCTTGACACGATAGCCAACTTAATAAGGAAGGTTTTTTTTTAACAGCATACATTAGTTCGACACGCAAACCCTTTGGGAATTATGACTCGTGGAATATTCCTGGCGATGTGTAGTATTGAATTAAACTGCATCGCATTCATTATCTAACATAACTTCAGAAGTAATAAATTAACAAAATTACTCTGTGGCAAGCAATACAGATCGGGCTTGACCGCCTTACCTATTTGAACGTACGTGATACGTTCACTTTGACTGTACCATTCTGCGATATCCCGTATCACGTACGCGCTTGAGAAAAAGTAATGTACTTACCTAAAATGTACAAAGTTTTAGGGATACGCGCGTGTGCCATCAAAACTTGAGCACAAGTCTTCATAAATATGATAGTTTTACAAGGGGCAGGTGAAGTGTGCGGCCGAGTATTTGACGTTTCGTAATTTAAAAAAATAAAAAGAGTGAATAATTAAATTTCACAAATAAAAAAATTTTGCACGTTTCTCGAAAAATAATCCAAAGGTAGGGAGGTTGAAAGAGATTATCGATCATTTAATAACCAAAGTGTCCTGAAAAAACCCGGTATTAACTATGCTGGACGGTTTTAAAAGCGCTTCATAGAATGGCACCAGTCTCTATATTTGATCTTTGTATTGCTGATAGCCCTAACATGCGGCAATCTACGCTTCGATAAAAAAAAACTCCTCGGCAATAAGCAGATAGAGCCACAAACGTAAGCTGGCGGTGCACACTGGATCCATTTGGCAAAAACAGGGACTTAGGTGTCGAACTCCTAATTTTGCCCTGATTTTTTAAAATTAGGTTCTTTGTGTGATTCCAAACTACTTTTACATTTAAACTTTTCTTGATATAACAGCTAATTTCCAAGAAATAAAATGTTGTTGTTTTTTTTTGTATGAAGCAAAACTGATTTTTGCAATTATTTTGGAATCGGGTGGATACGTCAAAACCAAACTTAGTAAGGATTATAGAGGGCATAATCTTCTACATTACTTGTTACGACACCTACTTCATATCTCTGCCCGTTTAAAAGCAGCAGACATTATAATTTTAATTAATTGTTACGAGTGGTTTCGGATTTTTTGTAAGATGTATAAATGATCACAATTATGCTTAAATCACTCCTTTCTTTTGTAAAGGAATGCTCGAACGCGAAAAAATAAGTACCGGCGGACACTGTTCCCATTTGGCAAAAATATGGACTTAGGGGTCAAACTCCGAATTTTGTCCTGATTTTTTTAAATTAGGTCCTTTGTGTGATTCCGATCCCCTTTTACATTTTAACTTTTTTTGATATAACTGCTAATTTCAAAGAAAAAAAATGTTGTTGTTTTTTTTGTATGAAGCAAAACTGATTTTTGCAATTATTTCGGAATCGGGTGGATACGTCAAAACCAAACTTAGTATGGATTATAGAAGACATAATCCTCTACATTAATTGTCCCGACATCTACTTCATATCTCTGCCCGTTTAAAAGCAGCAGACATTATAAATCTTAATTAATTATTATGAGTATAAAGTGGTTTCGGATTTTTCGTTAGATGCATAAATTATCATCGCGTTCCTTTACAAAATAATGGAGTGATTTTAGCATATTTATGCATCTAACAAAAAATCCGAAACCACTTTATACTCGTAACAATTAATTAGAATTATAATGTCTGCTGCTTTTAAACGGGCAGAGATATGAAGTAGATGTGGTAACAAGTAATGTAGAAGATTATGCCCTCTATAATCCTTACTAAGTTTGGTTTTGACGTATCCACCTGATTCCGAAATAATTGAACAAAATCAGTTTTGCTTCATACAAAAATAACAATAACATTTTTTTTCTTGGAAATTAGTAGTTACCTATATCAAGAAAAGTTCAAATGTAAAAGTGGTTTGTAATCACACAAAGGACCTAATTTAAAAAAATCAGGGCAAAATTCGGAGTTCGACCCCTAAGTCCCTGTTTTTGCCAAATGGATCCAGTGTGCGTGGTGCAAATGTGAACTAAACGCCAAATGTCAATATGACAGATTTGAGTTTTGTTTTGCATCGTCGCCGTGATTTTTAGTTTTCTTTATTAATTTGAGACAAACAATGCCCAAAGTTATAAAAATTAGTATAAGATAGACTATTCTAAAAGTTAAAGCCTTTTTGTGAAGAAGAACAGTGAATATTTGCGCCATTAATTCCATTCGAAAAAGTCAACGCGAAAAGTATCGGTAAAATGACAGATAAGTGTTGTTATCCGTAGAGATTATATAACCGATTTGTGATTAGTGTAATAATAATATTATTATTATTTATTGTATATTTTGTATTGATTTTATAGGTGTGTCTGAACATTCAGCCCAGAGAATTGTTTCCGAGGGAAATGCAGCCGCTTCAACAAAAATTAGCACACCTGGAACGAATAGGAAAAGCCAAAACAATAATATAACAAATGAAATATCTGGTTAGATGAAGCCGAGAAATTTATTTTTTTAATTGATAGGGCCACCGAATCATCAAACTGATGATGAGTGACTCTGACTTCAATCCCATATGTCATGATGGGGTGGACATGTGTCCGTATATCCTGACTTGCCATAACTTGTAACGTGCCATTTCCATAAAATAAAATAAAACATCTTGAAAACAGACATTTTCATTATTATTTAAAATTTTAAGGGTTCTCTTGTGGTTTAGAATTGTTGTGTTAATTGTTAAGATAAGTATTAATCAGAAAATGGGTTAAGGAGACAATATGAAGACATACCCTTGACATTCGCAGGTTGCGTGAGAAGAAATATTTTAATTTTCAATTCCCATAAACATGAATTTATAATGAGACGTAGTCACTGGGTATTGTGATAGCCATTTTGCTTACTAACCCTCAATAAATCAATAATTTTTATTAAATACTCGGATTTGGATCTTCTGACATACAGGGGTTTAGATCTGTTGACTATTTCCCTTGCGTCTGTCGGGATTAATGTTGAAAATGTGATTTGGTAGTTGTTTTATGCGGGGGCTAGATGTGTGAAAGAGGATTTAGTGTTAATGCTAAAGACCTACATTTTTCTCGGTATGGGAATGGAAGACCAGTTAGAATTATCTTTATAGAGTTTAACGGAATCAGTATTGTTTTATAAAAGTGTATGTGGCCATTATTTATTTATTTACAAAGTTACGCCAAGTTTTGTTCTTGTACATGTCTATTTATCAAACAAGAATCGATGTCAAGATTTTAACGATATACTTCTTCGATGACCCTACAGCCCATATCGGGCCTTAGCCTCCAGTATTCTTCGCCTCCAACTCCTCCTGTCCTCCGCTTCGACCCTCCAATCTGACACTCGTAACAATTTCGCCCCATCTCTCCTCTTCATCCTCCCATTGCAGCCTTGGTCGTCCAATCGGTCTTCTACCACCTGGGTGCCAGTCAAGCAATCTTTTTGGGGTTCGCGATGACGGCATCCTCTGCACGTGACCGGCTCATCTCAGTCTATTTAGTCTGACCTGTGTGGAGAGACTGGGAGCTTTGTAAATATAGTTCAGCTCGTCATTATGCCGCACTCTACAGCCTTCACCGTCATTCACGGGGCCCAGAATTCTGCGCAGCACCCTTCTCTCAAAAGTATCCAGTCGCTCTGCGGATTTCGCTGTCATTGTCCACGCCTCACATCCCATAGGTCACTACTGTTCGGATGATTGTTTTATACAGGTGATTTTGGTTTTCCAGTGTACGTTGATTTGAGCGCTGGTAGTAGAGAGAAGAATGTTTTGTTGCCAATTGCGATTCTTCTTTCGATATCCTTATGATCGTGATCCTCTTTTTAACGATAAATAGTGAGATAATTTTTTTGCGTTGCATCGCTCTTAACATTATGACAGCCCGAGCCAAATCGATGTAAATGATATAGCTATCATATTGATTCTCGCCATATTATTGTCACGCGAATTCTACACCAGACCAAAGACAGTGTGACAATCACACTGCCATAGCCGGGAATCGGGACCTTGGGTGTGGCAGTCATAGCACTTACCACTCAACCACGAAGGTTGTGGAAATATTTGGTATTTTAGTACAATCAAAAAGCTGCCAGGGACAGAAGTACCTTTTCTCTAATGATAGTCAACTTCGCGGAGACATGACATAAAACAGGGAGAAAAAGAAGATTTAATGTTAAATGTCTAGAGACAACCATTGATCAAGAAACAAAAAGAATAACATGATATCTTCGATACATGTCGATAAAAAGAAATTCAAAATTATAAAACGAGCCTAATTACTAACGAACTAAATATTTTAGATTTAAAAGAATTTATGTATTCCCCGTGTCTTAAAAATAAGCTGAAAAAATTCCAATCGGATTTAAAAAAAAATTCCAATCGTATTTTATATAAATACCGACAGCATTATAATATTATTGGTTCTTTGTGCTAATTTAGGGTTAATAATAAGAAATATCTAGACATTCAAATGAATTAAGATGTTATTTTCTTCATACTTTAAGTTATATACTTTTCGGCCTTGATTAGTTGCGGGTAAGGTCTTCATTTGTAAAGGGTTACTTAATGACAATGAAATATCTAGTTTATGGTCAAGCTTTGAAGAATCTATGATATTCGCGCGTGCGCAATCACGGATGTTGGGTGCTCTATGTAATGTTAGGTTAGACTTCATTAATTATAATGAGGTTAGTTTTTGATATTCTGAATCGTCTTCTTGATGTGTATTAGGTCTCAAAAATACTAAAATTTCAATCATGAAATGCTTGCTTATCTTATTTAAAATCTATTAAAATTATGTTATTTAAAAAAAAACAACATATAGTAATTTTTCTCTCGACCGTTTTCGGTAGTTAAACTGTCATTGTTAGGTGCCAAATTAAATTAGAAATGAGATCTCACTTAGAAGTTTTGCAGAAATGCGATCTTCTTTTTATTCCTGATGGTTATCTGCGACAGCGCCGACATCATTTGTTTTTTGCTCCGTCCCGCAGAACCAACCTGCCTTTTTCGAATTTGGATATTTTTAGTGTCAGCGAGGCAGTGTTCATAATAAAACATATAATCGATTCTGTAAAGATTACCTACTGTGTCACTGACGTCGACATGTTTGTTATTAATTAGGTTATTTCTTAGTGTCGTATCATAATTGTATTTTTGTTTACCGTTTTGTGTCCAAATGAGTCGCCTAAATGTTTGTCGTTTGTTTACGGGTCAATTGTATTGTGTATAAGAAAAATAAATCAATGCTACTTCATTAAAATTAAAAGAAGGTCACTAAGATGGTTTGGACGTGTAAACACAATTAATAAAGAAGGATAAAGAAGTCGACAAATACTGACCAAATTAATCATTTACTAAATCTTAAGCGATATGCCTGGATAGAATAGTATGGCAATCTATTTTTCTGTCTACCCTCTCGGAGAAAAGGCATGAAGTATTTTTATAATTTTAATTAACTAATACGTTTTTATCATACACATTGGGTCACATCTGGGTCATATACTGCGTGGGGAAAAGTACCACCTTCTCCAACTGATATTGGAGGGGAAAATTGAGGGACGCCGAGGGCCCGGAAGGAGACAAATTTCCTGGCTGCGAAACGTGAGGGAGTGGACCAGCATCCGAAGTGTGGAGGAGCTGTTCCGAGCGGCGCCGGACAGAGACAGGTTCGCCGAGGTGATCGCCAACGTTGGGGGGACCCGACAGGGTACTTGAAGAAGAAGAATAATACATTTTTAATGCGTGAAATATTTATTATAGGAAACATGTTTACAAAAGATTGAGAAAGGCATCGAAAGAAGGGTTGGTGCTCTTAACATAATAAATGGTGTAATCAAAACCTTCACGCCAAATAGAAATATGGTGTATCGACTGAAGCAAAGATGGCATTGCACATTGGGGTTCTAGTGCCGACCCTTATGCAAGGAAAATAAGTTTGGAGTTGGCAGAGGAAGGATGGAAGTATAATAAATGCCGTAGAAATTAGATCACTTAGAAGAATGTGCAGAAGAAAAACGTATGATAGAATACCGAAAGAAGAAGTTAGAAAGGAATGTAAGGTGGATGAATGCGTCATAAATAAAAATAAGAAAGGGTCACTAAGATGGTTTAGACATATGAAACGAACGGATGAGGGAAGAATGGTCAAAAATATATATACACAAATAGTGTGAATGGAAGCAGGATAAATGCCGTAGAAATGAGATCTCTAAGAAGAATGTGAGAGATAACGTTGCATGATAGAATACCGAACGATGAAATAAGAAAGAAATGTAAGGCAGATGACTGCATCATGGATAAAATTAAAAAAGAATCCCTGAGATGGTTTGGACATATGGAACGAATGGATGAGAGTAGAATTAAGAAGTAACATGCGTGTCACAATGTAGAAGAGCCGCGAGAGTTATGTCGGATAGATCAGTTTGGCAGTCCATCCTTTTTGCCTACTGCGTGATGGTTAGTTAGTTTAGTTAGAAATATTCATTCTGATATTTTATACGCATGCGCAGTTAAATGTGACAAAACCACATTTTTCTCAATACGCCTTAAAATAGTACAATATGTTTCAACCAATCATATGACAGGATCAACGCAAGCGCAGTAGTTTGAAAACTCCCCGAGGGGTTGGGTGAAAATGTATGGGAAATGTGTATATGTAATGGGAAAAAATAATATTTTCAGAAAATATTCAAGAAAAAGTGTGCTTAAAAGTAATAATATGTTATATACAATTTATTTCAAATATAATATTACATAATGATTTTTTTGACATTAAATATCTGAATTTTATGAATTAATACACGGTTTAATCTACGTCATATTCTATAATATTATGTAATATTCATAATCTACGAGATACATATTCTGATTTTGAAAATTTGGTTTGGTTCATGTGGTGCTCCTGTAAATTTGGAGATATTTCGCGTATAAGTGAATTGTTTTGATAAATTTAACTGTTGCCGCACTTTATAATAGTTAATTGTGACACGTAATACGTACTGTTTTGCTGTTAAAATTGTATTAGTTTTATCTTTTTTATAAAGAATTTTGACAGGTGTAAAAATAAAATTTTCATTTGTTCCAATGACAATTTGAATAATTTCTTCAATACTATTTTAAAGTTATTGCTGGTTAAGTGCCTAATTACAGCTAATTTAAAAAACGGTGAATACGTGTAACATAAATTAAATAAACACAAAAATCCGGATCGTCCATGTCAACATGTGCAACATCGAAAAAAACATTATGTGTTATTACATTATGTGCTAAATAAAAAAAAAGGTGGATTCGTGGAACATAAATTAAATAGACAATATGTGCACCATCTAAAAAGAACATTTTGTGTTAAATTATTTTATTTTACTTTATATCATTGTACTTTATAGTATTTGTTTAAGATTTATTTTGTGGGTGTTGGACGATCGAAGTGTGCGCGGGAGATGCCTATTGGTGGCGATGAGGTTCGTAACCCATCACACCGCGTCTCCCGCGGAGCGAAAAGAGAAGGATGGAGTACCGCATCAGTAAAAGTGTGACAGTCCATTCTTTCTGCCTACCCTTTCGAGGAGACGGCGTGATGGTTAGTTAGTTAGTTAGTTTTTAATCTACGTTGTATGTTTGACAGTATTTTTCCAATATGTTTCGATTGTGGCATACTTTCTTCAGTGAGAGAATGATAGAAACAGTTCGTTTTACCATTTTAGCTTTTTTAATAGGCTTTTGTTTGCGATGACAACATTAAAATAACTACTTTAAAATTATTTATACTTCTTTTTATTTTATTCCTCGTCTAAGGTGGATCTGGGGGGTGATGGTTGGGAGGGGTGGGAAAGAGGGAAGTTACTGAAAGGTGTAGGCCGTGGTGTATCTCTGAACGAGAATATACTTTAAGGAATACTGTCTTGAAAGTAATTACCAGGCCGTAAGCACCATAAACAATATTTGCAAAATGGTGATTTATGGGGCCGAATGTAGTATTGGAATCCGTGAAGTTACTATTTGTCCGTGCCGTGATCGCATTATACTTCGATTATAAATGTAAAATAGAGTACAGACCCTTATGTATGGAAGCGAACCATGGAACTGGCAAAAAAGTATGAATCCAGTAGAAATAAGATCTCTTAGATGAATGTGTAGATACTCTGTGTATGATAGAGTGTCGAATTAAAATATAAAAAATGATAACGGTGCGAATGATGGTGTTATAAACAAAATAATGAAAGGATCATTCAGATGGTTTGGATACATAGAAATAATGAATGAAGAAAGAATGGTAAAAAAAAGTATATGTTAACGATGTAAATGGATCTAGAAATAGAGGAAGGCCGAGGTGAACGTGGCACGATCAAATAAATCAAATATTGAATGTCGGCCACGTGAGGAACCAAATAAATTGACGCGCGTGCATGACACGATGTATGAATATTGAGTAAGCGAGAGAAATATGTCAGGAAAGATAAGTGTGGCAGTCCATTATTTCAACCTTCCCCTTCGGGGAGACGGCGTGGTGGTTAGTAAGTTAGATTGTTATTATTATTTTAAAGAGTCGCGATATTTTTTTTTCAGTTTATTTGGCATTTGACAGCTGTCAGATCAGATCGGCCCCACATTTAATAATTCAACATTACGGCCTGGTAAACAGAGTTTCGAGACCGCATTGGTTTTGTCTTGTGACAGTAGTGAATGTCGGAAATGTAGTTAAAGGTTTCTTGTATAGAGGGATTTGAATGTGTAGCTACCCCATGAAAGACATGTCTGTGTTTGTATGTGTTCGTCTAGAGTGGGGCTTTATTTAAATACACTTCCAGTAGACGTATCGTTCCGCATTTGAAAATAGTTAAATTCCCAAAAGACATCTGTGGCATTTTATATACAGCATGACTTTTGTATTTATTTAATTAAATGAATATCGGTTTACGATTCTTGAGTGTAAATATTCACTTAAGAAGTTAATATAAACAAGGCGACAATAAGTGGCGTGCATCATGAAAATTGATGAAAGCACTTAAAAAATACAGTAGAACGTCATTTATCCGGATTAATTAAGACCAGAGGTGTTCCGAATACCGATTTTCTGGTTAATCTAGCAAATAAATAGTTTTTTTCCTCTAAAAAAAACACGCCACGTTTCTGTCGGTGCCAGCGTGCCTGGCGAAACCGGTGGCTGTCGAAATAAAGACAAATGTGTAAATAGTTACAAAAAAAACATTGTTGTATTTAATTTTAATGATGTGTTAAATTATTTTCATATTATAATATATTATTTGTTTTCGATTTATTTTGTGGATTTTGGACGATCGAAGTGTGCGCGAGAGATGCCAAGAGATGCACACCGCGTCTTGAAAAGAAAATGATGGAGTGCCTCATCGGTTAAAGTGTGGCAGTCCATTATTTCTGCCTACCCTTTTGGGGAGACGGTGTGATGGTTAGTTAGTTAGTTTTACTTTTGAATCACCATGTAGATAACGAATTTGAATTTAACGTATACCTAATCGAACTGCTAAGAGAAATTCAATTAATTAGTTAAATGTACTCCCGGGAATCTCTCAGTAAGGGGTGTACACTCAATGTATGAATGGAAGATTTATTTTAACTACTTAATATATAAGTAAATACCTGCTACAACAACATTAGCAAACCATCACGCTGTTTCCTCAGAAGGTTCTTCTTCTTCTTCTTCTTCTTCCTCAGCCTATTCCCGTCGACTCCTGGACAAAGGCCTCCTCTATTCGCTTCCATGTCACTCTGTATTGTGCAGACTTCATCCAGGTTATTCCGACGTGTCTGTTCAGATCATCCTTCCACCGTAGTTGCGGTCTTCCTGCACCTCTCTTTGCCGTCCACGGTCTCCAAGTCTGCAGTCTTCTTGTCCATTTTTCATCTGAGCTTCTGGCTACGTGACCTGCCCATTGCCATTTTAGAGTCGCCACCCGGTGGATGATGTCAGTGACCTTTGTTTTTTATCTCATCGTATCGTCTCTTAGGCTTTCTTATTCCTAACATGGCTCTTTCCATGGCTTCCTAAGTTACCATTTATTAATTTTATTTATCAAGCATTCATTATTCATCCTTAGATTCCTTTTTTAATTCATCATTAGATATTCTATCATACATTGTTACTCCGCAAATTCTTCTTAGTGACCTAACTTCTACGGCATTTATTCTACTTTCATCCTTCTTCTGTTAACTCCACGCTTCACTACCATACATAAGAATCGGCACTATTAAACTTAAGGAAGAAATATATATTATATTTAAAAAACAGTTGTAAAAAATATCGTCCTTTTAATTACCAAGATACATAGACGAGAAAGAACCTTCTAAACGTAATTTTGAAAATTTGTTTAATTACTTTCAAATACGTACAAGAGATGTCACTCACACGAGATGTTTAAAGTGAAATTAGAATAATTTGACAGCTAGTTTTGACCTTTGTCACGGGATATTATGGACGATAATACAATACGTACACTTTCTCTCTTATTTCACTTTTCAGTACTTAAGTACTTAACTAAATGTGTACATTTATTTGTTTATATACAAGCAAGATTTTTGGAGATATAGCAATTTTCAAGAATATTTCCGGTGAGTTCTTTTTGATTAACAGACTAACATAAAGCAGAAAAATTCCTATCTCGAACTACTCCCATGCCTTCCTGATATTATACATATAATAAATTGTTTTACCTGTACTCAATAGATGCCTTAAACATGAATTTCGTTTGTAATAACTGTCGTTGAAATAAACTGATTTGATTTAAATATTTAAAAATGCGTCGTCTGTCAAAAAAACGATGCAACGTGCTATTAATGTATTTTATAATGATTTACGTGCGCCATATTGTAATAAATCAATTTGATTAATTCCTCAAAAGGTGCATAAGGAAAAGGCGGACAAAAGTGTGCAGTTTTTAGATGAAACTTAAATTTAACGTCGCTATCCTCATACTTAATACTTACAGATGGACTATTCCACGCCAACGGACCTACAACGCTGAAAATACGATCGTAAAAACTTGCTTTATTAGCTCTGACTGGAATTGTTATGTTGTTCGTATTTACACCTTTCTGAAATTCGTATTTACCAATTTGTAAAAGCGTTAGTTTTCTAGAAGCTTTATTATGATTTTTGGAATGACGTATTTCGTCTGCAAATGCATTAAACATGTAGGTAATATATTACATTTTTAATGCCTTAACAATATGTCAATCCCATAAAACAATTAAAATTCTATAAAAGGGATATTTTAATTCATATTATTTATTATGGAGTTTTATATCATTGTACATATTTTTTTAATTAAATCACATGAAAACGCCTGTTTTCTAGACGTTTTATTACAATTTATGGGAATGATATATTTCGCCTTTTCATTATCATTTTTTTTTTTTAGAAACAGTAAACTAAATTATTCTTAATTTTTATGCACATTAAACACTGTGGAATTACGTAATGATAATTTATTTTAAGAAACACTGTTTTTTCTAATTTTGAGTTTATTTTTCTCGATGTTTTTTTAAGGTTTTACAACTTAATCTTCGGAATAGCGATATATTCTACCGATATGAAGGAATTGACGACCTTCGTGGCCGAGTAGTAAGTACATCGACTGCCACCCCGAAGGTTCCGGGTTCGATTCCCGGCGAGGGCAGTGTGATTGTCACACTGTCTTTGGTCTGGTGTAGAATTCACGTGACGATAAAATGACGATAGATTAGCTACCTATCACATGTCACGAGAATCACTATGATAGCTATAATACCCTTTACATCGATTTGGCTCATGCTGCCATGATGTAAAGAGCGATTCAACAAAATAATAATAATACTAAATTATAATAATAATAATAATAATAACAATTATAAAACTTTCGAAACACGTCGAGAAAAATAATCACAAAAGTGGATGAAAACTGTTTTGAATTAATAAAAATTCGGTGTAAATATATTCTTAGGAACTGATATAACTAACAAACTAACCATCAAGCCGTCTATCCGAAGGGGTAGGAAGAAATAATAGACTGCCACACTTTTCATTCCTGACATACATCGTGTCATGCACGCATGTCGATTATTCCGACTTCGAATGTGACCGCCTTTTAGTAATTGATTAATTTGGTCATGCCATGTTTTCCTCGGTCGTCCTCGGCTTCTTTTTCCACTCACGCTGCTTGTGTACAACTTTTTAACCATTCTACTCTCATCCATTCGTTCCATATGTCCAAACCATCTCAGGGATCCTTTTTAATTTTATCCATGATGCAGTCATCTGCCTTACATTTCTTTCTTATTTCATCGTTCGGTATTCTATCATACAACGACTTCCCGGACATTCTTCTTAGTGATCTCATTTCTACGGCGTTTTTCCTGCTTTAATCCATCTTTTGCCACCTCAAAGCTTCACTTCCATTCATTAAAATGCTTGGATTTGTATTTAGGAATGCCAAGATATTTTCGAACACACAGGTACTTCGGGTGTTGTATAATTCCCTGGTAAGAAGTCGGCTGGAATATAGTTCCGTTATTTGGTCACCGCCTGGGATCCGATATTCTCTGATGGTGGAGCGAGCTTTCTTTACCTCAGGGAGCGCGGTTATTACCCGTGGCTCTTTCCGACTGAATTCTTGCTAGGTATGCTAAGCTACCAATCATTGGAGAGAAGGAGGAATATGCACTTGGGAGTTCACTTCTTTCAGCTGATTGGCGGCCGTATACAGAACTCGGATGTCCTGAGTGATGTAGGTTTATTGGTCCCTGATTTAACCTTCGTCAAAGACAGCACAGATTGTTTCATTTGCCGCGCTGCAGAACCAACCTGCCAATGGTTATGCCGGTGGGTAGGGTAATCTTATTGCTTAATCGGGTCGCCTCGGAGGTCGACATATTTCGTGATAGTGTGAGTTGCCTCAGGAATGCAATATCAATGTTATGATTTTTTCTTATTCTTAAGCTTAATTTTTTTTAATGCTTCTCTTCTTATAATATCAAAATAAATTAAATAAATTATTAAGTTCCGTCTATTAAATAGACAATATGTGCACCATCTAAAAAGAACATTTTGTGTTCAATTATTTATATATTGTTATTTTTTTTATATCATTGTATTTTATAATATTTGTTTTAGATTTATTTTGTGGGTGTTGGACGATCGAAGTGTGCGCGGGAGATGCCTATTGGTGGCGATGAGGTTCGCAACCCATAACCACGCGTCTCCCGCGGGGCGAACAGAGAAGGATGGAGTGCCGCATCAGTAAAAGTGTGACAGTCCATTCTTTTTGCCTACCCTTTCGGGGAGACGGCGTGATGGTCAGTTAGTTAGTTAGTTTAGTTCCGTTTACGTCGTTTACATATACGATCTTTACCATTCTTTCTTTATTCATTATTTCTATATGTTCAAACCATTTAAATATTTTGTCAGAAAACCATCTAAATATGAGTCTCACATTTTATTTAATTAATTAATACTAGTTTTGAAAGTATAGATTCATTTTTAAGACTTTGATTTGTTTATTTAATATCGGACAAGTCAACACATTGATTACTTCTAATCGGATAACTTTTTCTCAGTACATAACACACATAATAAACGCTTTTTACAATGTATTACGCATTAATGGCGTGCATAGTTAATTTATACATCAGACCTGTCCTACATTCCGCGGCCGCAGAAGTAGCTGGCGGGAGAGAGACGGCGAAGAGTGAAAGGGATGCAGCTGAGGAAGCGAGAGGGGCTGCATAAAAAGAGAAATTGCACAAATAGAAAAGTCTAACTTGACATATTGATCGTGAAATTGTGTAAGAACAAAGTAGGTGAGTTATATAATTTTAGATTTAACCGTCTTGAACAGAAGCCGACACGCGTAGGAATAGCAGATCATTCATTTAATTTATAGAAATAGTGCACTAGCATAATGTGTATTTAAAACACTTATTATCTGTATATGATAGAGTGACAAATGCAAGTATAAGAAGTGAATGTGTTGCGAATGAAAGTGTGATGAACAAAATAAGGAAAGGGTCATTAAGATGGTTTGGACACATGGAAAGAATGAGTGAAGACAGAATGGTAAAGAAGGTATATGTAAACGGCGTGAAAGGAGCTAGAAATAGAGGAAGGTCGAGGAAAACGTGGCATGATCAAATCAATCAAATATTGAATGTCGGTCACGTGAGGAGTCGGAGAAATCGACGTGCGTGCATGACAAGATGTATGAATGTAGAGGAAGCGAGAGGAGTATGTCAGGACAGAACAATGTGGCGTTCCATTCTTTCTGCCTACCCCTCCAGGGGGACGGCGTGATGGTTAGTTAGTTAGCTAGTTTTATTATATTATTATCATGAAAACAATAATGACCCACAAAAAATGCTAGACAGACTACATCACGCCTGTAAAAAATACAATATGACGATCTCTATCGAAAAAACAAAATGTATGACCTTTTCCAAAATATCAAATCAAATCAAATCAGTTTATTAACTCAAAAGACATTACAAACGGGAAAATGTTTAAGGCATCTATTAGGTGCAGGTAAAATATTATAAAAAATACAACAAAGTAGGGGAGAACTACCAGGAACGCATTAGAGATGGTTCGACATTAGGAAGACAAGATACTTTCTAAAGTCAAGAGTATTTGTCCCCTAAACGTACCTTCACTAATATAAAAGACGTCGATCTCCGAGGTGACCGCGTTCAGCAGACTAATTGTTCTTCCAACCGGTGTCACCAGAGGCAGATTGGTTCTGGTGGCCGGTTGGTAAAACAATATGTGCTGTCGCTGTCGGTGAAATCTATCAGGGACAAAAAGACCAACACCCTCTAGCACGGCCGAGTTCTCGAAATATCCCCTGATTAATTTAAAGAAATCGGTGATGAGATGCCCATCTCTTCGAAGCTGTTAAGAATTGGTTCCGAACATGTAACCTGCTTATAGAAAATCAACCCATAGAACAGGTCAGGACCTTTAATTATCTAGGCATAGACCTGGTGGGGGGAGTTACAAGCCCAAGTAAACAAGGCAGCTGCAATCTCTGGAAAAACAAAGACATGGCCATTTAGAGTAAGATGAGAATTTATAAAGCATACGTAAGACCAATAATAACATATGGCGTCGAAGCAAGGGCAGACACAGTAAAGACCAAACAAGTTTTGAGGACTTCCGAAATGAAGACACTGAAGGCGATAGCAGGCCAGACACTGAGGGATCGCGTGAGGAACATCAGCATAAGAGATTTTTGCATGTTTTGATTCAGAGAATTATATGAACTATTCTATTTCATGTTTATATAGCTAATTTGGTGGTGTATTACTGTGTAGTGACTCTGGGACGCAACGGCCTGGTCACGTAGCCAGAAGCTCGGACAAAAATTGGACAAGAAGACTGCTCACTTGGACACCATTGACCGCAAAAAGAAGAGAAGGAAGACCGCAACTACGGTGGAAGGATTTGGCGTGGAAGAAGATAAAGGAGGCCCTTGTCCACGAGTGACAACTTCCAGGTTGAAGAAGAAGAAGATTAAGGTAGATACACTTATATTTAATGGAATCTTGTATATATTCGTGTCTCTTGATATCCTCTTCGACCGACATATCAAAGATCGTTGCAGACTCCATCTTTAAGGAAGTTGAATCTACTGGTTGGCACAAGCAGTGTGAGTGGAAAGAGAAGTCGTCAAGGACCAATTAAAGCATGGCATGACCAAATTAATCAAATACTGAAAGGCGGTCACATTCGAAGTCGAAAAAATCGACGAATTTGCATGTTACGATGTATGAATGTGGGGGACCCAAGAGAGGTATGTCAGGACAGAACGGTATGGCGGTCCATCCTCTCTGCCTACCCCTGACGGCGTGATGGTTAGTTAGTTAGTTTTTTTTCGTTTGCTTGCACATTCTTCTCACTGATCTCATTTCTACGGCATTTAACCTACTCCTATCCTTCTTTTGCCAGCTCCTAGCTTCACTTCCATACATAAGGGCTGGCACTTGAATACCGTTATGTATTATTTGTCTTTTTTTACCTTATTTTTTATATACTTTGTATATACAACACTACCTTTAAAAAAAATTAAAAATAACATATCAGACATGTTTCGGACAACCGGTCCTTCCTCAGTGATATTATAAAGATACTTACCTGTATTTAAAATATTATAAAATTGTTTACAAATATAATCAGTTATGACAGATGTTATAAAGATTTATTTTGGAACGATTATCCTTTTTCTTTATGACGTCTGTCAAAAGTGATTGTATTTTAATTACGTATCTTTATAATATCACTGAGGAAGGATCGGTTGTCCGAAACGTGTCTGATATGTAATTCAATTTTTTTTAACGTTAGTGTTGTATATACAAAGTATATAATAATACCCATATACCTATCCAAAAAAGCTAGAATGGCAGTGCACAATGGTGTTCTTCTACCGACCCCTATGTATGGAAGCGAATCATGGAACTGTCAAAAGAAGAATGAAAGTAGAATAAATGCAGTAGAAATGAGATCTCTTAGACGAATGTGTGGATACTCTGTGTATGATAGAGTGTCGAATGAAAATATAAGAAGTGAATGCGGTGCGAATGATGGTGTTATGAACAAAATAATGAAAGGATCATTAAGATGGTTTGGACATATCGCACGCTTAATAGTAAACTGACCGATTATGGTTTAGGTCGTAATTGAGTTAACATTAGACAGAGGCTTGTGTTAACGCTATCCATCGTTTCAAGTTCCCAACCCTGGTCCCAACCCTTATTTATGGAAGCGAAGCATGGAACTGGCAGAAGAAAGATGAGAGCAGAATAAATGCGGTAGAAATTAGGTCCCTAAGACGTATGTGTGGTAGAACGATGTACAACAGAATCTCAAATGCTGATATTAGGAAGGAATGTAGAGCGAAAGAAGGTATTATGAACAAAATTATGAAAGGTTCGCTGCGTTGGTTCGGACATATGGAGCGCATGGGTGAAGAAAGAATGGTTAAAAAAGTATACGTTGACGATGTAAATGGAGTAAGGAGTCGAGGTAGACCGAGGAAAACATGGCATGATCAAATTAATCAAATATTGAAGGTTGGTCATGTCAGAAGCCGGAAGAATCGATGATGGTGTATGACTCGATGTATGAATGTGGAGGAAGCTAGAGAGGTGTGCCAGGATAGAGTAGTGTGGCGGTCCATTCTCTCTGTCTACCCCTGCGGGGAAACGGCGTGGTGATTTGTTGTTGTTGTTTCTATTTACGATTTATTTCTATTTGCAGTGATGACTTTGAGGGCGTCATTTTTTTTAATTCACAAATAAATTGCAAACAACAAACAAGTTTTGCAAACAACAAACAGGTTTTGTTTTGTTTGTTTGTTTATGTGTGGATACTCTGTGTATGATAGAGTGTCGAATGAAAATATAAGAAGTGAATGCGGTGCGAATGATGGTGTTATGAACAAAATAATGAAAGGATCATTAAAATGGTTTGGACACATGGAAAGAATGAATGAAGAAAGAATGGTAAAACATATACATATGTTTACGATGTAAATGGAACTAAAAAAAGAGGAAGACCTAGGAAAATGTGCCACGATCAAAAAAATCAAATATTGAATGTTGGCCACGTGAAGAGTTAGAGAAATCGACGCGCGTGCATGACACGATGTATGAATGATGAGGAATCGAGAGAAATATGTCAGGAAAGAAAAGTGTGGCAGTCCATTCTTTCTGCCTACCCCTTCGGGGAGACGGCGTGATGGTTAGTTAGTTAGTTAGTTCACAAATAAATTGAGATTAACGGATATAGGCATTATCTTGTTCGCATGAGTATATTCTCCGGTCCAATCGGTGGTTACGTCACAGCATCGACTAGTTTTCGCTTTCAGCCCCTTCCATCGTCAGCGCGGCCGCCTTTCCCATCGAGCCTGACACCTCTTTCTGTTCCGCTCGGCTATCTTCGGCGGAGGTCGAAGATGCACGAAGCACGATCGGCTGGCGTGAGCAGGCGCGCTCAAACAGTCGATCGCGATCCACTAAAATAATTTCTAAATAACTAACTAACTAACCATCACGCAACTCTCCGAAAGGGTAGGCAGAAAGAATGGACTGCCACACTTTCCTTTTCTGACATTTATCTTACTTCCTCAACATTCACACATCGTGTCATACACGCGCGTCGATTTCTCTGACTCCTCACATGGCCAACATTCAATATTTGATTTATTTTGATCGTGCCACGTTTTCCTCGGTCTTCTTCTAAGTGTGGATTTTCTTGTATTTAGGCTGTCCGTAATACAGAGTTCGGATATATAATTTGAAGCCATTCCATGTAGCGCTTTGAAGACTGTCCAGCAGAGTTTATACTGGATTCTTTCTGGACTCTTAAGCCAGTGAAGTTCTTTGAGATGTTGTGTTATATGGGACTTTTTTGGAATACCTTTAATGAGTCTTGCTGCTGCATTGAACGCAGATTGAAGTTTGTTTAATTGTTGTTTTGGAATGTTTGCATAAATTCCATTACAATAGTCAAGTCGTGACACAACCAAGGAATTTACAAGAGTTTTGAAAGTGTCATGGGGAATATTCCTTTTGACGGATTTTAATCGTCTTAGGTGGAAGAAACTAGCGCTGACCGTGTTATGAATTTGGGATTTTAGGGACAGATTTGCGTCAAGATAAACACCAAGAAGCGTCGGAGTTTTAAGTTAAGATTATCGTTGCAAAATAATGTTCTCATTTTATTAAATGCAGCTCGTGCAACTTTAATTCTGAATTTTATTACAATGTCCGGGTCAAGCGCTTTAGTGATAGTATTTAAAGTGACTTAGTTAGTTATTTCTGGTTCTGATTTTAAAAATTTGGTTTGGTTCATGTGGTGCTCCCGTAAATTTGGAGATATTTCGTGTAAAAGTGAATTGTTTTGGTCAATTTGATTTTTGCCGCACTTTATAATAGTTAATTGTGACACGTAATACGTTTGTGCGGTTTTGACGTTAAAATTATACAAGTTTTTTTCATTTATATAAAGAATTTTGACAGGTGTAAAAATAAAATTTTCATTTGTTCTAATGACAATTTGAATAATTTCTTATATATTATTTTAAAGTTCTTGCTGGTGTTCGATTGCTTCAAGTACTAATTGCAGCTAATTTAAAAAAAAAAAAAACAGTGGATGCGAGTAACATAAATCTAATAATCACAAAAGTCCGGATCGTCCATGTCAACAAGTGCACCATCTAAAATGAACATTATGTGTTAAATTATTTTTATTTTGTTATTTTATTTTATATCATTGTATTTTATATTATTTGTTTTAGAATTATTTTGTGGGTGTTGGACGATCGAAGTGTGCGCGGGAGATGCCTATTGGCCAACCCATCACACCTCGTCTCCCGCGGGGCGAAACGAGAAGGATGGAGTGCCGCATCAGTAAAAGTGTGACAGTCCATTATTTTTGCCTACCCTTTCGGGGAGACGGCGTGATGGTAAGTTAGTAAGTTAGTTAGTTAGTTTTAATAATTCTTTATAAAATGTGTGATTAGGTTGTGCCGGCCTGGTGTCCCACTTGGCTATTGCGCCACAGCCCTGCGGTAGAGGCGGAAGCAGTTGTATTACTTTCCCTAGTCTCGGAGCCTACATAATACGGGCCGCACTTACTTCAGGTCCGCACACACCACCGAATATATAATACCCATTTGATTCATCTCAAGACCTCCGTTGGGTCGAACGCTCTAGACTTGGTCTAGCTAATGCGCAATGGTAACGCGGTATAAATTTAATTATTAAGGGTAACATACAGCGATATCAATAACATGTATTAGAAAAAAACAACTACTTACTTCCTATGGCCATATAACTCTTGAAGAGTTTTAGCCTCCTTGATGATTTTTCGCCAGGCTCCTCGATCCTGCGCCTTTTGCTCCCAGCAGGCCGATTCGCCAAACCTAGCCAGGTCAGCCAGTACATTGTCCATTAGGCGCTGTCTAGGTCTTCCTAGAGGTCTCACTCCAGTCGGCCTAGACGCGTACAGGGTCTTGATTGCTCTGGTCTCTTCAGCTCGGCATACGTGCCCAATCCATGCTAGGCGACCGGCTCTCACGGTGCTCGTTATAAGGAGCTGCTGGGTCATCCATCATTGCCGCGCTCTGAGCGTAGTTAGTGCGATAACAGGAAGATGGAGAACTTGGCTCTTGATAAATGAAGATTTCTCTCTTCTTCTTGTCCTGGCACACTGTATTTGGTCTGGTGAAGAATTTATGTGAAAATAAAATCGCAATAGATTAGCTACCTATAACATGTCATGAGAATCGGTATAAAAGTAAAAAAAATAAAAATAAATTGTGTACAGTAATTAGGTTCAATCGAACTGATGTATATAAAAAACATATTATTATTTTATTTAAAACATACGTTTTCTAAAAAGTTTACTGTATTTTACGGGAGTAACATATTTCGCCTTGCTATATAAAACGTTTTTAGGGAGCGCGCTGTCGCTCATGCGCAGCATATGCTCAAACCAGAGCAAGAGAGCACGAGTAGATATCTCCGACAACGATAGATTGTTTTACCTACCGACCGCCAGAACCAACCTGCCTCTGTTGATACCGGTGGGAAGAGCAATTAGTCTACTGAACGCGATCTCTTCGGAGAATGTGGTCTTTCATTTGCAAGTTAGGACAGAATCAGGATTATAATTGAATCACAAGGTTTTTCCGTTCAACACTGTTCTATCAAGAACCCAAAGAACCTAAAGATCCATATTAGGAATAAGCCATTAAGACAGAATCAAAAACGGTACGGTGAGAGACAAAACATAGGTCACTGACATCATCCACCGCGAAGCGACTCTAAAATGGTAGTGGGTTGGCCATGTAGCAAAAGTTCGGACTAGAAGGCTGTTGGCTTGGAGACCATGGACCGCAAAGAGAAGTACAGAGCGACGTACGATGGAAAGATGACCTGAACAGACACGTCGGCATAACCTGGATGCTGTTTGCACAAACGGAAGAGGCCTTTGTCCAGAAGTGGACGGGAATAATTAGTTTTAACATATTTTTACTTGACACAGTTTACTACTGGTCGACTGACCGTCCTACGAATGGGTCAATAGACTAAAAAGTTCTCTTTACAATATATTTATGCAATGCGTGTCAACTGGACTGATATATTCCTTTCTGAACAATAATGTATCGGTGAAATAATGGAAGAGTGCCCATTTGCTCAAATGATTGGCAGAACTGGGTAACTGTAGGAATAAATGCATAGATACATGAGCAAACACAATGAAAAAAGATGTTTCTTCATACGTTTGTTCCCCTTTGTTATTCCTCGGGTTGGAACAATATTCATAAATGTATGGCCAATTGAATATGACGTCATAACTTCATAATTCATCAATTGTTTTCCTTTCACAGGGATTCTGGATTATGTAAAAATTTTGCCCAAAGTTTTGATTTACAGATATTAACTTTTTAATCTGTATATGGACAAATGTAAGAATGAGCTGAAAGGGTTGGATGTAGGTGCCAAAATGAGCGGAGTGTCAGTAAGCTGTCTCTTGTATGCGGATGACGCTGTCCTACTTGCAGACAACGAGCATGAACTACAAGTTCTGGTGAATTGTATGTATGAGGTATGCATGCGAAGTGATCTGATGATGAATGTTAATAAGTCCAAGGTAATGATTTTTGAAAAGGAAGAAACCATGACAGTCTGCAACATTAGCGCGAATGGTGAAAATTTGGAGCAAGTAGTTGAGTTCGTGTATTTAGGTAGTATGTTTACAAGAGATGGGCGAGTGGAGAGGGATATTGAGAGAAGGGTTGGGGCAGGCAACAAAGTGAATGGTGCACTTAAATTTGTCATCGCAAACAAAAACCTATTCAAAAAAGCTAGAATGGCAGTGCACAATGGTTTTCTTCTACCGACCCTTATGTATGGAAGCAATACATAGAACTGGCAAAAGAAGGATGAAAGTAGAATAAATGCAGTAGAAATGAGATCTCTTAGACGAATGTGTGAATACTCTGTGTATGATAGAGTGTCGAATGAAAATATAAGAAGTGAATGCGGTGCGAATGATGGTGTCATGAACAAAATAATGAAAGGATCATTAAGATGGTTTGGACATATGGAAAGAATGAATGAAGAAAGAATGGTAAAAAAATTATATGTTAATGATGTAAATGGAACCAGAAATAGAGGAAGACCGAGGAAAACGTGGCACGATCAAATAAATCAAATATTGAATGTCGGCCATGTGAGGAGTCAGAGAAATCGACGCGCGTGCATGACACGATGTATGAATGTTTAGGAATCGAGAGAAATATGTCAGGAAAGAAAAGTGTGGCAGTCCATTCTTTCTGCCTACCCCTTCGGGGAGACGGCGTGATGATTAGTTAGTTAGTTAGTTAACTTTTTAATTTTAAAGACTGTCTCTTCTCATCTCTTCTATATTCGTCGTAACTTTGTGTTACTGTTATTCATTTTATTCTTCTTCTTCCCCTTATTGTATATCATCTTTTTCTTCTTCTTAAACTGGTTGGAGGCAACTAGGACCTGTTTGTGCGGAGTTTGCTGCCCCTTGCGATGTGGATTGCCATCTCTTGGGGGATCTTCCAGGTATCATTCTTCAATCAATCTTTGGGTGTCCATTATTTCCGCATGGTCCCTCCAATACCTTCTTCCCTGTGTCGCCAATCTGACAGCATCCTGGATGTCACACATCTCTTTGATTAAAAATAAATGAAAAATGACAGGCAGGAATCTACGCGACAGAATTAGAAACACGATCATCAGAGAGATCTTGCGATCTGTTTATACAGGATATCAAATTTCTTTCTGTGATGTAGACGTCCAGCCTTCCCTTCATCTCTACGATGGTCGTCCTGGTGGAAGACGATCCTCTGGACTCTTGTGCATCACGATCTTAGGAATCCTCGTATCCATCAGCTCGATGCGTTCCCTCCAGAATCGTCTTATCTTCTTCGATCTTCTATCGAGAATGTCTTAATTTAATATTTAAATCGGAACGAACACATCTTATATTAGGTCCTTACATATGAAATTGGCGTTTTGCCGTACTGGCAACTTTGATCTCAAATATCTTCTCTTCGGTTAGGAATTCCAAATTCAAATTTATACAGCTATTTACTCAAGTATTTGTGTTTCGAAAATTTGAATTCATTAGTTTTTTACTCAATTGTTTTTTTTTCTTTGCGTCACTCAGTTTACAAAATGGAAAACTTGAAATATCGCGTTATTTACGAGTGCGAGTTCCGCCGTAGCACCAGTGCTGCAGAAACGGCTCGAAGGATTAATGATGTGTATGGCGACGGTGCCGCAAAAGAAAACACAGTGCGTTTTTGGTTCCAACGTTTTCGTTCTGGAAATTTCGACCTGCAGAACAAGCCCCGTGGACGGCCGGAGACCAAAGTTGATAATGAAGAATTGAAGGCTATTGTGGAAGCGGATCCATCGCAAACCACGTCCGAGTTAGCTGCAGGCTGCGGTGTTAGTGATAAAACTGTTTTAATCCACTTGAAGCAAATTGGGAAGGTGAAAAAGCTTGAAAGGTGGGTACCTCACGAATTGAGTGAAGCAAATCAACAAACGCGCGTTAACTGCTGCGTTGCATTACTCAACCGGCACAATAATGAAGGGATTTTGAATCGAATCATTACCTGTGATGAAAAGTGGATCCTGTATGAACCAGCCAAACCATCCCTTAATTGACTCCAAAAAAGTTACTTGTGAGCGTTTGGTGGACTAGTGCTGGTGTCGTTCACTACAGCTTTCTTAAATCTGGCCAGACGATTACGGCAGATGTCTATTGTCAGCAACAGCAAACCATGATGGAAAAGCTAGCTGCTAAACAACCGAGGCTGGTTAATCGCTCTAGGCCACTGCTGCTTCATGATAACGCTAGACCACACACTGCACAACAGACGGCTACCAAATTAAAAGAGCTTCAATTGGAATGTCTAAGACATCCACCGTACTCTCCGGACCTTGCCCCAACAGATTACTATTTTTTTCGAAATTTGGATAACTTCTTGCAAGGGAAAAAATTCAACTCCGATGGGGCAGTCCAAACCGACTTCAAAGATTTTATTGATTCCCGTCCGAATGTTTTTTTTAGTAAAGGGATCGATGAACTACCTATGAGATGGCAAAAGTGCATAGATAGCAATGGTACATACTTTGATTAAATAAATATATTATATTTAAAATAAATCAACTTTATGTTCCTCCCATACAAAACGCCAATTTCATATGTAAGGACCTAATACATACTTCGTGAGGTACCTACGTATGCCAGGATTTAAAAGTGTGGCAATACATTTTATCTACTAACGCTTTCGGAGAAATATGAATGATTAATCAGATTATTTGGTTTTCCTCGAACTTTTCATGGGCTACCTATCTACAAGTTATATCGTTTAGCTGATTTCACAACAGTAAATTATCTAACTCACCATCATGCCGTCTCTCTCAGAAATAATCGTCCACACTATTCTTTCCTGACATACTTCTCTCGCCTCCTTAACATTTCTTTGAAATCAGACGCCCGACAAAGCCTGTCGATATAATGGACCGTTTTGGCAAACTGAAGTAGAAATGGGCAGGACATGTCGCCAGACAGGATACAAATAAATGGGCACCTAGAGTCTTGACGTGGAGACCGCGGGAAGAAAAATGGAACATCGGTCGATCCCAAAAAAGATGGGCTGACTACCTAATTCCAGTCGGGGGAAGAAATGGATGAGAGTGGCACAGAAGTGGACACCCAGCAGTTGAAAGATGACTAAGAAAGAAGGAGAAGAAGGCACTATCAAATGCCTTGGAAAGGCGAAACGCGTCTCCCCATTAAATACAATAATACATCTAGAAAACTAGCGTTTTCTTCTTCTTCTTTTTGTCCTGTCACACCTCCGTGGTGCATAGGGCCTCAAGGAACCTTCTCCACCCGATTCTATCGCATGCCTGATGCCTAACATCATCCCAAGTGAGGCCTGCTGCCTTAACCTCGTCCTGCAGGGCTCTTCTCCAGGTAGCTCTAGGTCTGCCTCGCTTTCTCTTTCCCCCCATAGGGGACCAGTCTAGTGCGCCCTGAACTATGCAGGCTGGGTTCCGCCTCAGAGTGTGACCGATCCACTGCCATTTGCGTCTAGCAACTTGTTTTCTAATTGGCTTTTCGCCTGCCATGGGCCTGCGTTTTAATTCGTATTAATTAAAATCACAAAGCAACTCGATTTTTTATTTAATAGTGAGTAGAAACGAAGCCACCTTTTTGGATATAATATAATAGCAAACATCTGTCTTTCTAGGATTAATTTTATCTCAATATAGACGAAGATGCAAACTGGAAACTGAATATGGTGATCGAGGTGTTCACAGGACTTATGACCTGTCATTGGTTGGGTTAACGCACGCATTATGTAATTACAACATTCCCCATTCCACCTTTCTTATGACCAACATGTCTGACAAATTTTTTGGAAGTTGTGTATATGTTAATATCCAACACCACAATTCACATGTCAGTTTCAATTTACAGACCTTTCATTCAGATATACCCAAACTATGAAGATTGCATTGCATATTCGTGAAGCTGATTTTTTGTAAGACAGTTTTGGACATAGTGCGCTCAACAAATAATACTATCGGACCTTCGTGCCTTATCTGTGAACTAAAACTCATGTTTTTCGCCAAATGTAGGACAAAAATAATTTCTCTAGACTATTTCGTCCAACCCGATAGCACAATGGATAAATTGTTATAAACCATAATATTACTATTAAATTAATACGAATTAACTTTGCTAACTAACTAACTAACTAACCATCACGCCGTCTTCTCGAAAGGGTAGGCAGAAAGAATGAACTGTCACACTTTTACTGATGCGGCACATCATCCTTCTCTTTTCGCCCCGCGGGAGACGCGATGTGATGGGTTGCGAACCTCATCGCCACCAATAGGCATCTCCCGCGCACCCTTCGATCGTCCAACACCCACAAAATAAATCTAAAACAAATAATATAAAATATAATTATATAAAATAAAATAACAAAATAAAAATAATTTAACACAAAATGTTCTTTTTAGATGGTGCACATATTGTTATTTTATTTTATATTCCACGTATCCACCGTTTTTTTAATTTAGCACATAATGTAATAACACATAATCTTTTTTTCGATGTTGCACATGTTGACATGGACGATCCGGACTTTTTTGTTTATTTAATTTATGTTACACGTATCCACCGTGTTTAATCTTCTGCTTAATGCTTAAATCTAATCTTCATAGATGGCGCATTGAAACTGACGTGTGAATTGTGGTGTTCTATATTGACATACTATATACAACTTCCAAAAATTTATCAGACATGGTGGTCATAAGAAAGGTGGAATGGGGATTGTTGTTATTACATAAAGCGTGCGCTTAACCCAATCAATGACAGGTCATAAGTCCTGTAAACACCTCGATCACCATATTCAGTTTCCAGTTTGCATCTTCGTCTCTATTGAGATAAAATTGATCCTTGAATTGATCACCCGCAATGTGTAAATAAAATCCAGTATTTGTCTACAAGTATTTGTATACATTCAAAATGTTGTATAAAAAAAATTGAAAACGATATACATTAACATTAAATAGTATAATATAAACTTCATGAAAATAGACTTCATTCGTATGAAAACGTCTGTTATCTAAAAAATCTTTTAAAAATGTACATTTAGTTAAAATCTACTAATGTTTGTGTCTTCGACCGGTTTCGGTAGCTTGCTGCTATCTTCTGGTTATGTAATAATCTTTATCTAGTGTTTTAAATTATTGAACGCTTGGCTCCTGATCCAGTGGTCTTATAGAGAGGGAAGTCTAAACGCTTTATCTTAGAGCGATACTCGCTCATGTTAGAGAGGGTTCAGAAAAGATTTCTGAGATATCTCTACATGAGGGAGTTTGGTAGCTATCCGTGGCTTTATCCCACTGCATTCCTCTTGGGCATGCTGGGGATCAATAGTCTACAGATAAGGAGGGATGGGTTCACACTTACCAATTTCTTCAGACTTATCAGGGGATTCTTTGAGAACTCCGTCATCTTGGAGGCTATCCATCTTTATGTTCCAGATGGTTATCAGCATCAGCACAGACTGTTTTCTCTCCCATAATGCAGAACCAACCTGCCTCTGGTGATGGCGGTGGGTAGAGCAATCAAACTGCTGAACATTATTGCTTCGGAGATTGACCTCTTTCTTATTCGTGAAAGTACGTTCAGAAGACAAATACTCTTGACTTTGGAGAGTATCTTGTATTTCATCCATCTCTCATGAGTTATAATAATAATAATAATATATAATAAATTGGATAATTTATAGAGCACCATTTTTATGAATTACTCATCTCAAGGGCTCTGTAAAAAATGCTCTGTTTTATGAACTAGTTAAAAATAAACATATTTAGAAAGAGGGCTGCATCCAACGCAGACGATCAACCCTTCTTATCAGGAAAGGATAATTTGAAAAGGTGCGTTTTGAGTCTCGAGTTAAACTCCGACTGATTCTCAATGCACTTAAGGTCTGCTGGAAGATTGTTACAGGATGCAGGGCCGGCTACCGCGGAGGCTCGCTCGAAGTTTGTGATAGGACAGAGTTTTGGCACAGTCAATCTACCGATCGCAGAAGTCTTAGCTGATCGCAATGTAGACTGTTTGGAATTCAGGTTCTAGTTGAGCAGAGTTCAGATATATAAGCTGGTGCTATACCATGCAACGCCTTGAAGACCGTCCAGCAAAACTTGTATTGTATCCTTTCTGGACATTTCAGCCAATGGAGCTCCTCAAGATGCTGTGTTATGTGCCTGGTATAATATATTTATTTTATTTTACCTGTTCTCGATAGATGCCTTAAACTATATTATTTTTTGTTTGTAAAATCTTTTGCGGCAACAGACTTGAGAATGTCCAAGAATATACATACCTGGGACACAATATTCGATTGGGTCGAGATAACCAAACCGCAGAGCTAAAAATAAAAATTGGACTAAGCTGGGCAGCTTTCGGAAACATCCTTAAAAACCGGAAAATACCGATCAACCTGAAACGAAAAGTCTATGAAGCCTGCGTTCTGCCAGTCGGTACTTATGGTCTTGAAACTGTTATATTATCCAAACAAGGTGCCGAGAAACTACGAGTGACCCAAAGAGCCATGGAAAGAGCCATGATAGGAATAAGCCTAATAGACAGAGTCAGAAACGATACGGTGAGAGAAAAAACAAAGGTCACTGACATCATCCACCGGGTGGCAACTCTAAAATGGCAATGGGCAGGTCACGTAGCCAGAAGCTCAAATGAAAAGTGGACAAGAAGACTGCTGACTCGGAGACCGTGGAAGGATGATCTGAACAGACACGTCAGAATAACCTGGATGCAGTCTGCACAGGACAGTATGACATGGAAGCGAATGGAGGAGGCCTTTGTCCAGGAGTGGACGGGTATAGGCTGAGGAAGAAGAAGAAGAAGAATGTCTTTTGAGAAAATAAACTGATTTGATTTGAAACAAAAGCATTTTATTCTATTTAGATAATATATTTTGTTTCATACGTCATAATTAAAATCTTTTATATACTATTCGTCACCGCAGGTGTACAGGGTGTGTACAGTCAAATTGATATATTATAGTTCCGATAACGGATTGTTTTACCGAGATAAAAACAAAATCGAAAATGGCGTTATGATATGAGGTAGGTATAGGAAGAGTCTTCCCTTATCTGGTAGGGCCATTTGATAAGGGAACTGGGTCAAAGGGTCCGACCAGTTCTGAATGCCCGATAAGATGTCTGCCCTTATTACTGCAAAGTAGCTATCTACAATACGCGTCGCTTAATTAGGGCCTACGAGATATTATCAAGTTAAGCGTTCTGTGTGCTGTTTTATATTATTACATACAATATATTGTTCCATATGAACGAGAAATGAGAAATAAGAAAGACGAGTAATCTTACGTGTATTTAGAGAAGAACCCTATGGAGTAAACTCTTTATTTATTTTTATTTATTTATACATTATTCGTTCGACTGGGGTTCGAATTGTCAGTAGGGTCGCGGCGAGTCACATCTTGCTGGAGGGTGTGATTCTATAAAATGCTGCGAAACGCCCAGTTGCATTCCACCGGCAACACTACTGACTAGTCCAACTCGTTAGCGTCCCTGTCGCGAACCCCGGGCAATGGGATCACACTCATAACCGTGTGATCACAGCAGGTAACGAGGGGATGAAGGCGAGTTTTTGGCGCCTCCAAACCAGATCCAAACAGCTAAGGGAAGGTAACCCCGACAGAAAAATCCACTAGAGAAGGCAACGGGAAACTACTCTGGTCACCTTTTTCCAGGAACCACTATGGCGAATACCTTTGCAGTAGTGATCGCCAACGTTGGGGGGACCTGGCACGGCACCAAAAGAAGAAGAAGATACATTATGCACAAATGACCATATTTATTTATACATAAGAGTAAGATGAAAATCTATAAAGCATGCGTAAGACCAATTATATAATAACATATGGCGTCGAAGCAAGGACAGACACAGTAAGGACCAGACAAGTTTTGAGGACTTCCGAAATGAAGATACTGAGGACGATAGCAGGCAAGACACTGAGGGATCGCGTGAGGAACACCAGAATAAGAGAGATGTGTGAGGTTGAGAAGACAGCGAAAAAGGACTGGTACGGTCATGTTCAAAGAATGGACACCACCAGACTCCCAGATATTGCACTACATAATCAACCTCATGGGACTCGTCCTCGTGGAAGACCTACTAAAAGATGGAAGGGCAGCTGGGAATCTACCTCACAGGAGGAGTAACACTCTGGAGAACAGACCACATAGGTCTACAATAAGGAAGAAGAAGAAGAAGACACAAATGAGACATAACAAACGATAAACATTTAGGCGACTCATTTGTTACAAAGATAAAACAACAACATGAAACCAAAAAATCATACATATTAGAAGGAATGTAGAAAGAATGAATTTTATGCCACCCCTAATTTTTATGTATATAAAGGAGTAAGTTAATAACAGTGTTATCAGTCTGCCGATGTTAGTGAGTCTGGCGAAACCGGTCACTGTAGAAATAAAGACAAAAATGGAACTAGTTCTTAAAAATGGCAGTTAATCACACTGTCTTTGTTCTAGTGTAGAATTCACGTGACAATAAAATGGCGATAGATTAGCTACTTATTACATGTCATGAGAATCAATATCAATCAATCAACCCTCATGTATGGAAGTGAAGCTTGGAGCTGGCAAAAGAAGGATGAAAGCAGGATAAACGCCGTAGAAATGAGATCACTAAGAAGAATGTGCGAGAAAACGTTGTATGTTAGAATACCGAACGATGAAATAAGAAAGAAATGTAAGGCAGATGACTGCATCAGTGATAAAATTAAAAAAGGTTCCCTGAGATGGTTTGGACATATGGAACGAATGGATGAGAGTAGAATGGTTAAAAAATTGTACACAAGCTGCGTGAGTAAAAAAAGACGCCGAGGACGACCGAGGAAAATATGGCATGACCAAATTAATCAATTACTAAAAGGCGGTCACATTCGAAGTCGGAATAATCGACGTGCCTGCATGGTACGATGTATGAATGTAGAGGAAGCCCGAGAGGTATGCCAGGACAGAGGATTGTGGCGATCCATCCTCTCTGCCTACCCCTCCGGGGAAATGGCGTGATGGTTAGTTAGTTAGTTAGTTAGAATCGGTTAGTAAACGAATAGTTAGAAAACGGTTACTACTCCTGGCTGTACCCAACTGATTTCTTGCTGGGTATGCTGGACTACCAATCATTGGAAATTAGACGAACTATCCACCTGGGTGTTCACTTTTTTCAACTGATTCGTGGTCGAATACATAACTCTGATATTTTTAAAGACTTGACTTTGTTTGTCCCCGACAATTATCTGCGACAAAGGCAACATAGATTATTTCACCTGCCACTGTGTAGAACCAATCTACCTAAGGTAATGCCTGTCGGCAGGGCAATAATCCTATTAAACCGCATCTCTTCGGATGTGGACATTTTTCACGATAGCGAGGCTACCCTCAGAAAGCATCTATCTCTTATGTATTAAATTGCTATTTGCTTATCTTATTATTGTATTATACAAAAATGTTTATCTTTACCAAACTGTTCTCGAATATATTTTTTAAAATGTTAATTTTATTTTTGTATAGAGAAGGATGGAGTGCCGCATCAGTAAATGTGTGACAGTCCATTATTTCTGCCTACCCTTTCGGGGAGACGGCGTGATGGTTAGTTAGTTAGTTAGTTAGTATATTGTGATTATAAACGATTTGGATTTGTTATTCTGTAATGTTTATAATTTTTTGAATAAATTGAAATTGAAATTGAATCAATATAATACATAAAAACTAAATTGTATACAGTAATTGGGTTCAAAAGACCTGTTGTATATAAAAAATACGCTTTTATTCTCACAAGAGAGTTATTTTTTTTCACCTATAGGCCATAGGGCACATGAATAGAGTAATTAACCTTTCCCCGCCCAAAAGCGCCAGCCGCCATTTGCATCTGCCATCAATTTAAGATGGCCGCTATTGGATAACGCGCCATCGCGGACAGCCGTAACAGCACGTCCAGCGTCCATTACGATTGTGTTTTGTTTTCGCTTTCGACGACCCCGTTTCAGTGGACTTTCACGGGAGGCTGGCTGCCGGGTGACGTCACCGCGTGACGTCATCTGACATCAAATTAGAGACAATGGTGTTAGCTATGGGCTTTAATATTAAGTATTTTAAGCTCGTCCCACTAAAGACTTAAACTAAAGATTCTATGCGAACGGTATTCTGCTGATTGTATTGATAATAAATTCTTTAAATATACTCGTTAAAAATAGGTTCACCAAAACCTATAATCAACTCACGCACTGTACAATTCAAAGAAATGCATTTTTTGTAAGTTTTCAACAACAACAACAACAAACCATCACGCCCTTTCCCCGCAGGGGTAGGCAGAGAGAATGGACCGCCACACTACTCTATCCTGGCACACCTCTCTAGCTTCCTCCACATTCAAACATCGAGTCATACACGCACGTAGATTCTTCCGGCTTCTGACATGACCAACCTTCAATATTTGATTAATTTGGTCATGCCATGTTTTCCTCGGTCTACCTCGACTCCTTACTCCTCTAGTGGGCGGATTATATAGGTTAATCTTAAAAAGATTGACAGGTGTAATCAAATCTACATAGATGGCCAATTGAAACTGACACGTGAAGATAAGTATAGATGTGGAGCATATATACAACTTCCAAAAATTTATCATGCATGATCATAACAAAGGTGGAATGGGGAATGTTGTAATTACATAAAGCGTGCGCTTAACCCAACCAATGACAGGTCATAAGTCCTGTAAACACCTTGATCATCCATATTCTCTTTCCAGTTTGCGTCTTCGTCTCTATTGAGATACAATTAAATTTGTTCATAATACCTTCTTTCGCTCTACATTCCTTCCTAATATCAGCATTTTTAATTTTTAATTTTTCACTCGTTACTATTATTATTATTATTATTATTATTATTTTGTTGAATCGCTCTTTACGTAATTACAGCACGAGTCGAATTGCTATTATTTCGATTCTCGTGACATGTGATAGGTGACTAATCTATCTTCATTTTGTTGTCACGCGAATTCTGCACCAGGCCAAAGAGAGTGTGATAATCACACTGCCATCGCTGGGAAACGAACCCCTTCGGGTGGCAGTGAAATCATTTACCACTCGGCCACCAAGTTATTTAGTTTATCATACACGGGAATTTGTCAGACGTGATGTTGTTACGAGAAATAAAATCATCAATCAGTAATTTATCTGGTAAAATAGAAGGAAAAGGAATTGTCGGGAGAAGAAGAAATGCTGAGTTAAAATAATCTTCAGAATGGTTCAGTTGCTATACAACATCCATGTTTAAAGCTGGTGTATCAATGTAAAATCAGTAATGTTGTCGTCCAACCTCTGATAGGCACAGAACAACAATTGGAAGAACATTTAGTCTATTTCAACTCGAAGTATTTCTCGAAAATTTAGGTATACTTACTTTGAGGTCGGAAAAATCGACGAGGGTGTGTTATGATATCTTATCTATGAATGCATATCTTTCCATCCCTACATGATTACGTGTCATGAATAATGTGACCAGACATTCCGTTTTCACAGGAACAGTCCCGTTTTCAGGCAGCGTATCCCGGTGTGCCCGAAAACGGCTTCGGGACGCCAAAACGTCCTGTTTTTTAAAAGAAAGAAACTCGCAGTAGAATTTTTTTTTAAATAAAAAATGCGCGCAAATAAGAATCCTGGCGGTAGAATCTAGTACTAGTAGACGAAGACGTGGTCATGCGCAGTAAAATAATACAGTATTTTTATTGCGATTGCGCATAAAATCTCATAATGCATCTGGCCATAGATAAAAGATATCTGAAGAGAAAACATACTCTTTGATCTGACGTTTACAGAGTTGAAGTTATTAAGATGTCTTGTGTGTGAACCCTTAGCTTGAAAATGCCAATTTTAGCTATTTCCGCGTAAACAGCGCTTTATTAGTTGTCCAAAATTATTATTATAATTAAATACCTCCATTTTTTTCGGTGTACCGGTTTAAGGGAAAAAATAAACGGTCACGAATGAAGAAAGCACAAGGATTTTTCCGCTCCTTAAAAGTCTGCTTTTAAAATTTGATTAATTTATTAAATCGGTTAATTCGAATTGAAAATAAATTTTTTAATCCTTATTTACAGCGCTTAACGTTTATTTATTTTGTTTGTTAAAATCTGATTTGTTTGATTTATTAATTTTGTTTGATAAATTCTTCAGTGGGTGGTTAATGATACAAGACCCATTCGCTTCTGTTCATGGGCGTGGATTCAATCCTAGGCATGACCTGAGAATTTAAATTTTAAATGAATTTATTATTAAGATTGATTTAAGGAAAAAAATATATATTGTTTTATGTTTTCCTTAATCCTTCTTTTGTCAGTTCCACGATTCGCTTCCGACCTTTATGTATGGAAACGAAATATGGAACTGGCAAAAGAAGGATGAACATAGATTTTTTTAAATAGAAATGAGATCTCCTAGACGGTTTATGTGTGAAAATTTGTGTATGATAGTGTCGAATGAAAATGTAAGAAGTGAATGCATTGCGAATGAAAGTGTTATGTAAAAAATAATAAAAGGAACATTAAGATGGTTTGGACACATGGAAATAACGAATGAAGAAAGAATGGTACAAAATTATATAATTATTATTTTTTGGTTGAATCGCTCTTTACATCATGACAGCATGAGCCAAATCGATGTAAAGGATAGCTATCATAGTGATTCTCGTGACATGTGATAGGTAGCTAATCTATCGCCATTTAATTGTCAAGCGAATTCTACACCAGACCAAAGACAGTGTGGCAATCACACTGCCCTCGCCAGGAATCGAACCCGGAACCTTCGGGTGGCAGTCAATGCACTTACCACTTGTCGTAAATGTGAAGGAATATTTGAACGAATAGAGGAAAACCGAATAAAATGTGGCACGATCAAATAAATCAAATTTTGAATGTCAGCCACGAGAGGAGTCGGAGAAATCGACGTGCGTGCATGACACGATGTAAGAATTTTGAGTATGCGAGAGAAGTGTGTCAGGAAAGAAAAGTGTGGCCGTCCATTTTTTCTGCCTATCCCTTCGGGGAGATGGCATGATGGTTAAGTTAGTTTTTAGTTATTATTATATAATAGATTGTCATATTAATTTATTAATGTTATTAAAAGTATCCCATAAAAGTAACAAGAGTCCTCGAGTTTAAAGGATTAAGTTTCATTTAAAAAAAATAATTATCAATTACTCCTTCCTTTGATGATAGATTAAAGGATACAGTATTTTTTTTAAAATTATTTATTAATCTATCAAATTTATTTGTCTGTTTACTAATGAAATGACATTGAAAAATGTATAATATTAATCATTGTTTCCTATTTGATAAAAGGATAATGCACTGATATTAAGATTTTGAATGCCAGGAGCGCATACGATGTAAGGAGGTATCAAGGAAAGAAATAAAACGAACAGAAATCGATAGTATTGGTTGCACTTTTTTCTTTGAAACACACGCAGAATTGTATCAAAAAGGTTTTTTTATCGTGGTTTTCGTCTTCAGTTTAAAAGTATATATATGCTACAATTTATAAATTAAAATAAATTTAATATATTAGAACAAATATATAAGTATTTTTTTTTAAATATTAGTAAAAAATCAACAATGCGATATCCCGCCCTCAAGAATTTTATTCTTTTCAGAAGAGCTTATGATTCCAACTAAGAAACAATCAAATTTCATTAACTCGGTGTCCAAGGTGCAAAACATATAAAAGAGCATTGCAAAAAGCATGTGTTACGATTGTGTAAATCGGATTGCTATGTACCAAGGAAGGAAAGGAGGGGACCTCAAGCCTTAACACCAGATTGCCTTGGCATACTTTCTTCTGCGTAGGTGTGACAGAGACAAACGTATGCGCAAATTCGCTCTTTCTCGTTCGGGTCGAGCTTCCGAGTGGGACAGAACTAGTGCCAAAAATACACCCGTCTTTGTTACACATACGATTCGAAATTATTCGCGGAAGACCGTCGCGATTTTCTGCTGCCCTGGTACTCGATTTCGCGCGGCAGAACGAACAATGGCGGCGTGGAAATGACCCGGATCGGAGAACTGTTACGTTCACCTCCTCGCCGTTCTGCGCTCCTGGTAACCAAGGAACAAAATATTTATCCTGATGAACGTTTGAAACATTTGAAAAATGTTTTTTAAAATTTCATTTTATTAATTGGGTACATTACAAATGAAGACATGTTTCCCTGATACCAGCAGACGTTAAAATATTGAAATGAAAAGTGAAACTTTTCATTCATGTCCGCGTATGAACAGAGTTGGGCTAAACACCTCTTCACGTTTCTGCTATCCGGAGTCGTGCAAAAAAATACTAGTGGGCAAAAACCGTTACAATATTTACACTGTTGCTGTTCTTGAGAGTTGTTTTATAAATCCAAAATTTTTTGATTTTTGTATAATTCCAATTTCAAAAGGAATCCCAGGATATGTCCTCAGAATTTAATTCTGATTTTTAAGGGTTTATCCTAATTGTAAAATGTAATAAGATAGATTAATCCCTTTTATGAATTTCTTCTTAGCTAGTTTTTTTTAAGGAACATCTCCATAGATGGCGTTAGTGGGTCGGTTGTATAGGTTAATTCTTGAAAAAATTCACAAGTGCAACCAAATCTACATAGATGGCTGACTGAAACTGCTACGTGAAGATAAATATGGATTTTGAAGTATATATACATCTTCCAAAAATTTGTCATGCATGATCACAAATAACAAAGGTGGAATGGGGAATGTTGTAATTACATAAAGCGTGCGCTTAACCCAACCAATGACAGGTCATAAGTCCTGTAAACACCTTGATCATCCATGTTCAGTTTCCAGTTTACGTCTTCGTCTCTATTGAGATACAATTAAAACATAGAAGTTCTTGCAACACACACCTGAGGCTGTTATAGGGCGTAGCGGCGCCTTTTAGTCAGTTTCGCTCAAACATTCCCTGGGTATGTCCCCGGTCCATCCGGGACTTACATTTAAAGACGGCAACAGCAAGGGGGTGCCAGACCACATTTAATCTACCGTATTTTACTTATGTGTTCCGCTATACTTTCTTGAATAGTAGAATATACCACAGGTATATGAAAACGGGAAGCACAGGAGACAAATGCGGGATGGGAAAATTTGTGGAGTACAGTTTGTGACATGTAGGACAAGGGACGAGGTTTAGGAAGCATTCACGCACATTCACTTATTATATTTTCTTTCGACACAATCATACACAGAGTTTCCACACATTCGTCTATAAGATTTCATTTCTACTGCGTTTTTTCTATTTTCATTTTTCTCTTGCCAGTTTCATGCAGTTCCATACATAATGGTCGGTACAAAAACACCATCGTGTACTGCCATTATAGCTCAATTGAATTGGCTTTTGTTTGCGATGACAACTTTAAAGTGCACCATTCACTATAGTATATAAATTATAAGGATTAATTGTATCTCAATAGAGATGAAGATGTAAATTGTTTTCTGGGAACAGATGTGGTGGCCGAGGCGCTTACAGGACTTATGATCTGTCATTGGTTGGGTTGAGCGATAGCTTTATGTTTTAACAACATTCCCCATTCCGCCTTTCTTATGTCCACCACATCTGACAAATTTTTGGAACTTATATATAGTATGCTAGAATCCCACGTTTTTCTTTACATTTTTAAGTTCACTCTACACTTGCGTCACCTATTAAGATTGGGAAGCATTAAGCAGAAAATCTTTATTAATGCACCGTGAAAGTCTCTGCAAATCATATAGTACTAGATTAAACAGTATGCAATTTACATCTTCGTCTCTATTGAGATACAATTAATCCTTATAATTTTTTTTTTAAATTATCCGCAATGGGTAAAATCCAGTATTTGTCTACAAGAATTGGTATACATTCAAAATGTTGTATTAAATTATTTCGTAATTCAATAAAATAAAATGAACTTTCTAGAAAACAAACGTTTTACCTAATATTAAGTTGTAAAAACTCAATCCATTTCTGATCAAATATGTAAAGCAAATACTATTTTAGTATGTGTACCTATGAGTTGTTTTCACTTTCTTTTTCATCTTGTTTGCACAAAACATAAAACATACAAAGTAAAAGTATTGTCTAACGTTGGTTTCCTCTATTATATGGACAAAAATGTGTGTCTTTATAAATGACAAAGAAACTGTATTTTCTGAGGTATACGTACTTGGAAACACGACGCCATTTTGTCTAGGGAAATATTTGGAAAATTTCTAACGGAATAAGTTTTTTTTAGTAGATGATTTTTTTTTCTTCTAATTTTAATTATTTTTCTCGACACGTTTCGAAGGTGTTATGCCTTCATGGGGAAATTTCGAAATATATCTAGAGAAAATAAACTCAAAAGTGAATAAAACGGTGTTTTCATTAAAAATATTTATATGTGAATAAATTTTATTTCTTTGTTATCAAAACATTATTATTTTTTCAAATTAAATTAAAGAAACATATTTCGGACACAGAAACCCCTCATCAGTATAGTTAATTATTGTATTTACACAATAAATATTTAAAGAAATTTTCATGAATATGTTCAATTTTACAGATAATACAAGGAATTTTTTAAACATTTATGCTTTTGTTATAAAAAATATTTTGAATAAATCTACAATAAAACTTATGCAGATTAGTAGTTTAGGTATTAATCTTGCGACAAAGGAAATCAATTATTTTACTTGGAGCTAAATTTATTTGATTATTAATAATATATTGCATTTATTTATGTTTTTGTAATATTTTAACTAACTAACTAACTAACCAACCATCATGCCGTCTCCCTGGAGGGGTAGACAGAAAGAATGGACCGCCACACTGTTCTGTCCTGACATACTCGATTCCTGTACATTTATACATTTTGTCATGCACGCACGTCGATTTCTCCTACTCCTCACGTGACCGACATTTAATATTTGATTGATTTGATCGTTCCACGTTTTCCTAGGCCTTCCTCTTTTTCTAGCGAATGGTTATGTCTCTTCTTAATTCCATATGTCATTATAGGTCGAACGCAGGTTTTGTAGATTCGTATATAACTTGGACTTGGACTTGGATCTTCTGGCTTACAGAGGTTCAGCTCTAATGGATATTTGTCTTACGTCTGTAGGAAACATTGCTGGAATGCGATTTGGTAGTTGTTTTATGATGGGGCTAAATGTATGGCCGGAGTGTCCCTCCGAAAGAGGGCGAGTCTTACATTATTATCAAGGAATAGAAGACCAGTGAGGGTTGGGATTGTATTTATATAAAAAAGTCCGTTCCCGGGGGGAAGATAAGAGGAGCAGTGCCTGGATGGAGTTGGGGTAGGAGGTAGCATCCTGCGTGAGACTATTTTTGTTTGGCGGAGTACGTAGTGGGCTATCGGGGAGGATTTCTTTTTCCGCATTGATTGCGAGATGGGTATAGGACTGAATGATGGTGGATAACTTGGTGGTAAAGGGTGGTAAATTGACAACCAAGATGGTAATAATTAAGGTCGTGGTCTGGGAATGAAAGAGATGAAGTTGGAGTAGTGCAAGAAATAATAGAGCTGGAGTCGCAGTATTCTGATGTATCAAAGGAGTGTGGTAACGGTATGCTGACTCCTTCGGCATATCTATGTTAAAAAAATCTTTCGTATTTATTATTTTATTTATCGTTTTAAATCATTGTTTTCTTAACAATAAATATCATAACTCTTCTTAAACCTTGCTAAAATTTAAAGCGATGCAACCTTGTATTTAAAAAAACCGTTCGTAAATACATAAATATTAAAGCTACCACGCATTTCTACAACAACGATTATCATTATATATAATTATGTGGCTATATTGAGTTCTAGAACATCAATTATACGTATTTACTTGAAAAATGATCAAAATATTTAGTTCCTTCACTAATCCACAGCTTCACGTATTTATTAGTTGTGTTCTGCCCACCGGGTTACTTGTGATGCATGTTTTGTTTAGACTCTGTTCGCCTACGAACTGCACAGAGCGATGCAGAAATTATGCAAATGCAGCCTAATACAGGTAACAAATAATATTCTAGTGCAACGCAACGTGATGCATCATCAAAGGCCCACTAAAAGCTGTCAGATGAAAATGAATTGTAGCGTGATGATCCTGTCATTATAATTATCTAATAATAGTCGCTTTCAAGGACAATCAAAATTAAACAAACTTTGTTTTTATTGTATACAAATACTTGTTGACAAATACTGGATTTTTACCCATTGCGGGTTAATAATTTTTTAAGGATTAATTGTATCTCAATAGAGACGAATATGCAAATTAATTGCAAACATAATATGGTAGTCGAGGCGTTTACAGGACTTATGACCTGTCATTGGTTGGGTTAAGCGATCACTTTATGTTTAAAAACATTCACCTTTCCGCCTTTCGACATCACGTCTGACAAATTTTTGGAACTTGTATATATGTTAATATTTTTTAATAACTTCACTGTTGGTAGGGATATCTACACTAGCGCCATCTATTAACGCCTCGACTACCATATTCTGTTAACAAATAATTTACATCTTCGTCTCTATTGAGATACAATTAATCCTTAAACAAACTTTGTAGTAAATTTATACTTTGAACACTTAAAACTTATCAACAAGAACAATTAAAACACAGATGAATTCATGGTATCACAGGGTCTCAAACAAAGTGATGGTTTAGCCCCAACACTTTTTAACCCGAGTTTGGAATATGCCATAAGGAAAACTTACCACCTTAACACGAATCCCAACACATACTTTCATAGCAGCCAGATCATAGGATATGAAGACGACCTTAACATTGTATGAAGATCCCTAGCAGCCGTACAATAAGTATTTGAGCCTTTAGGGACAGCAGCCAAGGAGGTGGGTTTAGAGATAAACGAAGAAAAGACAAAAATAATTAAACAAACCAGGAATGCAACCCATAACTCACGGCGAACCATCAGATTCAAAGATAGATACAACTTTAAGATGGTGGAGGACTTCACTTATCTGGGCTCGTCCATAACAAAAGAAAACGAAGATCACAAGGAAATCGAAAGAAGAATCACAATTGGCAACAAAACATTATTCTCTCTACTACCAGTGCTCAAATCAAGAAACGTACACTGGAAAACCAAAATCATCCTGTATAAAACAATCATCCGAACAGTAGTGACCTATGGGTGTGAGGCGTGGACAATGACAACGAAATCCGCAGAGCAACTGGATACTTTTGAGAGAAGGGTGCTGCGCAGAATTCTGGGACCTGTGAACGACGGTGAAGGCTGGAGAGTGCGGCATAATGACGAGATGTACCATATTTACAACATTCCCAGCCTCTCCACACAAGTCAGACTGAATAGTCTGAGATGGGCCGGTCACGTGCAGAGGATGCCGTTATCGCGAACCCCAAAAAGATTGCTGGAGTGGCACCCAGGTGGTAGAAGACCAATTGGCAACCAAGGCTGCGATAGGAGGATGAAGTTGGGAGAGATGGGGTGAAATTGTTACGAGTGTCAGATTGGAGGGTCGAAGCGGAGGACAGGAGGAGTGGAAGCGAAGAATACTGGAGGCTAAGGCTAGATATGGGCTGTAGGGCCATCGAAGAAGAAGAAGAAAATTTGAATATAATCATGTTTCGGACACAGAAGCCCTTCATCATTGTTTTGTTAGTTTTTGTATTATACAATATAATATAATTATACAGGTACACATTTTATTGAACGCTTAGGCATTAACTATGTCGAATTCCATAATAATATACTTAGGAAATTGAAAATAACTTTGTTTAATCCACTAATTATTAAAAAAATATTAAAAAAACACGACACATTTCGGAAGATACCTCTATCTTCAGGTGTAAAAATATAATAAAAACTAAACAAAGAAAGACTAATACAAAAACACATTTAAAATTCGATTCAATAATTCAAATTTAAAAAATAACCTGGGCTATTTGTTATAATGCCAGCCCCTGCGGGGAAACGGCGTGATGGTTTTGTTGTTGTTGTTGTTGTTGTAGTGTTTCGGCCAAAACAATGGACTATTTATAAATAACTTATAATATTTTCTTTTATATAATCACATTTTATTTAAAATATAGTATACTTAAGTAACGGCACGTGTTGTCCAAGTTTGAACCAGTTAACCAGTACAATAATGGTGGTATCACAAGTGAAAATAGCAAGTTTCTACTCGGCGTATGAGTGATGTCTCTGTACTTTGTCTGTTAATGTATGCAAATGAGTACATTAGTCATCAAACGGTACTTTTACTTTCCGCGATGAGAATCCATAAACCAAGATCTGTGAAGGATAACGGCGCGGAGAGAAGAGGAGTCGCTCCTTAGTGTAGGCCGTCCATGGGCGAGGTGCCCACACTAAACCTTCGTAACTGTAAATCATGGACCCGTACGTTCTCCGGAGATCAGATTCTACCTGCTCATAATTTTATTCTAAAGATAATAACTAAACGAAAATAAAATATTTTCGTTTGTTTAACTAAACTAATTAACTTAAACTAAACTTTAAATACCTCGGCAGCAAACTAACTTGACCCAGATGTAGAGATAAAATGCAGAATTGAGGCAGCAAGAGCTACGTTTAAAAAAATGAAATCACTCTTCTGCAATGATAACGTAAACTTGAAACTCCGCCAGAGAATGATCAATTGCTATGTGTGGTCTGTTTTATTGCACGGGTGTGAAACTTGGACCTTGAAAATTAACTCAATGAACACACTGGAAGCATTTGAAATGTGGCTCCATCGCCGAATGCTCAGAGTTCCCTGGACAGACATGGTTATCAATACCGAAGTCCTGAGGCGAGCTAGAGTTGACAGGGAAATTGTTATCAACTATCAAGGTTCGAAAGATCTCACATCTGGGTCATATGCTGCGTGGGGAAAAGTACCACCTTCTCCAACTTATATTGGAGGGGAAAATTGAGGGACGCCGAGGTCCCGGAAGGAGACAAATTTCCTGGCTGCGAAACGTGAGGGAGTGGACTGACATCCGAAGTTTGGAGGAGCTGTTCCGAGCGGTGCAGGACAGGGACAGGTTCGCCGAGGTGATCGCAAACTATGGAGGGACCCGACAGGGTACTTGAAGAAGAAGAAACTAAACTGTAAGAAATATAACATGACGATCTCTATCGAAAAAAAAAATGCACGACCTTTTCCAAAATGTATGACCTTTTTGGGGTGTTTACCCAAAACAAGTAACCTAACTAACTAACTAACTAACCATCACGCCATTTCCCCGGAGGGGTAGGCAGAGAGGATGGATCGCCACACTGGCCTGTCCTGGCACACCTCTCGGGATTCCTCCACATTCATAAATCGCACCATGCACGCACGTCGATTATTCCGACTTCGAATTTGGCCGCCTTTTAGTAATTGGTTAATTTGGTCATGCCATGTTTTCCTCGGTCGTCCTCGGCTTCTTTTCCCACTCACACTGCTTGTGTACAACTTTTTAACCATTCTACTCTCATCCATTCGTTCCATATGTCCGAACCATCTCAGGGATCCTTTCTTAATTTTATTCATGATGCAGTCATCTGTCTTACATTTCTTTCTTATTTCATCGTTCGGTATTCTATCATACAACGTTTTCCCGCACATTCTTCTTAGTGATCTCATTTCCACGGCGTTTATCCTGCTTTCATCCTTCTTATGCCAGCTCCAAGCTTCACTTCCATACATGAGAGTTGGCACTAGAACTCCATTGTGTACTGCCATCTTTGCTTCTGTGGATATATTTCTATTTGCAGTAATGACTTTCAGTGCGCCATTTATTTTATTCCCAGCACCAAACCTCCTTTCGATGTCTTTCTCCATTTTTCCGTCTCTTGTAAACATGCTTCCCAGATACGTAAATTCAGTAACTTGCTCCAATTTCTCGCCCATCGCACTTATATCACAAATCGTCATACATTCTTCTTTCTCGAAAACCATCACTTTAGATTTAGACACATTCATCACCAAGTCACTCTTTTTGCATGCCTCATACATCCTTGCCACTAAGACTTGCAAATTGTCTTTGCCAACCTGCCAACATGTAACCTGGTTATAGAAAATCAACCCATACGACATCGTGTCGCATTAGTGGAATTGAATATTCTTTTTCGTTTCTTTTCCAGTGAAAATAAATATAATAATTATATGGCTCTAATTTAGAAGACGTTATTAAAACTTTTGAAGAAGATTACTTGAGGCCCTATGCACCACGGAGGTGTGACAGGACAAAAAGAAGAAGAAGATTAAAACTTTAAACTGGGATGAGAAAGGTATAAACATAGATGGATTTGAGTCATATTAGATTTGCGGACGACATTGTGGTCATTAGTGAGGACATAGACGAACTGACTCAAATGATTGAAGAGTTGCAGGAAGCATAAAATAAAATAGGCTTAGAAATGAATATAGGAAAAACAAAGATTTTAAGTCCTGAAAATAAAAATTTCACTATCCGCAACAGCACCATAGAAAGAGTCAGCAAATACATATACCTGGGACACAAGATTAAATTAGAGAAAGAAAACCAGACACCGGAAATATCGAGGCGAATAGGGTTGAGCTGGGCAGCTTTCGGCAAACTAAAACACGTCCTTGAAAACAAAGAAACTTCTTCTTCCCATCTCACTGTATCTTCAACACCACAGACAGACCTTATCGTTTCATTTCTGATCCGATCTGAGGGTTTTGCCTGCGATGGAGCGTAGGGTTCGCATTTCTGCTACTCTAAGAAGGTTCTTAGTTCTATTGGCATTCATTATTTTGAGTGATACATTATTTTAAGTGATATAATTTTTAAGGCATTAATCCTACTTTCATCATTCTTCTGCCAACTCCAAACTTCGCTTCCATACATTAGGATCGACACTAGAATATTTTAAAAGACACAATTAATATATATTTTAGTTATTATTATAAATTTTGAACATCATCACCCAAAGTGCAGTATCTTTGTCCTTATAAGATGTTGATGGGTTGCGTCACCCACAATGGGTTCTCGCCATAAAGCGGTGTACCTCGGAAGAAGCGCCGGTGATGGGTTGCGAAACCAACGGTACACGACTATATACTCACCTATGTGTGCGTGTACATTCACGTGTGATGTGCGGAGGTATTTACTTACTTCACGTTCACTTTCTGCTAATTCACCTACTGACACGGATGTGATTTATACTGTATATACTTATAATACGCACATTTAAATAAAACAAATCAAATATGTATGGAACTATATTTATTTCGAATAGAATTAATAACACTGTTAAATCCACCACAATGGTGTTCTTGTGCCGACCCTTATGTATGGAAGTGAAGCATAGAACTGGCAAAAGAAGGATGAAAGTAGAATAAATGCAGTAGAAACGAGATCTCTAAGACGAATGTGTGGCAAATCTGTATATGATAGAATGACAAATGCAAGTATAAGAAGTGAATGTGTTGCGAATGAAAGTGTAATGAACAAAATAAGGAAAGGGTCATTAAGATGGTTTGGACACATGGAAAGAATGAGTGAAGACAGAATCGTAAAGAAGGTATATATGTAAACGGCGTGAACGGAGCTAGAAATAGAGGAAGGCCGAGGAAAACGTGGCACGATCAAATCAATCAAATATTGAATGTCGGTCACGTGAGGAGTCGGAGAAATCGACGTACGTGCATGACTAGATGTATGAATGTAGAGGAATCGAAAGAAGTATGTCAGGACAGAACAGTGTGGCGTTCCATTCTTTCTTCCTACCCCTCCGGGGAGACGGCGTGATGGTAAGTAAGTAAGTAAATCCACTGTATTTATTAATTATTTTTATAAACTGTTAAATTATAAAACGCTGTTTATGGAATCCCATTTTTTTCGCGACAGCTGTTTCATCAACCTATATTGACATCATCAGGTGTTACAGTAATTTTTCCAACTGATAAAATTAACACCTGATGATGTCAACATAGGTTGGCGAAACAGCTGTCGCTAAAAAAAAATTGTGATACAATAAATAGCGTTTTATAAATTAACAGTTAATAATGTTGAAGTATCATAGTGTTTCGGCCAAAACAATGGACTATTTAAATATTTTTTTACAAAAACTTTTTCTAACTGACAAAATTAACACCTTATAATGTGAATATAGGTTGACGAAACAGCTGTTGTGAAAAAAAAATTGTGATACCATAAATAGCGTTTTATAATTTAACATTTATTTGAATTAAAATCACAATTATTACAGACATATATTTCCAGATCGTTTGCAATTTCATTATACGAATTTATAAGAGAAGCATAAACATTAAGATTAAGAATTAGAAAGAATCATAACATTGATATTGCATCCCTGATGCAAATCACTATATCATGAAATAAGTCGACCTCCGAGGCGACCCTATTAAGCAATAAGATTGCCCAACCCACAGGCATAACCATTGGCAGGTTGGTTCTGCAGCGCGGCAAATAAAACAATCTGTGCTGTCTTTGACGGATATGACTTTGAATCATAGTGTTTCGGCCAAAACAATGAACTATTTAAATATTTTTACATAATAAAAACATTAATCGCAACAAGTTTTGGAGTTGACCTCTTCCATCCTCAGGTGTAAATATAATAATATAAAATATGTAAATATGTAAATATAATCACTTTAAGAATAAAAATAAAGAACCAATTTTCCATAAATCAAATCAGTTTATTTTCTCAAAATGTATTCTTTGGTATATTTCTTTACGATTTGACAATTATGGAATTTATGCAACATCCCTAAACAACAAATAAACAAACTTCAATCTGCGTTCAATGCAGCAGCAAGACTCATTAAAGGTATTCCAAAAAAGTCTCACATAACACAACATCTCAAATAACTTATTTGGCTTAAAAGTCCAGTAAGAATCCAGTATAAACTATGTTGGACAGTCTTAAAAGCGCTACATGGAATGGCACCAAGTTAAAATATTATATATCCAAACTCTGTATAACGGACATCCTACATGAAAGGAAATCCACACTTGGCTCGACGAACTCCTCTGCAATAGGAAGATTAATTGAACCAAAGCGTTGTCCTAGTACAAATTTCGGAGATCGAGCCTATGCAGTAGCTGGTCCATCGAACAATCTCCCTTCACACCTTAGATGCATAAATGATCCGATAGATTTCAGATCTTAACTGAAAACCTATCTTTTGCATATTTCATATCCAAATTACATATTTGCTTTATTTTATAATATTTTATAACCTATCGTTAATATCAGATTCAGCGTTCATATTTAGATAAAATATTTAAAACACGTCTTAATGCGCTCTTGAAGTGGTTACATCACGAAAACGGTGCTTTAAAAGTTACCTTATTATTATTATATTTTTATCAAGATTATTAAAAACCTATCCAAAAAAGCTAGAATGGCAGTGCACAATGGTGTTCTTCTACCGACCCTTATGTATGGAAGCGAAGCATGGAACTAGCAAAAGAAGGATGAAAGTAGAATAAATGCAGTAGACATGAGATCTCTTAGACGAACGTGTGGATACTTGGTGTATGATAGAGTGTCGAATGAAAATATAAGAAGAGATTGCGGTGCGAATGATGGTGTTATGAACAAAATAATGAAATGATCATTAAGATGGTTTGGACACATGGAATGAATAAATGAAGAAAGAATGGTAAAGAAATTATATATAAACGATGTAAATGGAACCAGAAATAGAGTAAGACTGAGGAAAACGTGGCACGATCAAATAAATCAAATTTTGAATGTCGGCCACGTGAGGAGCCAGAAAAATCGACGCGCGTGCATGCATGATGTATGAATGTTGAGGAATCGAGAGAAATATGTCAGGAAAGAAAAGTGTGGCAGTCCATTTCTTCCACCTGGAGACGGCGTGATGGTTAGTTAGTTAGTTTATTATAATTATTATAATTATTATTTTTGTTTTTATTATTATAATAATAATAATTATTATTATTATTACACACATTCGAAGTCGGAATAATCGACGTGCGTGCATGGTACGATGTATGAATGTAGAGGAAGCCCGAGAGGTATGCCAGGACAGAGCATTGTGGCGATCCATTCTCTCTGCCTACCCCTTCGGGGAAATGGCGTGATGGTAAGTTAGTTAGTTAGTTAGTTATTATTATTATAACAGCGTCCGTTGATTTCCTCTTCAATAGATATTTCTTATTAGCAGAAGTCTCCGTCTCCTTTTCTTCCTGCAGTTTGACATGTTTCACCTTGCGCGGGCAGCGTCAGGAGTGTGCTCTGTTATCTCGTCTATTTATACATCGAACGGAGAAGTGTACCTGTATGCAGGTAGAGACTTTCGTAATTTCGCGGCTAGCAGATCGGCCTGTAATCAATATGAAATAATAGCAGTAACAGCACAAATAGGACGCGATAGTGCCGTAATGGCTGTATATCTGTGAAATCGAAACAGAAAATGCCATATTTAACCAAAATATTATACTCCAATCTTTATGAGCCGACTAGTTTTACCGAGACTCCTCCAACTGTGAGGAATAATAGAAATTCGTCGATTTAAAAAAAAAGAAAATCAGTTAATACGAATGAAAACGTCAGTTTTGTACTAGTTTTATTATAATGTTATTAAAATAAACAAAGGTTGCTTAAAAATAGAAGAACTAAAAATTCTATAAATGATATGAAATATTCACGACACGTGTTTCGTCTTATGAGGACGTCTTCGAGTCGAAGATGGGTCTTTATCTTATGGGTTTGGTCTTATATCATGGGTTTGAACCTAATGAATTATTGTAGATTGTTATAATGAGGTTAGAATAAAATAAATCATTTTTTATTTTGACAGCTGCAGACAAAATGGCCGACAACCAAGGCTCGGTGCGCAATGGCGCTGCGCAAGAAGTGTCCCACATAGCTAAATGGTATGACAATAGGTCGGTTTTCATCACTAGAGCTGCTGGATTCATGGGAAAGGTATTTATAACATTATTTTTTAAACTAACTAATTAACGAGAGGTAGGCAGAGAGAATGCATCGCCACAATGCATTGTCCTGGCATACCTCTTGGGCTTCCTCTACATTAATACATCGTACAATGCACGCACGTCGATTATTCCGACTTCGAATGTAGCCGCCTTTTAGTGATTGATTAATTTGCTCATGCCATGTTTTCCTCGGTCGTCTTCGGCTTCTTTTTCCACTCACGCTGCTTGTGTAAAACTTTTTAACCATTCTACTCTCATCCATTCGTTCCATATGTCCAAACCATCTCAGGGATCCTTTTTTAATTTTATCCATGATACAACGTTTTCTCGCACATTCTTCTTAGTGATCCCATTTCTACAATTAAATAAAAATAATAAAAATATATTATTTTGTCTTTTAATTCATAAAAATTACGTCATTATGGAATTATACAGTGTTAACGCCTTAAGTGTATCTAAAATTAGGATTAAACTTTGAAATAAATATTATCATTCACAATAGTTAACGATGACGCAGTAGTTTGAGAGGCACTGTCGGATGTGAAAGTTTTTCCACGGCGCGTTGCATAACCGGCACACTTTCCGCTGGAATTCTGACTTTATAATGCGCCCGGCGCGGCGCGCGGCCCGCGGCGCAGTTCCCCGTCTGCGCCGTGACGCAGCCGCCGCTGCGTGCTGTACCGTGGCGTGACGGACTCATCAACTATATAAGGTTCCCACCACCACCCGAGACTGTTATAGGACGCAGCGACGCCCTTTCGTCAGTCTCGCTGTACTATCTAGGCAGTCGAATGCTCTACCACTGAGCTATATATACTTAACATCTTCCCGCCTCCCTCATACACCATCTTCTTCCTGTTTTAAAATTTAGTTTGTTATATATTTGTCCTATTGTGTATTGTGAATTAATGTGTGTTAAAACAGTATATATAAAAGACACATTATAAACAGAAAAGTAGATCAGAACACACCCACCAAGGGGCAGTGTAGACTTCCGGTCAAAACAAAAGCAATGAACAGGAGCCAGTGGCAACATCCATGAGCAGCAACTCAGGGACGCAGAAACAGAAAACAAAACTAAAATGCACAAAACTATTGTAACAATCATAGTGAACATATTATTCATAATTATCACAATAATTATAATAGCAATAATACCATAATAATAACATAACCAAAGACAAATATAATAATAATCATTTATCTATCAAAGTAATCATAATAGCAATAATAACACAACCAAAAACAAAGACAATTTTAAACAAATAATGCCAAATATTTTATAGAAACAACAACACGGCACGAGAATAGGGGAGTAAATAAATTACACATCCATTTCATGCGTCAAGCTGCGTCAACTCTAGGGTTAACTTATTAGGATTCTGTATTTATTTTTTTAGGCATACATACTCTTATAAGAGGAATAGCCACATGAGCTGAACCTCTGTAAGCCAGAAGATCCAAGTCCAAGTCCAAGTGACATGGAGGCCACACTTTACAAGTAAAGTCAAAGCCGCGTCAAGAGCAATCTTAGCCCTCTACCCAATGTTAGCTAGAAACAGTAAACTACGCACCGACAATAAACTCCTGATATACAAAACGGTCATAAGGCCGATCTTCACTTATGCAGCCCCAATCTGGGGCTATGCAGCTTTGAGTCACACACACAAACTCCAAATCCTTCAAAATAAGGCTATCCGTTTATCGCTTGGTGCGACTTCATGGACCAGGATCACACAACTGCACCTAGAATCGGGAATCCCGATGATAGACGAATTCATTCTGAAACTTGCCGAACGTTTTTACAAAGGACTCCCTTCACATCCTAACCCCACATAAAATACCTCTCAAATTACGACCCAAACACCTCCAACTGTCACAAGCGCCTAAAACCGATCCTCCTTCAGAGGTAAATTCCGGGCCACACAAATCATGCCCCCGCATATACTTACAACCCACCAAGTCACCTTCCAACAATGTTCCCATCAGACGTAAAAGAAATAGCCATATGAGCTGAACCTCTGTAAGCCAGAAGATCCAAGCCCAATATCTAAATGAAGGAGTTTGATATAGCTGGATATGTTCGTGTTTCTTAATACTGTCTTCGACCGACATATCAGAGATCGTTGCAGACTCCATCTTCTAGGAAGTGGAGTTATCCTCTTCGTCCACCATATTGGAGATCTTTGCAGACCCTATCTTCAGTGGTTTGGTGATATGGAGTCCCCAACGAGGCGAGATACTCGCTCACGTTAGAAAGGGTTCAGAAAGGACTTCTGAGATATTTATACATGAGTAACTATCTGTGGCTTTATCGCACTGCATTCCTCTTGGGCATGCTGGAGACCAATAGTCTACAGGTAAGGAGGGATGGGTTCACACTTAACGATTTCTTCAAACTAATCAGGGGATTCTTTGAGAATTACGTCATCTTGGACGGTATCCATCTTTATGTTCCGGATGCTTATCTTCCGCAGCGTCAGCACATACTGTTTTATCTCCCAATATGCAGAACCGACCTGCCTCTGGTGATGCCGGTGGGGAGAGCAATCAAACTGCTGATCACGATCGCTTCGGAGATCGACGTCTTTCATATTAGTGAAAGTACATTCAGAAGACAACAACTCTTGACTTATGAGAGTATCTTCTATTCCTAGAGTCGAACCATCTCTCATGCGTTCCTGGTATTAAATATGATATTTTACCTGTTCTCAATAGATGCCTTAAACTTTTATTTAATGTTTCTCAAACAATGATGTTAAAACTCCATACATAATTAATACCAATGAAAACGTCTGATTCGCAGATCCTGCAAAATTGTTGACATAGTGATAGAGAGTAGGTAGAGAAGATGATTCTGGAGGGACCACATCGAGAGGATGGATCCAGCGCAGATTCCCAAGATCGTGATGCGCAAGACTCCAGAGGACCATAGACCACCAAAGAGATTGAAGGAAGGCTGGACGTCTTCATCCCATGAAAAAAAATGAAACTGTATAAACAGATCGCAAGATCTTCAACAAGAGGAAGAAGGAAAAAAAAGCATGTTTTCTATTAGTTTTATTATATATTTAGGAAATGACAAGTTTCGCCTTTTTAAGACATTTTCAAATAAATTTGATAATTCCTTAGCAAGACAAAACATGCCATTCCCATTAACTATAATAAAACTGCGAGAAAACAGACACTTTCATTCATATTAATGATTTTTGTTTTATTGATAGCCCCTAGTTTCCATAGTGGAGTTATAGTGTCAAGCCTTATGTATTGAAATGATGCTTAGAGCTGGCAAGATAACGATTAAATTACGATAAATTTGGAAATGTACAGGAAAACGTTATACTATAGAATACCGAAAGATGAATTAAGATTAAGCAGATGATTGCATCAAAGTAAAATTAAAAAGGGATCACATAGATGGTTAGGATAATATTGTATACTAGCAATGTGAATGGGAAAAAAACGTTATTTTGATTCCCATGACATGGTGTTCTAATAACGGAATGCTAATCTATCGTCATTTCAATAGTCGCGCGAATTCCTCACAAGACCAAAGACAGTGTGACAATCACACTGCCATCGCTGGGAATCGAACCCGGGACTTTCGGTGTTGCAGTCGTAGCACTTACCACTCGGCTACGAAGGTCGTCAATTTTTGTATACTATTTCATGATAGTTAGTTAATTAGTTAGATTCAAATTTATTTCTACTGCATTTATTCTACTTTCACCTTTCTTTGGATCTCTTAGACGAATGTGTAGATACTATGTGTATGATAGAGTGTAGAATGAAAACATAAGTAGTGCGAATGATGGTGTTATGAACAAAATAATGAAAGGATCATTAAGATGGTTCGGACACATGGAAAGAATGAATGAAGAATGAATGATAAAAAATAATATGTTGACGATGTAAATGGAACTAGAAATAGAGGAAGACCGAGGAATACGTGGCAATCAAATATTGAATGTCCGCCACGTGAGGAGTCAGAGAAATCGACGCGCGTGCATGACACGATGTATGAATGTTGAGGAAGCGAATTGAGAAATATGTCAGGAAAGAAAAGTGTGGCAGTTCATTATTTCTGCTAATCCCGTCGGGAAGACGACTAGTTAGTTAGTTTTTACAAATTTATTAAAAAAGCGTTTAACGATTTAACAGTTAGTAAAAATATTTAATAAATACAGTGGATTCACCAGTGTTTTTATTTCTATTCAAAATTAATATAGTTCCGTACATATTTTATTTGTTTTATTATTTAATTGTACATATTATCAGGTATTAATATAATTTTTCATCTGTTATCATTAATTTTCGTGATTTTCGAACTTTTGTATGTATTTGTTCTAATGTCAATTTGAATAATTTCTTTGATAGAATTTTAAAGTTCTTGCTGGACTAACTAACCATTACGCCTTTTCTCCGGAGGAGTAGGCAGAGAGGATGGACCGCCATACCGTTCTGTCCTGACATACCTCTCACTATTATTCCTCCACATTCATACATCGTAATATCCACGCACGTCGATTTTTCGGACTTCGAATGTGGCCGCCTTTCAGTATTTGATTAATTTGGTCATGCCACGCTTTCCTTGTTTTTCCACGGCTTCTCTTTCCACTCACACTGCTAGTATATAACATTTTAACCATTCTTCTCTCGTCCATTCCCTCCATATGTCCAAACGTTGACGACCTTCGTGGCCGAGTGGTAAATGCATTGACTGCCACCCCGAAGGTTCCGGGTTTGATTCCCGGCGAGGGCAATGTGATTGTCACACTGTCTTTGGTCTGGCGTAGAATTCACATGACAATAAAATGGAGATAGATTAGCTACCTATCACATGTCACGAGAATCATTATGATAGCTATAAATACCCTTTACATCGATTTGGCTCATGCTGTTATGATGCAATGAGCGATTCAACAAAATAATAATAATAATAATAATAATAGAAAGACAAACGGCCGCAATACAACGAGAGACATGATCAAGTGATTTTACAGCATGACAATGCTCGACCCCATGTTGCGAAAGTGGTCAAGACATACTTGGAAACTTTGAAATGGGAAGTCCTACCCCACCCGCCGTATTCTCCAGACGTTGCTCCCTCGGACTATCACTTGTTTCGATCAATGGCACACGGCCTAGCTGACCAGCACTTCCGGTCTTATGAAGAAGTAAAAAATTGGATCGATTCGTGGAACGCTTCAAAAGATGACCAGTTTTTTCAACGCGGGATTCGTATGCTGCCCGAAAGATGGGAGAAAGTAGTGGCCAGCGATGGACAATACTTTGAATCATAAATGTATAACCAGTTTTTTACGATAAAGCCTCGAATTTCGAAAAAAAAACGGCGGAAGCAAAGTTATACACCTAATTATAATAATAATAATAAAACCATCGCAGGGATCGTTTTTTATATTTACTTATGAATTTTTGAACGATCTTAGAAGACAACGAAAACCACGACTGCATATAGGTATGCACATAAATTTTTATGCATCTTTTTATCTCTTGAGAGTATTTCGCTCCAACTTCCCGTCTCCTCTTCCCTCCCACCCGAGGAGAGAGATCTTGAATTAAAGAATGAACTTCCATGGCGCGAGAGACCGCCTTGCCGTGATGTGTCTGTATGTGTGTGTGTGTGTGTGTGTGTGGCCATAGTACGCTGCACTCACACAGCTGCGAGCGGACACGTGCGGAATTGTTCACGAGATTGTCAAACTGTAGCACGCGATACGTCACAGTGACGTCATAATCTCTATTACGTCATACTCAACGAATGAAAAATGTTAAACTGTTCAATTAAAAACACATTGTTTTATGTATCAAAATTTTATTTTTATTTTACGCGACAGCTGTTTAGTCAACCTAACTAACTAACTAACTAACCATCACGCCGTCTCCCCGAAGGACTGCCACACTTTTGTTTCCTGACATATTTCTCAATTCGCTTCCTCAACATTCGTACATCGTGTCATGCACGCGCGTCGATTTCTCTGACTCCTCACATGGCCGACATTCAATATTTGATTTATTTGATCTTGCCACGATTTCCTCGGTCTTCTTCTATTTCTGGTTCCATTTACATCATCAACATATAATTTTTTTACCATTCTTTCTTCATTCATTCTTTCCATATGTCCAAACCATCTTAATGATCCTTTCATTATTTTGTTCATGACACCATCATACGCACCGCATTCACTCTATCATACACAGAGTATTCACACATTCGTCTAAGTGATGTTAAACTGTTTATTAAATTAAAATATGTTAAACTGTTAAATTAAAAACTTTGTTTTATGTAATTGTATTTTAATTTTACGCGACAGCTGTTTCGTCAACCTATGTAGTCATTATCAGGTGTTACAATGCGACGATGATGTCAACATGTCTATTTCTCCATTTGAATGATTTGATCGTGCTACCTTTTCCCCAGTCTTTCTCTATTTCTAGATTCGTTTAAATAATTTAATTATACTTCATATTGCTTCTCCTTCTTCTTCACTTTTGGTAGACTCAGGAGTCTGTTATTTCAGGCGGGTTCTCTTGAGACGCTGAACTCCAGCTTTCTCTCCACCGTTTTTGGGGTCTTCTTATTGCTAATGTTATAAAATCTATGCTGATTCCTTTAGTGTCATAGTGAAATTGGTAGTCTTTGTTTATTAAATATTGAATGTATATACTTCGCTATTGTCACTTTTAATTGTTGATAAATTAAATACTCATTTGTTTTGGCCGAAACACTATGATACTTTAACATGATAAACTTCTTCTGCTTCTTCCTCTTAGTTTAGGTCGTATGACCTGTTTGTGACGGTGGGCTGTCATGAGATGATGATGTCCAGCCATCTCACCATCTTTTTGGCGGCCTTCCTTGTAATCTCTTGCTGCTTGGGTTTTCATCTTTAACAATTTTTGCAATTCTTGTATTCTCCATGCGGTCCACGTGGTCTCTTCAAAAGCGCCTTTTGCTTCTTTCCTAATTTACTATGTCCTCAGCACCATAGACAGACCTTATCGTTTCATTACTGATCCGATCTCTGAGGGTTGCCTGCGATAGAGGGTAGGGTTCGCATTTCTGCTACTCTAAGAAGGTTCTTAGTTCTATTGGTATCGGTTCTGACTTCTATTCCATACTTCGATGGGGCCGACGCATGTATGTAAACTGTTAAATTAAAAACTTTGTTTTGTGTATCACAGTTGTATTTTTATTTTACGCGACACCTGTTTCGTCAACCTTTGTTGACATCATCAGGTGTTACACTGTGAAGATGATGTGACATATGTTGACGAAACAGCTGTCGCGTAAATAAAAAATACAATTGTGATACATGAAACAAAGTTTTTTAATTTAACAGTTTATCATGTTTAAGTATCATAGTGTTTCGGCCAAAACAATGGACTAATGAAAAATGTATTTAACCCGTAGAATGTTAACTGTTAAATTATAAAACGCTATAATATCACATTTTCTTTTGATTCGCCGAGAGTGTCGCGACAGCTGTTTCGCCAACCGATGTTGGCATCATCAGGTGTTACAATAAAAATACCAGTTTATTATTACTATATTAACACCTGATGATGCCAACATCGTGATATTATAACAGTGTTTTATGATATAAAAAATTGTGATATTATAACAGTGTTTTAAATTTTAACAGTAATCGTGTTTTGAATGAAAACAAAAACAAAACTCCATGAGTTTTGAATTGAAAATACAATAAATAAATAAAATGTTCATGCGTTATTTTTCTTATTTTTTTTGCACTATCTCGGAGATGTGAGTGAAAGGGGCACCACAGTTTGACAGCCGCTGCGTTACACGTGTCCGCTTCGGTGACCCACTTCCCCCCTCCCGCGCGCCCTCCACTCCTCCTCCCGCAGATCCAATGGTAAACACTGGGACCTGGCTTTGGGAACATCTTGCTAGCTTCGCTGGTGGAATCTTACACCGGCATTATAATGCACGAATCATAAAGGAACTAATGGTCGAACCATCGGACTAACTGACTAACTAAATAACTAACTAACCATCACGCCGTCTCCTCGAAGGGGTAGGCAGAAAGAATGGACTGCCACACCTTTCTTTCCTGACATATTTCTCTCGCTTCCTCAACATTCATACATCGTGTCATGCACGCGCGTCGATTTCTCCGACTCCTCACATGGCCGACATTCAATATTTGATTTATTTGATCGTGCCACGTTTTCCTCGGTCTTACTCTATTTCTGGTTCCATTTACATCTTCTTCTTCTCTGGTTTCAATCCTGGGATTGGTTTGCAGCAATTTCCTCCATTATTCTCTTCCATTTTTCCCTGTCTTGTGCGGCTCTTTTGAAATCTGCATATCATGAGCAGCGCACGTCCACCAACAGGTCCTCCAGGTACTCTCGGCGTCCCCTCGGTCATACCCTCCATTATGGCATGCAAGAGACCTTCTTGACGTATTACATGGCCGATCCATCTTGCACGCCTTTCGGACAAGGTCCTGAGCAGGTGCCTTCCTCCTTCGATTCCTTGAAGAACTTCCTCATTCGTGATGTGGTCTCTCCAGGAAATTCCAAAGAGTCTTCTATAGGACCACATCTCAAAAGCCTCTAGTCTCCGCTTATCCCTTTCGGATAGGCACCATGTCTCGCAGCCGTACATCAAGACACCCCATACATAGGTCTTAGTTCCATTTACATCATTAACATATAATTTTTTTACCATTCTTTCTTCATTCATTCTTTCCATATGTCCAAACCATCTTAATGATCCTTTCATTATTTTGTTCATGACACCATCATTCGCACCGCATTCACTTCTTATATTTTCATTCGACACTCTATCATAAACAGAATATCCACACATTCGTCTAAGAGATCTCATTTCTACTGTATTTATTCTACTTTCATCCTTCCTTTGCCAGTTCCATACTTCGCTTCCATACATAAGGGTCGGTAGAAGAACACCATTGTGCACTAACTGACTAACTAACTTATATCAAGGGGTGGGAGAAATTAATGATAATGAAAACGCAACTATATTATCGGTTTTTCAAATATATATTTTTTAAATTTTTGACAAAAGAATCAAATCAAATCAAATCAGTTTATTAACTCAAAAGACATTACAAACAGGAAAATGTTTAAGGCATCAATTAAGTACAGGTAAAATATTATAAAAATACAACAAAGTACCAGGAACGCATTAGAGATGGTTCGACATTAGGAAAACATGAAGAAGGATGAAAGTAGAATAAATGCAGTAGAAATGAGATCTCTTAGACGAATGTGTGCCTACTCTGTGTATGATACAGTGTCGAATGAAAATATAAGAAGTGAATGCGGTGCGAATGGTGTTATGAACAAAATAATGAAAGGATCATTGGTTTGGACGTATGGAAAGAATGAATGAAGAAAGAATGGAAAAAAATTTATATGTTAACGATGTAAATGGAACCAGAAATAGAGGAAGACCGAGGAAAACGCGGCACGATCAAATAAATCAAATATTGAATTTCGACCATGTGAGGAGTTAGAGAAATCGACGCGCGTGCATGCCACGATGTATGGATGTTGAGGAATCGAGAGAAATATATCAGGAAATAAAAGTGTGGAAGTCCATTCTTTCTGCCTACTCCTTCGGGGAGACGGCGTGATGGTTAGTTAGTTTAGTTAGTTAGTTAAATTTTAGATTATCTTGAGGCGCCAAAACTGTGGAATTACATAATAACGTTTTTTTAAATTAAAACAATAATAATTAAATAAAATGTTTTTTTAACTACTTCCACTTTTGTCTTTATTTCGATAGCGACCGGTTTCGCCAGGCTCGCTGGCATCGATAGACTGGTTCGAACTATCGAACTATTGACTATCGAAATAAAGACAAAAGTGGAAGAAAGTGAAATTCCATCAAGAGTTCAGTAAAATCATTTGATTATATTAAATTAAAATAATATTTTTTCCACTCTTGAGTTTATTTTTCTCGACATGTTTCGAAGGCTTACACCTTCATCATCGGGAGAATGATATAAACATTATAAGATATAAGTTAAGGAAACATAATCCATTGTTTTGGCGGAAACACTTTGATATTTAAACATTACGAGTACCTATAAACGTTTTAAATAAAAGAATTGTTATAAATATCACAATTGATTATATTACAGTTGATTATAAGACCTGACGATGCTAACATCGGTTAGCGAAACAGCTGTCGCGACCATATATAATCAATTGTGATATTAATAACAAAGTTTAGTTCATTTAAAAAAGTTAATAAAGTATAGATAAGATATAATTTTTTTATATATTTTTTTTATGTACTTTGTATACAACACTCACTTTTTAAACAAGTTAAAATTAAATATCAAACATGTTTCGGACTACCTAGCCCTTCCTCAGTGATATTATTTAGATATTTAAAATATTATAAAATTGTTCACAAATATGGTCAGTTTTGACAAATGTTATATAAGTTTATATCGTTCTCCCGATCATGAAGGTGTAAGCCTTCGAAACATATCTAGAAAAATAAACTAGAAAGTGGAAAAAACAGTGTTTGAATTAATAAAAAAGGAGATTGATTTAATTTCTATGAAATTGTCGCGACAGCTGTTTCGCTAACCCATGTAAGCATCATCAGATGTTACAATACAAAAACGGTTTGACATTGAAACCACAGTTGATGATGCTGATTTGATTTTAAAAAAAAACACTAACAACAAAGATTTAAATCGATGATATTAGAATTTATTTTACAATCTTCAATACGAGTAGAAAATAGCTCATTATTATGAAGAAGGAATCTGGTCGTGTCCAGGTTCGAACTCAAGTTCCCTGGATCAGGAGCCAAGCGTTCAATCCCCTAGACCACCACCCGAGTTATGTGACTTGATATTGTTACAACAGTTGAGCAACATTGGTATAATTGTGATACATAAAACAAAGTTATTTAATTTAACAGCTTAAAATATTGTTTTCATAAAACTTATTATATTTTACCGGAGCTAAACATTAGCTATGGCATTACCAAATTTGCATGTTGTCCTAGCAATGTGAAATATATCACACCTATTAAATATAATAAAACCATTAGAAATAGGATATTTTCATTAATATTAAATATTCATGCATCGTGTCATACATACGCGTCGATTTCTCCAGCTGGTCACGTGGCCGACATTTGAAATTGGATTAATTTGATGATGCCACGTTTTCCTAGGTTGCATGTTTCGTTCACTGTCATCTTGATCTGTGCTTCTCTGGGGTCTCTTGCATCAAAATCTTGGGTTTTTTTGGCCCATCTTCTCAAGACGGTCTCCCCTGAATTGTCTTCTCTACCTACTCCATTTCATAACGTTCTCTACACCATGTTACAGGTTCCGTTAGGTATCCTAAATAGTGATCAAATGCTATGTGTGGTCTGTTTTATTGTACGGGTGTGAAACTGGAACCCTGAAAGTTAACTCAATGAACAGACTGGAAGCAATGTGGCTCCATCGCCGAATGCTCAGAGTTCCCTGGACAGACATGGTTACCAATACCGAAGTCCTGAGGTGAGCTAGAGTTGACAGGGAATTGTTATCAACTATCAAGGTTTGAAAGATCTCACATCTGGGTCATATACTGCGTGGGGAAAAGTACCACCTTCTCCAACTGATATTGGAGGGGAAAGTTGAGGGACGCCGAGGGCCCGGAAGGAGACAAATGTCCTGGCTGCGAAACGTGAGAGAGTGGACCGGCATCCGGCATTGGTATAATCCTCAATTCTACTTTCATCCTACTTTTGCCAGTTCCATGCTTCACTTCCATACATAAGGGTCGGCACAAGAACACCATTATGCACTGCCATCTTAGCTTTTTTGGATAGGCTTTTGATTATATCTTGTGTTCTATAGTCATAAGCGATTTGGTAATATACTGTGATGTTTATGATTTAAAAAAAAAATTTATTGAAATCGAAATTAAATTCCAATTTCAAATTAGTTTTAGAAATATTATATTATCAGCTATTTTTTTGTTTGTATGAAGTGGAAAAATAATATATTTCGTTTACTTTCAGGTACTGACCGAATTCGAAGCAGCAGCTTGTTTTTGAAACAGATGTATTGCATGCGAAGGTCGCGGGTTCAATACCCGTGAGCAGAGAAACTATTCGTATTTATCGAAACACATTTTAAAAATATGACGGAAGTTTGATCTTGTTTATTCTTTCTGTATATTACTACTTTCTTTTTAATTTTCTAATATTTTATCTTAATGTAATGTTATTTTTTTCTTAATTTAAAAAAAATATTTGTAATGTTTCGTAAATTGAATTGAATTGAATTGAATAATCAAATGTCTAGAAAAAAGGCATTTTCATTCTTATTGATAACTAACTAATTATCCTTCACTCCGTCTCCCAGAAGGGAACGGACTTCCACGCTGTTTTTTCCGACACACTTCTCTCAATATTCATATATCGTGCCATGCACGCACGTCGATTTCATTGATTCCTCACGTGTCTGACATTGAATATTTGATTGATTTGTTCTCTGCCACATTTTCCTCAGTCTTTTTTTTTTTTTTTTTTTTTTTTTTTTTTTGGACCCAATTACTGTATACAAATTTTTACTTTTTAGCTATTATATTGATTCTCGTGACATGTGATAGGTAGCCAATCTATCGCCATTTTATTGTCACGTGAATTCTACACCAGACCAAAGACAGTGTGACAATCACACTGCCATCGCCGGGAATCGAACCCAGGACCTTCGGCATGGAAGTCAGAGCTCGTAACCACTCTGCCACGAAGGTCGTCTTCCTCTATTAATAGATCCGTTTACGTCGTTTACTTATAAATTATCATTGTGAAATTGGTATCCTTTTTTTAAATATTAAATGAATATACGTCGCTATTGTCACTTTAAATTGTTTATAAAAACTTACCAAGGCGATCAAATTAGCTTGAGAAGTTTGTAGTAAAATATTTACTTATTTGTTACAAATTAACCATTATGTGCGAAGGAATGAATCATTAACTTTTCCTTGCATTAGTCAAAATCTGGTTTCATTGAGGTGATATGGTGATTCACAATTATATGTAGTAACACATAGAGCGGCATAAATGATTGTAATTTAAATTTCTTATTGATTTCAGTACAACAACATCAACAAACCATCACGCCTTTTCTCCGGTAGGGTTCTTCTTTCTTCGTTTCCTCATTATTGAGGGTCGGTCGTGAATTATCTCTGTTATCCGCAGCCCGCACCGAGTAGAGGACTCACCCAGTCATCTCCTTGATCTGGTTACACCACCGCACAGGATGTCTATCTCTAATTCTTTTGTCTGGAACACTTTCTGTGACAATACTTTTTTCCAGGTTTCCCAGCTCTCTCCTGGCAATGTGACTAAAGAAACTCAAGAGTCGCCGGCTGCATATGACAGATAGATTTCCTGTTATTTTGAGCTTATTAAGAACTGAGTCGTCCTTTTTGCAGTTCACGGTATTCTCAGCATGCGATGCCAGCACCACATTTGAAAGGCGTCAATCTTGGCGCGGATTTAATTGTCCAAATTTCACCAGCCTAAACAACTATTGTACAATATTGATGGTTTCAAGATGTAGTGCTGCTGCTGTTAGAAAGACTCTCGCGGATGTGCTCTCAGAGAGTGTTAAAGTATTTCGGGCACAAGCCTGTAGAGATCAGGACAACTTTGAAAAGGATCATCATAATGAGTAAATTGGAGGGAAAGCGACCACAAAGTCGACCACCAAGCCTCTGGTTCGATCAAATCAGGGCGCTGACTGGTCTCTCATTAGCTGCAGCCTGGAGACTGACGGGTGACAGGAGCGCATGGCGTGTCATGGTCAATGTTTAGAGGATGGACACGACCCTCAATCATGAGGAATAAAACTGAGAAGAAGAATAAAGAAATATTCAGAAATATCATTGAAAAAGATCATTCATTTAATAAAGATAATGGCGTTGAAATTATCCATGTTAATAAAATAAATATAACTTTGAGCAATCTCGAAATTTTAGAAATTAAAAATGCAATTAAAAATAATGAAAATATTATAAATAATCAAAAAAATTTAACGTCAAGTCCAACCTTTGATTTATTTCCTTTGCTTAAATTTTTTTTAATCATAAACATTACAGTATATAACCAAAGCGCTTATGACCATACAGGTAGAATACAAAAACAACAAAAAAATTATTTTAAACAGAATATACAATTGTGAAATTTTAAATATACAAAAAAAGCAATATAAAAAAACTAAAAATTAAGATCACTGAAGTAATTAGAAATAATAAGAAGAACAACACATTATTTAAGAGATAGATGTTTTCTGAGGGTAGCCTCACTATCGTGAAAAATGTCCACATCCGAAGAGATGTGATTTAATAAAATTATTGCCCTGCCCACGGGCATTACCTAAAGTAGATTGGTTCTACACAGTGGCAGGTGAAATGTAAGTAATTACCTGAACCCCAATAAGAACTTTAAATTATTATTTTAAATTTTAAATTGAATCATAATATTTGTTATAACAAAAGCATAAACGTTCCCAAATAAATCTTTATAACGTCTGTCAGATCATGTAAACAATTTTATAATATTTTAAATATGTATCTTTATAATGTGTATCTCTGAAGAAGGACTGGTTGTCCAAAATATGTCTATATAATTTTAATTTTTTTAATGTAAGTGTTGTATATACAAAGTATATAAAAAAGAAGTATCTACAACACAATATATGGCGAATAAAGAAGAAATATTGAGAATATGAGGGTGGGAATAATTTTAATTTGGTGGAATTTGAAATACCTTGATTTTTTCAGACTAGAGATATGTACCGATAGGGGACAAAGATAATTAATCTCCAAACTACTTTATTGACACTCTTTATCTCTCTCTAAATTTGTAGAGAGAGTCAAACATAGATTCTTTCGACTTCTATAATGGTCAATATTAAAAAAATTATCTATTTTTATTGCCATGTTTTTTTTCAATCTTCCATGCTTCACTTCCGTACATAAGGGTCGGTTCTTAAACCGACCATTATGCAACCTGTTCTTAAACACCATTATGCAATTATTATTATTATTTTGTTGAAAAAACTCCTTACATCATAACAGCGCAAGCCAAATCGATTTAAAGGGTGAAAAAAAAAAGAATATCAAAGGAAATATAAATAGAACCTTATGAATAGGAAAAGCTAGTTATTTGCTTGCTGCCTTTATCATAAGGGTATTTACGAATTCGCCATAATTGCATCCAAAGAGGTCTATCGGTGAAAATCTGGAACAAGTGGATGAATTTGTTTATTTAGGAAGTATGTTTACAAAGGATGGGAGGGTGGAGAAGGATATTGAAAGAAGGGTTGGGGCAGGCAACAGAATAAATGGTGCACTTAAAGTTGTCATCGCAAACAAAAGCCTATCCAAAAAAGCTAAGATGGCAGTGCACAATGGTGTTCTTGTGCCGTCCCTTATGTATGGAAGTGAAGCATGGAACTGGCAAAAGAAGGATGAAAGTAGAATAAATGCAGTAGAAATGAGATCTCTAAGACGAATGTGTGAAAATCTGTTTATGATAGAGTGACAAATGCAAGTATAAGAAGTGAATGTGGTGCGAATGAAAGTGTTATGAACAAAATAAGGAAAGGGTCATTAAGATGGTTTGGACACATGGAAAGAATGAGTGAAGACAGAATGGTAAAGAAGGTATATGTAAACGGCGTGAACGGAGCTAGAAATAGAGGAAGGCCGAGGAAAACGTGGCACGATCAAATCAATCAAATATTGAATGTCGGTCACGTGAGGAGTCGGAAAAATCGACGTGCGTGCATGACAAGATGTATGAATGTAGAGGACGCGAGAGACGTATGTCAGGACAGAACAGTGTGGCGTTCCATTCTTTCTGCCTACCCCTCCGGGGAGACGGCGTGATGGTAAGTTAGTTAGTTTAAGAGGTCTATCTCTTTTGCGACCTCATTTAAGAGACGAATCGCCTTCAATACAGGAGAACTTCGAAGGGCCTCTGTGCGGCAATTTGGGGCATAAAATAATATATGCCCCCTTGCTCTGCTATAACTATGGGGAACTCAATGCCATCTCACGTATGATATTAGATAAAGTAAATCGATTTAAAAAAAATAATTGTAAAAACCATTTTCAATTTGCCTTGTTCTGCATAACCTATTTACACAACAGGTCATTTATCTTTCAATCGATTGGGTTCGTTGAATTATTTTGACTTACATAAGCAAAAAAACGGTTCTAATCAATTAGTAACAATCGAAAATGCAACACACGCAAAAGCTAATTCAATTTAGTTCATCGATTTTTTAAAATTATATTGAATAATGTATTTCAAACTTATTAATAGTTAAATAATTAACTTTTACATATATATTCTGATTTTGAAAATTTGGTTTGGTTCATGTGGTACTCCTGTATATTTGGAGATATTTCGTGTATAAGTAAATTGTTTTGGTCAATTTAACTGTTGCCGCACTTTATAATAGTTAATTGTGACACGTAATATGTTTGTACTGTTTTGCTGTTAAAATTATATTAGTTTTTTCATTTTTATAAAGAATTTTGACAGGTGTAAAAATAAATTTTTCGTTTGTTCCAATGACAATTTGAATAATTTCTTCAATATTATTTTTAAGTTCTTGCTGGTTAAGTGCCTAATTACAGGTAATTTAAAAAAAACGGTGGATACGTGTAACATAAATTAAATAAACACAAAAGTCCGGATCGTCCATGTCAACATGTGCAACATCGAAAAAAACATTATGTGTTATTATAATACATTATTATACATGTTACACGTGGAACATAAATTAAATAGACAATATGTGCATCATCTAAAAAGAACATTATGTGTTAAATTATTTTTATTTTGTTATTTTATTTTATATCATTGTATTTTATATTATTTGTTTTAGATTTATATTGTGGGTGTTGGACGATCGGAGATGCCTATTGGTGGCGATGAGGTTCGCAACCCATCACACCGCGTCTCCCGCGGGGCGAAAAGAGAAGGATGGAGTGCCGCATCAGTAAAAGTGTGACAGTCTATTCTTTCTGCCTACCCTTTCGGGAAGACGGCGTGATGGTTAGTTAGTTAGTTAATTAACTTTTCTTCTATATTCGCCATACTTTGTTTTGTAATTGCTTTGTTTATCTTTTTGTTTTTTTTATACACTTTGTTTATACATCATTATCATCGGCTGTCCCTCGTGTCCGAGGAAGACTGTTCTTCACGGTTGTGGGCATGTGACTGAAGAGCCCGATCCTGGACCCACATATTCTGGGGCATCTGGGGCAGGGGAAGGCGCTTGTAATGGAGCCGTCACCGTCTTCCAGTGGTCTTTCCTTTCTCCTCCTCCTCTCAGCGGCGTTTATACGTTTTGTTTATACAACATTTACATTAAAACCAATAAAATTGCATAGACATGTTTCGGACAATCAGTCCTTCTTCAGTGATACATACAGATTTAAAATATTATAAAATTGTTAACATGATCTTTATAACATCTGTCGATCATGTAAACGATTTTATAATATTTTTAATCTGTATCTAACTAACTAACTAACCATCACGCCGTCTCCCCGAAGGGATAGGCAGAAAGAATGGACTGCCACACTTTTCTTTCCTGACATATTTCTCTCGCTTCCTCAACATTCATACATCGTGTCATGCACGCGCGTCGATTTCTCTGACTCCTCACATGGCGACATTCAATATTTGATTTATTTGATCGTGCCACGTTTTCCTCGGTCTTCCTCTATTTCTGGTACCATTTACATCATTAACATATAATTTTTTTACTATTCTTTCTTCATTCATTCTTTCCATATGTCCAAACCATCTTAATGATCCTTTCATTATTTTGTTCATGACACCATCATTCGCACCGCATTCACTTCTTATATTTTCATTCGACACTCCATCATACACAGAGTATCCACACATTCGTCTAAGAGATCTCATTTCTACTGCATTTATTCTACTTTCATCCTTCTTTTGCCAGTTCCATGCTTCGCTTCCATACATAAGGGTCGGTAGAAGAACACCATTGTGCACTGCCATTCTAGCTTTTTTGATAGGTTTTTGTTTGCGATGACAACTTTAAGTGCACCATTCACTTTGTTGCCTGCCCCAACCCTTCTTTCAATATCCCTCTCCACTCGCCCATCTCTTGTAAACATACTCCCTAAATACACGAACTCAACTACTTGCTCCAAATTTTCACCATTCACGCTAATGTTGCAGACTGTCGTGGTTTCTTCCTTTTCAAAAATCATTACCTTGAACTTATTAACATTCATCATCAGATCATTTCGCATTTAATCTGTATCTATCTTTATAATATACCTATGTATCACTGAAGAAGGACTGGTTGTCCGAAACATGTCTATTAAATTATTATTTTTTTAATGTAAGTGTCGTATAAACAAAGTGTATAAAAAACAGAAAAAGAGAAATAATGATCATTTTATTATTTTGTTCATAACATCATCATTCGCACCGCTTTCACTTCTTATATTTTCATTTGACACTCTATTATACACCGAGTATCACACATTCGACTAAGAGATCTCATTCAAATAGCATTTATTCTACTAAATAATAAAAATATTTAATGAATTAAATTGGAAGTAACCGTGTTATTAATTCTTTTCCAAATTACATAGATTTCCGCTGTGTTAACGCCTTAAAATTAGATACAATTGTATTAAAATTTATGTATTTGTGAGTCCCGCATAAAATATATAAACTAACTAACTAACCATCACGCCGTCTCCCCGAAAGGGTAGACAGAAAGAATGAACTGTCACACTTTTACTGATGCGGCAATCCATCCTTCACTTTTCGCCCCCGCGAGAGACGCGGTGTGATGGGTTGCGAACCTCATCGCCACCAATAGGCATCTCCCGCGCACATTTCGATCGTCCAACACCCACAAAATAAATCTAAAACAAATAATATAAAACACTATGATATAAAATAAAATAAAATAACAAAATAAAAATAATTGAGCACAAAATGTTCTTTTTAGATGGTGAACATATTGACTATTTAATTTATGTTCCACGAATCCATCGGTTTTTTTAATTTAGCACAAAATGTAATAACACATAATGTTTTTTTTCGATGTTGCACATGTTGACATGGACGATCCGGACTTTTGTGTTTATTTAATTTATGTTACACGTATCCACCGTTTTTTAAATTAGATGTAATTAGGCACTTAACCAGCAATAACTTAAAAATAATATTGAAGAAATTATTCAAATTGTCATTGGAACAAATATATTAATTAATAAAATAAACAAAGTCTTTCTTGTTTCATACTCCATACATTCTTGAAACCAATACTTGCAAATCTTTGATTTAATCTGAGATCAACACAGCATCTTATGTATAATACAAACAGCTGATGTATTAAGATAATAAGAACAAGTATCTTCATATTGCATGACACTGATTATAAATAATTTAATCATATTTTAATTACCGAGCAATGGAAGTACAATTATGCTGAATATTAATATTGTAGATACAATTGTGCATTTTTGTTATTGTTGTAAATTTAAGTGGATGAATTTTTCTATTTAGGAATTATGTTTACAAAGGATGGGAGGGTGGTGAAGGATATTGAAAGAAGAGTTGGGACAGGCAACAGAGTAAAAAGTGCACTTAAAATTGTCATCGCAAACAGAAGCCTATCCAAAAAAGCTAAGATGGCAGTGCATAATGGTGTTCTTGTGCCGACCCTTATGTATGGAAGCAAAGCATGGAACTCGCAAAAGAAGGATGATAGTAGAATAAATGCAGTAGAAATGAAATCTCTAAGATGTGTGTGGCAAATCTGTATATGATAGAGTGTCAAATGCAAGTATAAGAAGTGAAGTGTTGCGAATGAAAGTGTTATGAACAAAATAATGAAACTGGACACATGGAAAGAATGAGTGAAGACAGAATGGTAAAGAAGGTATTTGCGAACGGAGCTATTGATAGAGGAAGGCCGAGGACACCGTGGCACGATTAAATAAATCAAATATTAAATGTCGGTCACGTGAGGAGTCGGAGAAATCGACGTGCGTGCATGACAAGATGTATGAATGTAGAGGAATCGTGAGAAGTGTGTTAGGACAGAACAGTGAAGTGTTTCATTCTTTCTGCCTACCCCTCCGGAAAGAGGCGTGATGGTTTGTTTATTGTAAATTTAATTTGCAAAAAATTAAAATCTTTAGGTTTCTCGCTTGTCGCATCGTTGATATCTTTAGGGGTAAATTTTGCGAATTCACGGGGTGAAAATTATTTTGCAATAATTCGAAAATACATTTCAACAATTTCTATGGTTTAAGCTACTGGTACATAATTAAAATCGTTGTTAATTGGATTGAATGTTTTAACCCTTTATAAGGCAGAGGGAATATTTTACCCACCAACTTTTTCCAATATTTTGGCCGAGTTAAAGATAAGGTTATTTCGTATGTCAACATTTCAATTGACATATTTATAATTAGATTTTTATATCTGTGGTAATGACGTGCTGCCATATATTTTTTTCTTCGTTTGACGTTCTCAAAGTGAAAAACTGGTGCAATTTCGTACAAGATAAATTTTTATAAATCTTTTTTTTCTGCGATGCAAATACGGTAAGATGCTATTATTTCTAAAGGCTAATGTTATTTCCACTAAAATTTAGGCATATTTTCAACTTAGGAATTCGCAGAATTTGATAAAATGGGTTGGTTGTGGTGGGAAATATATTCCCTTTGCCTTGCCACCTGTAAATGATATTTTTTTGTTTGTTGTAGATGTGTTCGAAAATGAGTATAAAGGTACTAGAAGATTTTGATATTATTAACGAATTTAATGAGCTTTATGGTTTACCTGACGATCCAGAAGTATCAGTAGTCGTATCACGGGCAGAGGGAACTGACTTCATACCTATTTTTTTTAATTTCATTTTTTTTTCATTCTCTAAAAAAGCATAATAAAACTAATGTAAAACCACAATTACTTTTGTTTTTCCGCCCCTAGATGCTTATGCCTTATAAAGGGTTAAAACATGTATAATTATTGAAGTGTTTTAATTTACGACGGATATTAGGAATGTTGACTTAAATATAACTAACTAACCATCACGCCGTCTCCCCGAAGAGGTAGACATGTCGAGAAAAATTAGGTTAAAAGTGAAAGCGAAAAAAAGTGTTTTATTTCATATTTTTTTTTTAGAAAATGTAAAATAATTATTATTGTATTTTGGATTGTTCAAAGAAACTCTTCTTAAATCCTTGACCTTCAAATAAGCATAATTCTTCTCTTATCTCTCACAGACTTTCATTTGGTTAGGTTAGTTTGTTTATTTTATCTTTTCATTAAAATAGTTAAGAGATTTTATCAAATCAGTTACTTTTTTTAGGGAAATCACCCAATTGAGTTGTTTTTATTATCTTCGGTGAATTCATCTACCTCAGGGATTGTCAAATTTCCATTTTCATCATTCCCCTGCGACAAGTGTGTGATATATGGACACAAAGGGTTGGATGCAGGTGCCAAAATGAGCGGAGTGTCAGTAAGTCGTCTATTGTTTGCGGACGACGCAGTTCTATTTTCGGACAACGAGTGTAACCTATAAGTCCTGGTGACATATGCATGTGATGTGATCTAAATATGAATGTGAACAAGTCTGGACAGGATAGAATGACATGGAAGCAAATGGAGGAAACCATTGTCCAGGAGTGGACAGGAAAAGGCTGAGGAAGAAGAAGAAGAAGATTTGCTAAATGCAAAAAAAATGTATAATTGTTTTCGAAATGCAAATTTATTAATTTTTTGCATATAATTTTTCACTTATAATAATTTCTCCTTTAAATGGTAAGTAACCATTCTTTTAATTAAAATAATTAGGTATCTAACTCAACTCTAGCAAGAACTAAAAATTATATCAAAGAAATTATTCAAATTGACATAGGAATAAATACACATAAAGGTTCGAAAAATCACGAAAATTTAACATTTGATATATATTGTAACACCTGATGATGTCAACATAGGTTGACGAAACAGCTGTCGCGTAAAATAAAAAACAATTGTGATACATAAAACAAAGAGATTTAATTTAACAGTTTTAAACATAATTTATAAGATATCTTAATATCAGAATGTTATTAATTGAAGGCTGTACTATTATACTTTCTTTAATATTTAATAATTAAAAACTTTTATACGAAACACGAATCATAAGACATACATATTAATATTACTTTCTTGCAGTCGAGTATAAGCCTCGAGGCGAAATCTAATGATGGTTTTGTATGGAAAAGACATTGATATTTTCTATTTCTCTTATCAAAGCATTAGCCCTAAATCCGCATTCTTCGTTCTAGGAACTACATTCTACTGCCCGTAATGAGAAGGGGTATTAGGGAAATTCATAGACTCTGATGTTGTAATGTCATATATGATATTTATTAACTGTTAAATTTACAATGCTGTTATAATATAATATCATGAGAATGTCGGGACGGCTGTTTCGTCAACCGATATTGGCATCACGAGGTGCTACAAGCAACGAGAGTTAATATTTATTGTTTCTTGAACAATGATGTAAAACTCCATATTAAATAACTAATACGAATGAAAACGTCAGTTTTCTAGAAAGTTTATTATAACTAACTAACTAACTAACTAACTAACCATCACGCCGTCTCCCCGAAGGGGTAGGCAGAAAGAATGGACTGCCACACTTTTCTTTCCTGACATATTTCTCTCGCTTCCTCAACATTCATACATCGTGTCATGCACGCGCGTCGATTTCTCTGACTCCTCACATGGCCGATATTCAATATTTGATTTATTTGATCGTGCCACGTTTTCCTCGGTCTTCCTCTATTTCTGGTTCCATTTACATCACTAACATATAATTTTTTTACCATTCTTTCTTCATTCATTCTTTCAATATGTCCAAACCATCTTAATGATCCTTTCATTATTTCATGACACCATCATTCGCACCGCATTCACTTCTTATATTTATTCTACTTTCATCCTTCTTTTGCCAGTTCCATGCCAGTTCCATACATAAGGGTCGGTAGAAGAACACCATTGTGCACTGCCATTCTAGCTTTTTTTGATAGGTTTTTGTTTGCGATGACAACTTTAAGTGCACCATTCACTTTGTTGCCTGCCCCAACCCTTCTTTCAATATCCCTCTCCACTCGCCCATCTCTTGTAAACATACTACCTTAATACACGAACTCAACTACTTGCTCCAAATTCCCATAAAGTTTATTATATTTTATGGGAATGACATATTTCACCCTTCTAAGGCATTATCAATTGCTTTAACGAATATAAGACATTTGATAATGCCTTAGAAGGGTGAAACATTTCATTCCCATAAAATATAATAAAACTTCTAAAAAACACACGTTTTCATTCGTATTAATTAACGAGATTTGAGTTGTTTGTAACACCTGATTAGTGAAAATGTCTGCTTTATACAAGTTTTAATATATTTTATGAGAATGACAAACATGTTTTCCACTTTGGAATTGAAAAATAAAGCCGTTTATTTTCCACTTAAATATTAAATATCACGACATGTTTCAGAGGCGACCTCCATCTTATGCTGTAAATATGTAACAAAAAACTAAACAATGAAAGACTTATTAAATTATGCCTTAAACATTTATGCTGTTTGTAATGTCTTTTGAGTAAATAAACTGTCTTTTGAGGTACAATATAAAGGAACAATACATTTGAATTAAAAAATAATATCTGTACAAATTGCTTTAATAACTAATAATAAATTATAATAATTTAGAAAAAATGTACATTTGAAAATACATATTTTACCTAGATATTAATCATTGATTAATTTGCGTTGAAAATATTATTGGGAATGGGAGCTTGGAAGACTAAAAGTAGAAAGGGTATTTTAGGAGAAAGGAGTAAATGAGGGAATCTCCCAATTTCACCGACTTGATGATTTCCAAAACTTATAGTTTGTTTAATTTACTGCTGTTGTTAATTTTGTGTAGATTAATATTGTGTCTTTTTTGTCAAAATGTGTTAAAATAAAATACAATTGTGATACAAAAACAAAGTTTATTTTTTTAAGTTTATTATGTTTATTATGTTTATTATGTTTATTTTGTTTTTTATGTTTATTATGTTTATTATGTTTATTATGTTTATTATGTTTATTATGTTTTAATGTTTATTATGTTTATTATGTTTATTATGTTTATTATGTTTATTATGTTTATTATGTTTATTATGTTTATTATGTTTATTATGTTTATTATGTTTATATGTTTATTATGTTTATTATGTTTATTATGTTTATTATGTTTATTATGTTTATTATGTTTATTATGTTTATTATGTTTATTATGTTTATTAAGTTTATTATGTTTAGGTATCATAGTGTTTTAGCCAAAACAATGGTCTATTTAAAATATAAATCACTTACATCATCTTGTTTAAGATATCAAAATATATTTAGCTCATTATATGAAACTTTCCAATACTTTAATTTAACAATTTGGGCTTGTACAATTTGACAGTTATTTAAGGAACACACGAAACTTACTTTTCTCTGATCTTACAGATTGATCTCCGTATTAAGTGAAAGTAATCGGTGTTCATGGCTCTACCCACAGATTTAATTATGCTCCATTTCTCTTTTCTATTCATTAAGACCGTCCCTTCGTGGCAAAGGCCTGTCCCTTCGGCTGCGTGGATTTTTATGGATCTTTGCCTGCCCTTTCTATACCTATCTATAATACAATACCTAACTCAACGACAGTGCAATATTAAAAATTATACTTTGACCATCACAAAAGGGTAAATACTTCTTCTTCTTTTCCTTTTAGACCTTTTACATCTGTCAAAATTCTTTATTTAAACGAAATAACTTGTATAATTTTAACATCAAAACAGTATTACGTGTCACAACTAACTATTATCAATTGCGGCAACAATCAAATTGACCAAAACAATTCACTTATACACGAAATATCTCCAAATTTACAAGAGCACCACATGAACCAAACCAAATTTTCAAAATCAGAACCAGTATTATATACTCGTATGTTTACTTATAGTAAATCCATTTTTAAATCATACATAAAATAAATTTAAGTATAATGTTTAATTAAAATACCGATATATTTTATCTTAGAGTTCTACCTAATAAACAACAACAATAACAAACCATCACGCCGTTTACCCAAAGAAGTAGGCAGAGAGAATGGATACAGTATTCGATCCTGACACACGTCTCTAGCTTCCACCACATTCATACAGCGATTCATACACGCACGTCGATTCTTCTGACTTCTTATATGGCCGACCCTTAAAATTGGATTAATCTGGTCATGCCAAGTTTTCCTCGGTCTCCCACGACTCCGTATTTCATGCACAACGTTAACGTATACTTTATTAAACATTCTTCCTTCATCCATTCGTTCCATATGTCCAAACCAACGCAGTGATCCTTTCATAAATTTGTTCATAATACTTTCTTTCGCTCTATATTCCTACCGAAATTCTGAATCATTCTTGCAGAAAAATTATCTATAATATCTGTTAGAACTTTCGTCATAGATATTATAATGTTACAAAAAATATAAATTTGGCTTTATGAATTGAATTGAATTATGTAATTTTTCAAATAAAATTAAAAGTTATCATATTTTTCGGAGTATTAGTCTCGCTCTTAATGCTACGTTAAATATTTCACTCTCCTTTCAACATATGAAAGTAAACATACCCATTTCATATTTATTGTTTCTTGAACAATGATTCCATGTTAAATAGTTAATACGAATTAAAACGTCTCTTATTTATAAGTTTTATTATACGAGTAGTTTATGTGAATGACATATTTCACCTGTCTAAGGCATTCTTCTTCTTCTTCTTATTCCTAGCCTTCCCTTTTTCTCCGACTCCTCACGTGACCGACATTCAATTTTTGATTGATTTGATCGTCCCACGTTTTCCTTGACCTTCCTCCATTTCTAGTTCCGTTTACGTCGTTTACATAAACCTTCTTCACCATTCTCTCTTTACTCATTCTTTCCATGTGTCCAAACCATCTTAACGACCCTTTCATTATTTTGTTTGTAACATTTTCATTCGCACCGCATTCACTTCTTATACTTGCATTTGACACTCTATCATATACAGATTTATCACATATTCGTCTTAGATCTCATTTCTACTGCATTTATTCTACTTTCATTCTTCTTTGTCCAGTTTCATGGTTCACTTCTTCTTCTTCTTTGCTAGCCTTCTTCCCTCCTCTGCTGGATATAGGCCTCTTCCAATTTCTTCCACTCGTTTCTATCCTGCCCTCTTTGTATCCAAGATTTTCCAACCCTTTTGATAATATTATCGGTCCATCTCATCGGCGGCCTTCCGAAACTTCGCCAATTTTCCCATGGTCTCCAACTGAGTATCCTAGGTGCCCACCTGTTGCCACCCTGTCTAGCCCATTGCCATTTCAATTTTGCCAATCGGTCCATGACGTCAGCAACCCTGGTGCGGCGTCTGATTTCTTCATTTCTTATGCGGTCACGCAAGCTCACACCAAGTATCTGTCTTTCCATGGACTTCACTACATGATACAATTCCATGATACACAGGAATGTTCCCATAAAATAACAGAACACTTATAGAAAACAGACGTTGTGATTCGTATCAATTAGTAAATAACTAACTTTTATTATTCATATTATAACATATTAACATGCTATTCGTGGATGTATCAAGAAATTGAGATTTTTAGAGTAGGATCTATTTGCAGTTTATTGACACCAAGAAATCGAGCTGATTGGCCACCGTGAACAATGGATGTCGGTGCATAATCAATTAATTGTTACAAAATGAAACTAAAATGCTGATTCCCTGGTAGCGCTTACCAAGAAATCTCCCTTCGCCGGACGACCGAAACACAAAACGATATTGCATCGGACGCTTAATTCGATTAAACCAGCTTAAAAAACATGATAATTACAGATTTACACTTATTAAGTGGAAAATAATTAGTGGTTTTTTGATTAATGACAATATAATTAAAATAATTAAAAAAGTCTTTATAGTAAAACTAACTAACTAACTAACCATCACGCCTTCTCCCCGAAGGGGTAGGCAGAAAGAATGGACTGCCACACTTTCCTTTCCTGACATATTTCTCTCGCTTCCCCAACATTCATACATCGTGTCATGCACGCGCGTCGATTTCTCTGACTCCTCACATGGCCGACATTCAATATTTGATTTATTTGATCGTGCTACGTTTTACTCGGCCTTCCTCTATTTCTGGATCCATTTACATCATTAACATATAATTTTTTTACCATTCTTTCTTCATTCATTCTTTCCATATGTCCAAACCATCTTAACAATCCTTTCATTATTTTGTTCATGACACCATCATTCGCACCGCATTCACTTCTTATATTTTCATTCGACACTCTATCATACACAGAGTATCCGCACATTCGTCTAAGAGATTCGTCTCCGCGCCTCCCGCGGAGCGAAAAGAGAAGGATGGAGTGCCGCATCAGTAAAAGTGTGACAGCCCATTCTTTCTGCCTACCCTTTCAGGGAGATGGCGTGATGGTTAGTTAGTTAGTTAGTTACCTAAAATAAATTGGATACAGGAATTGGGTTCAAAAGACCTGTTATATAAAAAAAAATTATAGAAAAAATTTGCACGTGGTCATCGGGAGAAAAAAAGCTTAGGAACCTCTGTACAACATTATGCATTGAAAAATAAATTTTATTATTAAAATCCTTCATTCATGCGACCCTCAATGCCAGACTGTCTTTCATAATTTATTTGTTATTTTAAGTAATATTTATAATATTTTGCTTTTATGAACAACTGATTCATATCGGAAAAGATCATTTAGTGATAACAAAAATATTCAATGATATCCATTGATAACGAATCTTAGGAGACATTGCGAAACATGAATGTAACATTTTTACCTATATCCGAAACGTGCATTGCGTAAAACGCGTTTTTTTTTAACTTTCTAACTAACCACCAAGTCGTCTCTCTGAAGGAGTAACCAGAAGTAATAGACCGCCACATTTTCATCCTGGCATACTTATCTCTCTTCTTTTACATTCTTACACATTGTCATGCACGCACGTTGATTTCTCCGATTCCTCACGAGGCCGAAATTTAGTATGTTATTGTTTTGATTATGTATGGATAAAAAAATATTACAAAACACGACATATTTCTTCTTCTTCTTCTTCTTCCTCAGTCTATTACCGTCCACTCCTGGACAAAGGACTCCTCCAATTACTTCCATGTTAATCTGTCCTGTGCAGACTGGATCCAGGTTATTCCGACTTGTCTGTTTAGATCATCCTTCCACCGTAGTTGCGGTCGCCCTGCACTTCTCTTTGCCGTCCACGGTCTCCAAGTCAGCAGTCTTCTTGTCCATTTTTCATCTGAGCTTCTGCCTAACATGGCTCTTTCCATGGCTTTTTGGGTCACTCGCAGTTTCTCGGCACTTTTTTGGGTTTTTTCGCATCTATCTTCAGGTGTAAAAATATAATAAAAACTAAACTAATTTAAAACGCATTTAAAATTCGATAAAATAATTCAAATTTAAAAATGAACTATAATTGCTACATATTTATATTATTAATATATTTTTTAAATTATCAACATGTATTATTATTATTATTTAATATTATTTATTAATTTTTACTGTTAAAAAATCATTTTTAGTACCTGCTTATAACAAATAGCCCAGGTTAATTTTTAAATTTTAATTATTGTATCAAATTTTAAATGCGTTTTTTATTAGTCTTTCTTTGTTTAGTTTTTATTATATTTTTACACCTGAAGATGGAGGTATCCTCCGAAACATGTCGTGTTTTTTTAATATTTTTTAGTAAATTGTGGATTTCAATAAAGTTTTTCAATTTCCTAAGTATAAAGTATTATTATTATAAAATATTATAAATGTGCTACCCTTTGATAATTTGGTCCACTGTACAATCGTAATCAGTAATAAGTTTTTGCTTTTTATGTAAAGCTTTTTTTTTCACATACGTTAAAATAGTTGTTTCCAACATTCTGTTTTCTACACTACTGTCTACAATTTAAAAAAAAAATAGTACAGAGACGTTCTCGGGCATGCGCATCGTGTGCATTTCGAATTACTTTCGCAGAGAATCGAAGTATTCCTCTCTTGCTCTATTATCTTGACAGACTTGCATATACAGCCGCTGACGAAATCCCCACCTGACGCCGCCCACCTGTAAGACCGCTCTAGTTACACCTGGTCCTCATTATCCCAGGAGACATGATTTCTGTGCCACAGATAGTCAGATCTATTAAAAGAAGAAGAAGAAGAAAACGCTCTCTTACATTAAAAATATTCTCATACTATTATTAAACGACATACGGATTTTCGCCTAATTTATTATTATAATGTAAAACTATTACGTATGGAAGCGAAGCATGGAAATGGCAAAAGAAGGATGAAAGTAAAATACATGCAGTAAAAATGAGATCTCTTAGATGAATGTGTGATTCTCTGTGTATGATAGTGTCGAATGAAAATATACGCGGGTTGTCCGTAAAATAAGTTTCCCTATTTGTTTCAAAATGAAAATCATTTTTTTTACAACGAGCAATACATCATTGGAAAGCTTAGAAAACGTTGACTTCGGTGCACTTTTTCATCCGGGTCACCATCTTTTTGATTCCCTGGTCATAGAAGTCTCCCGCCAGGCCGTGAAGGTAGCTCAGAACCTCTTCTTTCAGCTCCTCTTCTGTGTTTCTTCAAATCAGTGAAGAGATGGCAGTCGCTCGGGGCCATGTTCGGACTGTATGGTGGGTGTAGGACGATCTCCCATCCGAATTTCTCAATGAGCGTTGCACAAACCTAAATGTTCTGTTAGTAAGAAGTTCTCGTAAGAAGTGAATGCGATGCGAAAGATGGTGTTATGAACAAAATAATTAAAGGATCATTAGGATGGTTTGAACATATGGAAATAATGAATGATGAAAGAATGGTAAAAAAATATATGTTAACGATGTAAATGGAACTAGAAATAGAGGAAGACCGAGGAAAACGTGTCACGATCAAATAAATCAAATATTGAATGTCGACCAAGTGGGGAGTCAGAGAAATCGACGCGCGTGCATGACACGATGTATGAATGTTGAGGAATGGAGAGGAATATGTCAGGAAAGAAAAGTGTGGCAGTCCATTGTTTCTGCCTATCCCTTTGGCGAGACGGCGTGATGGTTAGTTAGTTAGTTGGTTAATGTGAAACTACGAATGAAATATTAATTTTGATGAAAACTTTTGTTTTCTAAAATATTTATAATGTTCGAAGGGAGTGTATATATGCTATACTAATATATTTTTATTTTTTTATCGCACTTCTGATAACAGTACTTAAACACCAATACACAGATGATATAGATAATGTCAATTGATAAAAAAATCATTCAGAAATTATTTACTTAAATTTTCTTAATGAATTCACGCTCCATTGATAAAATTCGAAATAGATTTGAGTTATCATGATGGCATTGTTTTGCTTTGCAAAGTACATGGTCATATTATTCGTTTCGAATGTATTGAAATTTCTATATGAAAATGCGTTTTCTTTGTTAGTGGACTATATATTTTTCACAACATTTTGAATGTATACAATTACTTGTAGACGAACAACTGGATTTCACCCATTGCGGGCTATCAATTCAAGAATTGATATCTTGAATTGAAAGCCCGCAATGGGTGAAATCCAGTTGTTCGACTACAAGTATTTGTATACATTCAAAATGTTGTAAAAAACAAAAACTGGTCAAAATTATAGCATATAGATTGGAGTGACATCTCCAGGCGGTTTCTAGCAATGCGGTAAATGGCGGTAGCCTTTCACATTGCGTTAAAAAGATCTTCTGCTTAATGCTTAAAACACAATCTTCAAGAAGGCGTTAGTGTGTAGATTGGAGATTAACATATTAACACTTCCAAAAATTTGTCAGTCATAAGAAAAAATAAGGTGGAATGGAGAATGTTGTATTACATAAAGCGTGCGCTTAACCCAACCAATGACAGGTCATAAGTCCTGTAAACCTTGATCAACTATATTCTGTTTCCAATTTGCATATTCGTCTCTATTGAGATACAATTGATTCTTATATATTTTTCTTTTAATAGATCTGACGATCTGTGACACAGATATCATATCTCCTGAGATGAGGGTTTCTGACCACATGGCCAACCACCGAAAAGATAACAAGATAGCTAGCGATCCACTTTCCAGGATGACGAATATACAACCAATAATGGATTATCAGACCTATAAGAAGAAGAAGAAGATTTATTCAACAAAAAACTAGAAAATAGACAATCTAAAAACATGGACAGTTGGAAACAAAGGTAACTGACATAATCCACCGAGTAGCGACTCTAGCAATCGGCAGGTCACGTAGCCAGAAGCTCGGATGAAATGGACAAGATGACTGCTGACTTGGAGACCGTGGACAGTAAAGAGATAGGCAGAGTGACCGCAACTACGGTGGATGGATAAGCTGAACAGACATGTCGGAATAACCTGAATGCAGTCTGTACAATACAGAGTGGCGTGAAAGCGAATGGAGGAGGTCTTTGTCCGGGAGTGGACGGAAATAAGCTGAACAAGAAGAAAATTAAATCAAATCAATTCAGATCAGTTTATTTTCTCAAAATATATTACAAACAATATTATAGTTTAAGGCATTTATTGAGAATAGGCAAAACATAAAAAATATATAATACCAGGAACGCATGAGAGATGGTTCGATATTAAGAATACAAGATACCCTCCAAAGTCAAGAGTATTTGTCTTCTGAACGTACTTTCACATGTTCAGCAGTTTGGGTCTGCGTGATGGGAGATAAAACAGCCTGTTCTGACGCTGTTGAAGATAACCATCTGGAACATAAAGATGGATAGCCTCCAAGATAATGGAGTTCTCAAAGAATCCCCTGATAAGTCTGAAGAAATGGGTAAGTGTGCACCCATATTTTCTTATCTGCAAACTATTGGTCTCCAACATGACCAAGAGAAAAAAGGGACAGTTGACATGTCAAAACCGGAGGGAAGACGCAGCGTGAGGAGGACCGCGGCTGTACGGTGTTCTGAAGGACCTACAATTGTTGGGAGTCAGACCAGAAGAGTGGAAGTCCAAGGCTTAGGATAGGAATGGCTAGAGAAAGTTTTTGACGGCGACCGAGGTCCACCGAAGACTAGAGCCAGAGCCAGAGAGAAGAAAGACATGGACAGACGTGTGACATAACCATTTTCATGAACCTTTAAACTAGAAATTAAGCCATTGTCGCTGTTTACTGATCTTCTTTTCACTTTTCTCTCCACTATGACTCCATATTAAATTTTTGATTAATTTAAAATTTGTTCCCACGATAGTTCGGCTTCATAGCAAAGATGAATTGACAATCAAATTTTTGATTTTTGGCCCTATTCCAGAATGCATTTAAAAAGTTGACGATTATATAGGATCAAGTCAAAATAATTTTAATAAACGAAGAAAATAAAATAACATATTCTATATGAAATATTATATGTCTTTAGTGTATATCCAAAATTTTAGCACAATTTTGATAAAGACTAAAAATAAATTAAAAATAAAATAAAGTTTTTTTTAAAATATACGAGTATATTTCACTCTTATATTGTCAAATTGATTTAGCAAGTATTTATTAAAATCAAGATTAACTCAATGTATGTTAAAATAATTAAATATAAAGAATCATAAAACGTCACTCAATAAGTCTCCAAATTAACTAAGATTTTAAAAAAAATTAAAAAATTCGACTTTGATCATCAACACGCTCTCCTTCAAGAGTGACACATCCATTTCAACGCTTCTTTAACTTTTCGATGACGATTTGTCTTTGCTCTCATAATAGGCCTCAGTTTCGGCAATCACTTCTTCATTTGAGAAATTTTTTGATATCTGCAACAATCCAGTAGTCGTTGAGGGCTAGATCTGGGGAGTACGGTGGGTGAGGAAGAAATTGTAGCGTAATTGTTTCGAAAACTACAAAACTGGGGTCACTAAAACCACCGTAATCTGTAAACTAATCGTCAGAATGTCATACAATTTTTACACGTATCTGTTTGAAAGTTGGTTCTATCCAGAAATTATATGGGTCTGTCAACCGTGTTGCCATAAATGTGTCAGACCGGAGCCGTTGCCATAAATGTATTTATGGAGGTCAACTGGAGGTAACTTTTGTCAGTTCCAATGCTTTATTTGCATATATTAGGTCCTTACATATGAAATTGGCGTTTTGTATGGGAGGAACATAAAGTTGATTTTTTTTAAATATAATATATTTATTTAATCAAAGTATGTACCATTGCTATCTATGCACTTTTGCCATCTCATAGGTAGTTCATCGATCCCTTTACTAAAAAACCATTCGGACGGGAATCAATAAAATCTTTGAAGTCGGTTTGGACTGCCCCATCGGAGTTGAATTTTTTCCCTTGCAAGAAGTTATCCAAATTTCGAAAAAAATAGTAATCTGTTGGGGCAAGGTCCGGAGAGTACGGTGGATGTCTTAGACATTCCAATTGAAGCTCTTCTAATTTGGTAGCCGTCTGTTGTGCAGTGTGTGGTCTAGCGTTATCATGAAGCAGCAGTGGCCTAGAGCGATTAACCAGCCTCGGTTGTTTAGCAGCTAGCTTTTCCATCGTGTTTTGCAGTTGCTGACAATAGACATCTGCCGTAATCGTCTGGCCAGATTTAAGAAAGCTGTAGTGAACGACACCAGCACTAGTCCACCAAACGCTCACAAGTAACTTTTTTGGAGTCAATTTTCGCTTGGGCCATGGTTTGGCTGGTTCGGCAGGGTTCAGCCATTGCGATGAGCGCTTCCGATTATCATACAGGATCCACTTTTCATCGCAGGTAATGATTCGATTCAAAATCCCTTCATTATTGTGCCGGTTGAGTAATGCAACGCAGCAGTCAACGCGCGTTTGTTGATTTGCTTCACTCAATTCGTGAGGTACCCACCTTTCAAGCTTTTTCACCTTCCCAATTTGCTTCAAGTGGATTAAAACAGTTTTATCACTAACACCGCAGCCTGCAGCTAACTCGGACGTGGTTTGCTATGGATCCGGTTCCACAATAGCCTTCAATTCTTCATTATCAACTTTGGTCTCCGGCCGTCCACGGGGCTTTTTCTGCAGTTCGAAATTTCCAGAACGAAAACGTTGGAACCAAAAACGCACTGTGTTTTCTTTTGCGGCACCGTCGCCATACACATCATTAATCCTTCGAGCCGTTTCTGCAGCACTGGTGCCACGGTGGAACTCGTACTCGTAAATAACGCGATATTTCAAATTTTCCATTTTGTAAACTGAGTGACGCAAAGAAAAAAACAATTGAGGAAAAAACAAATGAATTATAATTTTCGAAACACAAATACTTGAGTAAATAGCTGTATAAATTTGAATTTGGAATTCCTAACCAAAGAGAAGATATTTGAGATCAAAGTTGCCAGTACGGCAAAACGCCAATTTCATATGTAAGGACCTTATATAAGAGTCGATACATGACACCATTGTATAGTATTTAAAATTTAAATATGGAATTAAAAGTTTAAAATATATGATTTGTGGTACTTGCGTCGGTATGGTTAGAACTTTTCTGCATAATCTCGTACCGCACTTAGAATAGACTTGCCAACGTTTAGCTACAGTGCGGTTAGTGGAACACTGGCATAAATAGCTGACCAGATAAGAAGAAGAAGACGATGCGATGGAAATACCGCTTCAATAAATTTGTTCGAAGAATAATATGAAACCTATTATTCTTCTTCTTTCGGTGCCCAGTCAAGTCCCCCCAACAAAGGCATCTCTGTCCTGCGCCACTTGGAACAGGTTCTGACCTCTGGTCATTCCTGCCTTCTACCAACTCCCCGACGTCGCTTTATTTTACCCATTAACATCAGTCGAAGGAGGTGATATTTTTCTCCCCTTAGCACATGACTTAAATATGAGATCTTTCTAACATTCACACTCGACAAAATCTCTCTATTAGCTCTGGCTCTCTGTAGTACGTCTGCATTACTGACTCGTGACGTGACTCTATCGGTTCACGGTATACGGAGCATTCTGCGGTATATCCATATCTCAAACGCTTCCAACCGGTTCATTACATTCACTTTCAGGACCCCAGTTTCAAAGACCATATATAACATTTAATTATTTTTTGTCGGAGTTTCAGATTAAGATTATCGTTGTAAAAGAAGGTTCTTATTTTATTTAATGCAGCTCGTGCAACTATATTAAATAAATGAAGTTGAAACAAAACTCATTTGTTTTTTTGATTTTCTATTTTTTTAACACAACAAGTCGTTTGAAACCAATTACTGTACTATTGATGTTGTTTTAGCTATTATTTTGATTATCGTGACGTGCGATAGGTAGCTAATCTGTCGCTATTGTATTGCCACGTGAATTCTACACAAGACCAAAGACAATGTGAGAATCGAACCCGGGAACTTGGGTGTGATAGTCAGAGCTCTTGCCTCTCCGCCACGAAGGTCGTCAATTGTCTCTGATAGACTGATGATAGTCCAATTGTTGAATTTTACTATGTAAATTATTGTAATTAATTCAAATAAAATAGTATCTTTTCATTTGTATTTTATTATATTTTATGGGAATTACATATTTCGCCTCCCTGAAACATCAAATATAATGATATATTTCGCCTACGAAAATCTGTGTATGATAGATTGTCGAATGAAAATATAATAAATGAATGCAGTGCGATTTAAAGTGTTATGAACGAAATAATGAAAGGATCATTAAGATGGTTAAGACTCATGGAAATAATGAAAGAGGTTAGAATGATAAAGACCTAGCTCTACAGGCAGCCCACCCGCCTGAGACCCACCAGGGGTTGTGGTGCCGGAGAAGAAGACAGTATTTTGAGAAGCCTTTTATCAAAATCGAAATGTAGCGGTCCAACCCATCTCCCTATCTCTGCAGACAACGGAGTAATAGTAAGTTGGGTTTATTTTTTCTACGTGTTGTTTTTTTATCATATAAACTTTTTGAATTATAAAATAACTGACCGTTTTTCAAACAGAGTTTGCATTCAGAACCACATTTGTAATTTGTTTTCCTTATTCTGCTTAATTAACTCGGGTTCATAAACGGCAACGGGTTTGATTCTCGCTACGTTTGATAATACTTCAGAAATGCAAAATACTCGTATGTCGTTCCCATAAAATATAAAAAAAGTTCTAGAAAACAGAAGTTTTCGTTCGTATCAATCCATAATTTCCGGGAAGTCTTCTGGTCTTCCACGGCTACCCTTTCCACTCACACTGCTTGTATACAAAATTTTAACGAATCTTCTCTCATCCATTTGTTCCATATGTCCAAACCATCTCAGGGATACTTTTTTTAATTTTACTTATGATGCATGCATCTGTCTTATAATTCTTCCTTATTTCGTCGTTCGGTATTCTATCATGTATCGTTTTCCCGCACATTATTCTGAGTGCTCTCATTTCTACGGCATTTGTCCTACTTTCATTCTCCTTTTGCCAGCTCCATGCTTCACTTCCATATATTACATGTACTAGAACTCCATTATGTACTGCCATCTTAAGATATATTTCTTTTTTTAGTGATGACTTTGAGAGCCACGTTTATGTTGTTCCAGCACCGACCCGTCTTTCGATGTCTTTCATGAATTTCGTCGTCACATTTGTTATATATATTTAATATTATTTAACACCTGTAAATTTGTATTTAAAACATTTTATTATTTACAACAACCAAACGTTTTCGCTCCCGCCGGAGCTTCGTCAGGGTTACAAAAGACACTAAAACCAGAACTTCGTTTATAATATATTTAATAATGTCACACCATAAATAAAGTATTCGTACTAAAGTTTAATTATATTTAATTTTTAAACTGTTAAATGAAATAACGCATGCTTTATAGATTCTCATCTTAATCTTAACGGTCATATCTTTGTTTTTCCATATTGTGGATTTTAGAGCGTCAGAGATTGCAGCTGCCTTGTTTACTTGGACTTGTATTTCTTCCCAATAATAACATTTGGCATCGAAGCAAGAGCAGTCACAGTAAGGACCAAACAAGTTTTGAGGACTTCCAAAATGAAGACACTGAGGACGATAGCAGGCAAGACACTGAGGGATCACGTGAGGAACACAAGAATAAGAGAGATATGTGAGGTTGAGGATATTATAAGATGGAGCAGACAGCGAAAAAGAGACTTATACGGTCATGTTCAAAGAATGGACACGACCAGACTCCCCTATATTGCATTGCATAATCAACCTATAGGACTCGTCCTCGTGGAAGACCTCCTTAAAGATGGAAGGACAGCTGAGAATCTACCTCACAGGAGGAGCAACACTCTGGAGAACAGACCACATAAGTCTACAATAAGGAAGAAGAAGAACAAGACGATATTAAATAACTTTGTTTTTTGTATCACAATTGTATTTTATTTTACGCGAAAGCTGTTTCATCAACTTATGTTCACATCATCAGGTGTTACAATATTTTAATTATTAACAGTTAAAAATGTTAAGGTATCATAGTGTTTCGGCCAAAATTTTCATTGTTTTTGTTTTTATAATCCCTAAACAGTAATTGAAAAACGTGCCCACTTGCACTTACGCATTTTTCTACAGTAGAACTAACGGCATCCGCTAGTCGCGCGACTGTCAAACTTTAATCTTTTGTTGCGAGCACTGCATTAGTGTCGGATGTGCGGGGTTTAAAGTTAACCTCGCTCCACGTCGGCTAGGTGCAGTTTTTGGGTCGAGTGACAGTCGCCTGCATTCGCCGGTGACACATTTGGCCGAACTGCTTGGATTTGGGCCAGACGCAGGACGGAATACATTTTACCCGCCGCTCTGTGCTTGGTGCTGCGCTGAGGTGTAAATTAAGAGGATAAACAGACATGCGTGCAAAGTCAAAACATATGTTTAATGCTAATTATCATATTTCAATTTTATTACTTGTTTTCTGAGACAACTACTATCTTTAGGCTGTTTTAAAGCACCGAAAAGGAGCTCTTTATAGTCGCTATATTTCAGAAAACACAGACGCACGGTGTTGCATACCTATTGACCAGTGACGCGCCTGTTCATTCCTGTTGCGACTGACTCGCGTGCGAACATCTTCGTCGGCTTGTCTTCGCCATTCCTCTCGGTCTCTCGCCAGTGTTCTCCAGGCCCTTTCCGCAATATCATCACTGTAAAACGTCTGTTTTATAGAAATTTTATTATATTTTATGGGGATGGCAAGTTTCGTCTTGCCAAAGCCATTGTAAATACCTAAATAAGCCGACTTATTACGATACTATATCATCCAACCGATAGCACAATGGATAAGTTATTTTAAAACAATATTAATAAATAATTAATGCAAATGAATACGTCTGTTTTCTACAACGAATAAAAACGTCATGTATCGCATGTCCAAAGCATTATCAAATGTCAAATCACATTTGATAATGCCTAAGGTAGAGGAAATATATAATTTACATAAATTATAAAAATCTTCTGGAAAACAGGAGTTTTTTTTCGTAATAATTATTTAATATGGAGTTTTACTAAATATTTTTTGTTCAAGAAATAATAGACATAATTAAATAATTTATAACACTTGTGTCCATTATTTCTGCCTACCCCTTCGAGGAGACGGCGTGTTAGTTAGTTAGTTTTAACTCTTAATGTAAATCCTTTTTTTTTCACAGGTATTTAAATTTCACAATTAACTCAACACCAAAATGTTCTCCTTTTGTTTTTTGAACTACTGTGATAAAACAATAATCATAACAATATTCAAAATAATCCAAAAACGTTCTCGGGCATGCGCATCGTGTGCATTTCGAATTACTTTCGGAAAGTATCGATGTATACTACTCTCGTTCTCTTGTATTCAAAATTCAATTATCCTATTCTTTCTTTGACGTCAACCGTACGGGTTTTTATCTATTTATATTATGATTAATCCATATATAGCTCGAAGTCTATCGAAATCCTAAAAATCGACGTGCGTGCATGACACAGTGTACGAATGTTGATGAATGCTAGGATAGAATAGTGTGGCGGTCCATTATTTCTGGCTACCCCTTCGGCGATAGGGCGTGATAGTTATGAATAATTAAAATATGCGTGCAGCAGATTAAACGAGAAGAAAATGTAGAATTAAGCTCGCTGCTGTCCGACATTGAACCAAAAGTTTGGCATGACGCGAAGTTTGTAAATGGGACAACTTTAAATAGACGCGGACCGCACGAGGTCGGGACAGAAGACACCTGAGTGAGGAGAAAGTCTACGTGACATAACGTACACGTAACAACTAGATGGTTACCTCCCCGAAGAGTCACGTGCTTCGACAACCCTCCTCGTAAAAGGATCCAAAAAAATACAATAAAAATCTTCAAAATAAACTGAGTACAGTTTGATCACACTGTGATCGCCGAGAATCGAACCCTGGACCTTCGGTGTGGCATCATGGCACTCTTTCCACTCTTCCACGAAGGTCCTATATATTTTATATTTCAGTATAATTCTTCTTCTTCATCTTACTTGTTGTAGACCTATGTGGCCTGTTCTCCAGAGTGTTGCTCCTCCTGTGAGGTAGACTCCCAGCTGTCCTCAATATTTTCAAATCAAATCAAACAAAATCAAATCAAATCAGTTTATTTTCTCAAAAGATATTACAGACCACAATTATAATTTAAGGCACATATTGAGAACAGGTAAAAATAAAAAATATATAATAATACCAGGAACGCATGAGAGATTAGGAATACAAGATACTCTCTAAAGTCAAGAGTATTTGTCTTCTGAACGTGCTTTCACTAATTGTAAGACGTCGATTTCCGAAGCGATCATGTTCAACAGTTTGATTGCTCTCCTCACTGGCATCACTAGAGGCAGGTTGGTTCTGCATGTTGGGACATAAAACAGACTGGGCTGACGCTGACAAAGATAACCAGCCAGAACATAATGATGGATACCCTCCAAGATGGAAGAATTCTCAAAGAATCCCCTGAAGAAATGGGTAAGTGTGCACCCATCTCTTGTTATCTGCAAACTATTGGTCCCCAGCATGCCCAAGAGGACTACAGTGGGATAAAGCCACTGATAGCTACCAAAACCCTCATGTAAATCTTCCACGAGGACGAGTCCCGTGAGGCCAATTAAGTAGTGCAATATAGGGGAGTCTGGTGGTGTCCATTCTTTAAACATATCCAGTCACTGTTTCGCTGTCTGCTCCATCTTATAATATCCTCAACCTCACATATCTCTCTTCTTCTGGCGTTCCTCATCGATAAATATCGAATCATCGTCATTCACATAAAATATAATAAAACTTCTAGGGAACAGACGTTTTTATTTATAATATTTTTTTAAGGCTAGAAAATTTTCCTCTTCCGTGAATATTTCACTGGATGCAACTAGTTACAATATATGAAAGACTGATGAGAGACTGTCGATGATGGTGATATTATTATTATTATTATTATTATTATAATAATAATAATAATTATTATTATTATTATAATAATAATAATAATAATAATTATTATTATTATTATTAATATTTCATTGAATCGCTCTTTACATAATTCTAAATGGTTCATTACATAATTCTAAGAATCGATCTAAATGGTAAAAAAAATTCAACATTTGATAATGGCTTCGACAGGCGAAACATGTCATTCATATCAAATATAATTTAACTTCTAGAAAATAGACGTTTTCATTCGCATTAATAATTTAATATGGAACAATAAATGTACAGTATGTTTTTAGCTATATATTGATTCTCATTACATGTGATAGATAGCTAATTTATCAAAAAATTGCGTAGATTTTCACGGTTGGCAGCAATATGTTTGATGTGTTTTTGGGTAACACCGTGTGATAACTCCTTCTCGACCGACGTTTCGGAGATCGTTGCAGTCTCCATCTTCAGGGTAAGTCTCCAGCTTCAGGTAATTTGTCGCCATTTTATTGTCACGTGAATCCTGCACTAGACCAAAGACAGTGTGACAATCACACTGGCCTTGCCGGAAATCGAATCCAGGACCTTCGGGGCGGCAGACGAAGCACTTACCACTCGGCCGGTCGTCAAATATATACCTTTAAAATATTTTTTATCGCATAATATAAGCCATAAATAAATAAAGGTAACAATAAAAGTCGCAAATAATAAAATAATCCATTTATTTACTCTTATTTACATACAATTAAAATAAAATCAATTCTTATAAAAAAACAACATTCAATTTCTATACAAAAACTATAAAATCTAAAATATAGTTATGTCGATGTAAACAAGTACTTTATATTAAATTAATTAATTTTTTTATAGACATTTAAAAGTAAAAGAATTGCACATTATTAAAAAAAAAATTATAGTTTTTAATACATATTTTTAAATACTATAAAGAGGGTACTTTTTCGATGTTATTACCATTAAACATATGTAGAGATTTTCAAAATTCTGGTTTATACCACATCTTATCCACGTTTTTTTAATTATTTAATTTAATGGTGTTCATTTAAAATTATTAATAAATAAAAGTGTTAAAACAAACATTTGTTAATGAAGATCAGACTTAATCGAAATGGATTGTTGAAAGGGGAAAATTGATCATTAAAACAAGATTTAGGTTACCGTATTTCTAGTATTAACAGAATAAATCGGTAAAATCATTAATGTTTTGTCATTTTTTTTGTTATGTATTACATTATAATTATAACCAAATTTGTATTTTTTGGTATTATAATATGAAACAGCAGTGTACAGATTCTTGCCAACTATCGGTAACATTATTTTTAGTGTATATAGACGAAAAATCACTCTGAAGATTGTATACTTTTGCCATTATTTTAGTATTAACGCAACAAAATCGGTGAAGTTACATCAGATTATCGGTCTTAAGACGGCGTTTTTAAAGTTAAAATATCAATTATCGGATACACAAAGTTGCCATTATTTTAAAATTAGTCAAATGGTTCGTTGTCTTTCCAGTAAAATATAAAGACATAAAATATCGATCATAAGACGAAATTTTTATAGTTATTAGAAATGGAAGATACTTTCAACAAAGTTTTCGTCTTATTTATATTAATGGAAAAAATGCAGTAGAACGATTTCTTGAATTTTTCTGAAATAAAACAGTGTTTTTCCCAATTTTGAGTTTATTTTTCTTGATATATTTCAAAGGTGATCATCTTTGGGAGAACGATTCTAAATATAACATAATAATAATAATAATAATTGCCATTATGAAATTACAGTGTTAAGTTGATCAAAAATTGTCCTAAGATTCACCATATTTCGAGTGTTAAAACATAAGATTCACCGTATTTCGAGTGTTAAGACATAAAATGTCGATATAAAGAAGGCGTTTTTCTAGTGTTAACCGAGGCAAAGAACAGAGATGTCCGCGCAATCAGCCGTCAGGCCATCGTCTTCGGTGTTCGGTGCCATTAGAGTTACGTAAGCAGTGAAAGTTACGGCGGCGATGACCCATTTAGCGATCTGAGATATTTTCAAGTCTAATTTACCAGACAAATCTGTGTTTCCGCGTTTTAACCACAGTTTTTGTGCAATCGGCCGTTAGAGTGACAGAAATGCATCCATCAAACTGTGAATCAAACTCTTTGCGGTCCATCCTCACTGTCTACGCTGAATGATTTATTATAAGTCACACCTTTGCTTGAGAGTTTTGATTTAATACAAATATGAAATTGTAATGATTTTACTAAAACCTTTGAAGAAAATTTATTTTAAATAATAATGAAATAAAACTTGTTGTAATTGTAATTGTTACTTGTTGTAATTAATAAGAATGAAAAAACTTATGTTTTTCTAGATGTTTTATTATATTTTTTGGGGGATGATTGATGTTTCTCCCTTCTAAAGCAATATCAAAATTTTGACAGTGACAAATTTTTGACAATGACATTTGATTTATTTCATTAATTTATTTATATTTATTTAAACATATCTAAAGCATTACATATTTTTTTCCAATACACTAAAGATACAAGTTAGAGATACACAATAATAAGTAATACATAATAGATTAATAAAAAGAGCGAGAAACATAAGATGCATGACAAATTAATAAAATAAATATACCATACAATTATAATAAAGATAGTACTTCCCTCAGATCACAAAATATGTCAAACTCCGAGGTGATACGAACTTCTAAAAAAACATATGTTTTTTCATTCGTATTAATTATTTAATATGGAGTTTTACATCATTGTTTAAAAAAATACAATAAATACGCTTGTTGTCTTTATTTCGAAAGTGACCGGTTTCGCCAGGCTAGCTGGCATCAGGCATTTCTGGGACCAGTCTATCGATCGACGATGATAAAAAAATGTTTTACCGACCAATCTGTCAAAAAACATCGTTTTAATTAATTATTATTCAATATGACAAAGCTTTCGTATAAAGCACTTAATTAAATACTTTTTTTAAAACTTTTATATTTTGTTACATGAACTTTTCAATTGATAGTAACAAAAAGTATTGAACAGGACATTTTAGAGTTGTATTTTAGAAATTTCTTAGAACTGTTTAGAATTTGTTTCAAAGTAATTTTGAATTATTCATTATTTACAGGTTGGTTTATTATAACATATAAAGTGGTGTAAAAACTAAATATAAAAGTGTTTTAAACTTTGTTTTATGTTTGTCTTATTCCACCTTGCTAACACAGTATATTTAAATATATTTATTTAATAAAGAAAAGAAAAATAAATTGTCAAGATCTTAAAGCGCAGGAAATTAGCCATGATCTCCAATAGGAGAGAAAGAACAAAAATAAGAAGAATTTTTGATGAATTAAATAATTTGTTCATATTTGTCGATTTTATCAAAAAATGTGTTCACTGATTGTAAAAAAAAAATTCTATCTTGACGAGTTCTTGGAAATTTGAGCATGTAGGTCAATTTCGTGATATAATTGGAAATGTTAATATAAAAAAAATACATTGTTGATACGAAGGTATTAACGTGTATCATATTATATATAATATATGTAATTAAATTTATAGGTGTTGGTCTTATTTTATGCTATACGTTTGTTTTGCAAACACATCTTATAATCAGTGGAGGTACTCCCATAGAAGTCCAGAAGCCCGGCTTGCGTAAGCAATTTTGAATCAAGCCCCCAAATCTAAGTAATCATGCCCCCGCTTAAACCAATAACCCACCAATCATCTTCCAACAATGTTCCCATCAGACGTAAGAGGAATAGTCACAAGAGCTGAACCTCTGTAAGCCAAAAGAGGTTTTGATTAAAAATTTCTTACGCAATCCAGGCTTCTGGGCTTCTATGGGAATACCGCCACTGCTTATAATACCTCTAGTTTTTTTTCCAAAAGCAAGATTTCTACGGCATTCTAATACATAAGAAAAATTTGGAGATTGAATAAAGTAATTAACTTCACCGATGCCGGTCCCAGCCCGGATAAAAGAGAGGAGCAACGTAATCACTGCATGATTAAAACATAAACAATAAATTTGTTTAATTCTATGATCAAAAAGAAGATTAAGGAAGAAGATTAACTTCCGACCCATTAAGGATGGTCAGACGTGGAGAAGGAGATACAACACAGAGGTCTACGATCTATACCAGGACGTCAGCGTGGTCAAGTATATAAAGATTAACAGACTGCACTGGCTAGGGCACTTGCACCGCATGGGGAATCTAGAGTTCCCCAACAGAGTGTAGTATGAGAATGCAGTAGGGCGAAGAAGCATCGGTAGGCCAAGACTGTGATGGTTGGATCAGACTGTCGGGTCCTGGAGCAGCAAGACTGGGAGGTAGAGGCCAGAGACAGGACAGGATGAAGACGTTTCTCGGAAGAGGTTAAGACCCATCAAGGGTTGTAGCGCCGGAGAAGAAGAAAGACAAAGAGCAAGAATAGATAGACCATTGCTTAATGATATCAAGGTCCTGAAGGTGTCCCATTTATGTCATGTTCTTAGAGGAGGAAAGTACGAGCTGCTGTACTTGATCATTAAGGGCAAAATAGAGGGTGGTCAAAGTGTGTGCTGAAGAGGGATCTCTTGACTCCGAAACATTCGTGACTGGACTGGGATTGGAACAGTCGAGGCACTATTCAGAACTGCGCAAGACAAGATGTAACAACATGTAATCTCAAGTGAAAATCTACGCCGGGGGGACCCGACATGACACATGAAGAAGAAGATATTTTAACAGTACTTAATGAACAATATTGATTTCGTGAAGGAAGTGATTAATATTTTCAATGTAAGAACAGTTAATTGTCTTGAGCAGTGTTACGTAATTTCACCTTAAAAGTTAACTTTTACTTAATTGAAAAATAAGTTTTTTTGATTTATTTTCCACTTAAATATTAAATATCACGACATGTTTCAGAAGAGACCTCCATCATCAGGGGTATACTCGTATAACAAACAAAAAAAACAAAGAAAGACTTATTAATAGGCATTTAAAAATTGATACAATACAAAGGAACAATACATTTACACAATACATTAGTTAGAATGGTAGACAGACCAAGAGAACCCGTATATTTGAACTCAGAAAAGAATAGGTTTAAAAAAAATCGATTTTTAAATATATTGAAAACGGCAAAAAAAAAACGATGGAGTTTTTATTTTCAAATGCTAAACCATTTTTTTTAGTAAAGCATTACGATAATTTTAAATATTTTTTTAATTTCTAGAAGTTAAATTTTATTGTAACGAAGTGCTATATTTCGCCTTGCTATGGAATCATCAAATATCTTGATAACAAAGCAAAATAGTGATTTTCTGAAAACATATAAAATATTTAATAAAACGTATTTTTTACGTCACTTTACAAGCAATAAATAAAAAATATTTTTATAATAATGAAATATATAATGAAACAAGAGATTAAATAATAAAAAAAGATATATTATACATTTGAATAATACAAACAATATTAGATATAAAATTTTATTTTACATACATTATAATATGCTAATTTATCAATAGTCTTATAAAATTATTTAAAATGGAACATAAAAATCACAACACAATAAAAATGAACACATATTAATGGATTTTTATTTATAGATTTATTTTTACATATTAATACACAATCTGATCGAATATTATCTTTAATACTAACTAACTAACCATCACGCCGTGTCACCGAAGGGGTAGGCAGAAATAATGCACTGCCACACTTTTCTTTCCTGACATTTCTCTCGCTTCCTCAACATTCTACTCCTCACGTGGCCGACATTTAATATTTTATTTATTTGATAGTGCTATGTTTTTTTCGCCTTCCTCTTATTTCTTGTTCCATTAACATCGTTAACACATCATTTAACTCGTGCATATAAACAAGAATATTATCTTTAATAATATTATGATAAATTAATAATTTGGGAAGTTTAAGTGTTTCTATACAAGAGAAGAGGATGATAATATATAAGGTGTGATAAAATGATATTAACCAACTTGTAGGTTGTAGTTGGTAACAGATAACCCAATATAGAAAATGTTGGGAAAGTTTAGAATAGGCTGTGGAAAAAAATGCCTGAAAATAAGAATAAGAAGAAAGAGAAGAAGTGTTCCTACACTACAAACAGATCTTGTCACGAATCTAATAATTGATCCTCTGCGATTGATAATACCAGTTCATGTTCACAATACTTGAAGAGATAAATGACTAACTGACCATCACGCCGTCTCCCGGAGAGGTAGGCAGAAAGAATGGAACGCCACACTGTTCTGTGCTGACATACTTCTCTCGATTCCTCTACATTCATACATCACGTTCACGCCGTTTACATATACCTTCATTACCATTCTGTCTTCACGCATTCTTTACATGCGTCCAAACCACCTAAATGACCCTTTCATTATTTGATACGTGGAGAAGTATGGAGGAGGCATATGTTCAGCAGTGGACGACAACGGCTGTCTAAGTAAGTAAATAAGTATATAATTTACGTACTTCTTCGTTCGGTATTAAATAATGATTTATTTGATTATATAATAAAAATGTTTTGAGATATTATGTTTGATTCTTTATTGATAATATTTATATATATAAAAGATAATATTCGATTAAATACACCTTAACAGTACATTTATAAGTTATGATTATCAGTTATTATAATTATTTATAAATCAAAAAAACAGTTTCATAGATTTAGAACTCTTTCGTAATCAGAAATAACGTAGAAGTTATTAATTAAAAATTATGTTGATCTAATGATTATACTGAAATATCTTGATAGAAGTTCATTTTAAATAATAATTAAATAAAAATATTTTTTTTTATTAATTACTTCCACTTTTTGTTTATTATTTCTTGAACAATGATGTAAAATACCATATTAAATCATTAATACGAATGAAAACGTCTGTTTTATACAAGTTTTATTAAATGACATATTTCACCCCTCTAAGATATTTGACCGTCTTTAAGACATTTCATAACTAACTAACCATCACGCCGTCTCCCCGAAGGGGTAGGCAGAAAGAATGAACTGCCACACTTTTCTTTCCTGAGCTATTTCTCTCGCTTCCTCAACATCGTGTCATGCACGCGCGTCGATTTCTCTGACTCCTCACATGGCCAACATTCCATATGTGATTTATTTGATCGTGCCAAGTTTTCATCGGTCTTCCTCTATTTCTGGTTCCATTTACATCATTAACATTTAATTTTTTTACCATCCTTTCTTCATTCATTCTTTCCAAACCAAACCATCTTAATGATCCTTTCATTATTTTGTTCATGACACCATCATTCGCACCGCATTCACTTCTTATATTTTCATTCGACACTCTATCATACACAGAGTATCCACACATTCGTCTAAGAGATCTCATTTCTACTGCATTTATTCTACTTTCATCCTTCTTTTGCCAGTTCCATGCTTCGCTTCCATTGGGTCGCACATAAGGGTCGGTTCAAGACATTTCATTATGTCTCTAAAACATTCGGTAATGTATTAGAGAGGCGAAACATGTCATTTACATAAAATATAATAAAGCTTCTAGAAAACAGACGTTTTCATTCGTTAATTATATAATAACATATTAATCATTTATAATTATAATCCACTTTTTGTCCTTGATAAAAGCCTGACTTTGGTGATCCGATAGGATCGACAGACAGTCTGTCGATGCCAGATAGTCTGACGAAACCGTTGGCTGTCAAAATAAAGGCAAATACTGTAGGTAGTTGTGGAAAAATCGTCCTTTTATTTAATTATTATTTAAAATTAATGTTTATTATAGTTTTTTGATCATGGGAGAGATTTAATTTATTCAAGGATTAATTGTATCTCAATAGAGACGAAGATTTTCATAGATGGCGCTAGTGTGAAGATCGAAACTAACATGTGAAGTTTGTTGTTACATATTAACATATATACAAAAATTGTCAGACATGGTGGTCGTAAGAAGTGTGGAATGGGGAATGTTGTATTACATGAAGCGTGCGCCCAACCCAACCAATGACAGGTCATAAGTCCTGTAAACACCCCGATCACCATATTCTGTTTCCAATTTGCATCTTCGTCTCTATTGAGATACAATTAATCCTTGAATTGATAACCCGCAATGGGTAAAAATCCAGTATTCGTCTACAAGTATTTGTATACATTCAAAATGTTGAAAATCTAATTTATTATTCATATTAATTGTCAAAATATTTACGTCATTATATCTATGTTTAAAACAGTGTTTTAAATTATAATATTTTTTTACAAAACGTACAAAGATATAAACACAATTTACATTTAAAACTCTAAATATTATTAATAATTCTTTTCATAGGTTCTTTGCACAATTTTTTTTTTATTGAACGTGGGTAATCCATGATAAGTAGTTTTTTTTAACTATCGATTTTGTGTAGGTGGCAAATGATTCATGTTTACAGTTATCTGTATTTTATCGCATACAAGCGTATTACATTCAATAAATATTTGTAATTTTCATATTTTTGTTATCAAATATTTGTAACCAAAAAAATATTATAAAAAAGTATTAAAACATATAATATTTGAAGAGCTATTGAAAATGATATATTATAGCAGATTATTTTTTTAATATCAGATTCCTAGATGTGTTATAAATTTAAATTTGATAAAAATTCAATAGTTTATTTTGCAGTGAAATTGTACGATAATTCTAATTCTTAAATTATCTTTTGATGTTCATGTAAAAAAATGACCATATATATGCAGTAATAAATAAATGTTTGGGTGTATTAATTTACGATTTGAAATAAAAGTTTGGCAAAGAAAACCGAAAAATATATTTTTTAGATTTTTTTAAAATCTTAAAATCTATATCAGTTTAGTAGAAGCATGTTTACAAGAGACAGAAAAATGGAGAAATATATCGAAAGAAGAGTTGTAGCTGGAAACAAAATAAATGGTGCACTCAAAGTTATTACCGCAAATAGAAGTATATTGACTGAAATAAAGATGGCAGTGCACAATTGAGTTCTAGTGCCGACCCGTATGTATGAGAGTGAAACTTGGTGTTAGCAGAAGAAGGATGCAAGTAGGATAAATGCCGTAGAAATGAGGTCACTAAGAAGAATGTACGAAAAAACAATGTATGATAGAATATTTAATGATGAAGTAAGAAATGAATGTAAGGCGAATGCGTCCTAAATAAAATTAATAAAGGGTCTTAAAGATGGTTTGGACATATAAAATAATTGAATAAGGGAAGAATGATTAAAAATAAATAATATATACAAGTAGAGTGGATGAAAAAAAAGTCGAGGAAGGCCAAGGAAGACATGGCATTACTTAATTAATCAATAACTGAAAGGCGGCCACGTTCGAAGTAGGAACAATTGACGAGCGTGCATGTCACGATATGTGAATGTAGAAGATGTGCGAGAGTTGTCAGGATATAATAGTGTGGAGGTCCATCCATTGTTAATTATTTGGTATATTAATTCGCAGCTCGTTGCTATCTTCCAACACGTTTTTCATATTTTTTTAATTATCTTTGTTATTCTCTGTTTGTTTGTGGGTTAGTTTAAAGTTGGCAAAAGAATTATGAATATGTTATAAATGAAGTAAAATGATATTACTATAAAAAAAATATATAAATACGTTGTATGATCTAATGGATGACCAAATGGATGACATTCGGACGGCTCGACTACAGTGGATCAGTATTGCATTTGAACGGCCGTAACGTTGAAGGGTGGAAAATTTTAAATACCTCGGCAGCAAACTAAAGCAATCTCTTGACCCAGATGTAGAGATAAAATGCAGAATTGAGGCAGCAAGAGCTACGTTTAATAAAATGTAATCACTCTTCTGCAATGATAACCTAAAATTGAAACTCCGCCAGAGAATGATCAAATGCTATGTGTGGTCTGTTTTATTCTAAGGACGTGAAACGTGGATCTTTAAAGTTAACTCAATGAACAGACTGGAAGCATTTGAAATGTGGCTCCATCGCCGGGTGCTCGGAGCTCCCTGGACAGACATGGTTACCAATACCGAAGTCCTGAGGCGAGCTAGAGTTGGCAGGGAACCGTTATCAACTATCAAGGTTCGAAAGATTTCACATCTGGGTCATATACTGCTTGGGGAAAAGTACCACCTTCTCCAACTTATATTGGAGGGGAAAATTGAGAGACAGGTTCGCCGAGGTGATGCCAACTTGAAGAAGAATAAGAGAAAACTAATGAAGGAAATATGATATAAGCTTCCTTAAAATATTTTTATACAATAGTGTAAATGGCAAATTAAAAAAGACGAGCGTGTGTGTAACTTTTCATGAATATAGGGGAGTCCCGAGAGGTATGTTTGGATAAAACTGCGTCACATTCTATCTGCCTGCACTTATTGAAACAGAGTGATTAGCGTACTTCGTTTCGACCTTTGAATAGCATAAATCGATGTTATTATGAATGAAAAAATCTGTTTTCTATAGGTTTAGAATCGTTGAAATGGACATGATACAAATAAGGTTATATTAGACGAATGTGTGATAATTCGGTATATTTTGGATCAAATGCAAATAATCTAATGCAGTGCGAATAAAAGTGTTTTGAGCAAAATAATGAAAATGTCATCATGGAATGAATGAATGGTTGAAGAAATAATGGTAAAAAGTATATATTAACGATATATACGGAACAACAAATAAAGGATGAACAAGAAAAACGTGACACGATCAAATCAATCAAATGTTAAATGTCGGCCACATGAGGAGTCGGAGAAATCGACGTGCGTGCATTACACGGTGTATGAATGTTGAGCAAGCGAGAATAGTATGTCAAGAAAGAACAGTATGGCGGTAATTCGTTCCGCTTACCCCTTCGGCGAGACGGCATTAGTTGCATAGCTTTATTCCACCTATTTTTCTAGTCATTTTTTTTTTTTTTTTTTTACGTATACAACAGGTTGCTTGAACCCAATAACAGTATACATTTTTTTTTTTTAGCTGATATATTGATTCTCGTGACATGTGACAGGTAGCCAATCTATCGCCATTTTATTGTCACGTGAATACTACGCCAGACCAAAGACAATGTGACAATCACACTGCCATCGCCGGGAATCGAACCCAGAACCTTCGGAATGGGAATCAGAGCTCTTACCACTCTGCCACGAAGGTCGTCATGACCGGTTTCGGCAGCATCAACATCTGTCAGTGACCAAAAGGTGGCAGCGAGTTGGGTAAACTGGTCGAAACTGAAATATTCTGAGTATGAAATATAAAATAAAGACGACCTTCGTTGCAGGTTGGCAATAGTAGTGACTGCCATACAGAACTTCCCGGGTTCGATTCCCGGCGATGGCAGTATAATTGTCTTAATGTCTTTTGTCGGATGAAGAATTCACCTGCCAATAAAATGGCGATAGATTAGCTACTTATCACATGTATTGAGAATCAATATAATAGCTAAAAATAAATTGCATACAGTCATTGGGTAAAAACGACCTGTTGTATACAAAATGAAATAGTCAATAAGGTGCTCATAGTACAGGAAATGTATTACGTGAAACAAACGAACTAACCATCACGCCGTCTCTCCGAAGGGGTAGGCAGAAATAATTGACTGCCACACTTTTCTTTCCTGACATATTCTCTCGATTCCTCAACATTCATACATTGCGTGATTCACGCCCGTCGATTTCTCTGACTCCTCACGTGGACGACATTCAATATTTGATAAATTTGATCGTGCTACGTTTTCCTCGGTCTTCCTCTATTTCTAGTTCCAATTAAATCGTTAACATATTTTTTTTTTACCATTATTTCTTCATTCATTTTTTCCATGTTTCCAAACCATCTTAATGATCCTTTCATTATTTTGTTCATAACACCATCATTCGCACCGCATACACTTCTTATATTTTAATTCGACACTCTATCCACAGAGTATCCACACATTCGCCTAAGATATCTCATTTTTACTGCATTTATTCTACTTTCATCCTTATTTTGCCAGTTCCATGCTTCGCTTCCATACATAGGGGCCGATATAAGAACACCATTGTGCAATGCCATTTTAGCTTTTTTGGATAGGTTTTTGGATTAAGTGCACTATTCACTTTGTTGCATGCCCCAATCTTTCTTTTAATATCCCTCTCCACTTTTGAATTGGAATTTCAAATCATAGGAAAGCTGTAAGAAGGAGTATTAATTATTTTATAATAGAATATATTAATAAAATATATGCTATATTTATAAAATATGGTATATTATAAAATATGGTATTTGTAAAATATGGTATAGATTATAAAAGAGCACGAAGAATGGATGAAGAAAGAATGGTAGAGAAAAATTATAATAATTCAACGTGTGATATGAGAATATGACGATATAAAGGAAAACATTCATTACTTGAATACCTATATAGCGAAACTTCTATGATATTGATAAAAAAAATCGTTTGGAATAATAAAAGATTAGGTATATAATATATTTTAACAAAAATGGCAAAGATAATTTGCATCATAACATGATTGGGCATGATGTTGAATGAAAATCAGTGGTAATTTAAATACTAATTCAAAATTCAAAAACAATATTGATATCCGTTATTTATTTTTTGGAAACAAGAAAACAATATATAAAAGAATTAATAGTGAAGGAACCCATTTGTTAATAATATGTAGAAATAGTATAAAACTGATTCTAATGAATGTGGATGTTTATATAACTTAGAAATAATTGTGAAAAAAGTATATGTTTATAATATATAATAAAATATAGAAAAAAGTTGAATAAATATAATGTTTATATTTTACAGAAACAATTGAGAAGAAATTATAGGTTTATAATATATAGAACTAATGTGAAAAAGATGTTATTTAATAATATACGAGTATATATAAATAATTGTACAGAAAGTGTATGTTTATAATATATAAATATAAATTATTATTAAGAAATTATGTGTTTAAAATATATAGAATAAATGCGAATAAAGCATATTTTTATAATAAATAGAAATAGTTGAGAAGAAAGTCTATGTTAACAATATATAGAAAAAAAATTGAAAAAAAATTATGATTATAATATACAGATATAATTGTATGGAAAGTATATATTTATAATATAAAGAACTAATTGCGAAAAAGGTTTATATTATATAGAAATAGTTGTGAAGAAATTATATGTTTATAATATATGTATAAAAGAATAATTGTGAATAAAGAATATAATATATAATATAATGAATAAATTTGTTTTTAATGTTGTATATATAAATTGTATATAAAAATAGTATAGTTGTGAAGAAAGAATACGTTTATAATACGAATAATTGTGAAGAAAGTATGTGTTTATAATATATAGTATAGAATAATTGTGAAGAAAGTATATGTTCATAATTTATCGAAATAATTATGAGAAAAGTATGTGTTTGTAATATATAGATTTATATGCGATTAAAGCATATGTTTATAATTTGTACAACTAATTGTTGAGAAATTATACGTTTATAATATAAAGAAATAGTTGTGAAGAAAGTATATGTTTATAATATAAAGAAATTATTGTGAGGAAAGTATATGTTTATAAAATATAGAAATTATTGTGAAGAAATTATATGTTAATAATATACAGAAAAAGTTGTGAAGAAAGTATATGTTGATAATATACAGAAGTTATTGTGAAGAAGGTATATGTTTATAATGCAAAGAAATTATTGAGAAGAAAGTATATGTTAATAAAATATAGAAATTATTGTATAGTATATGTTCATAATATATAATACAGAAAAAATTGTGAAGAAAGTATATGTTTATAGTATATAGAAAAAGTTGTGAAGAAAGTATATGTTTATAATATATAGAAAAAGTTTTGAAGAAAATATATGTTGATAATATACAGAAGTTATTGTGAAGAAGGTATATGTTTATAATGCAAAGAAATTATTGAGAAGAAAGCATATGTTAATAAAATATAGAAATTATTGTACAGTATATGTTCATAATATATAGAAAAAGTTGTGAAGAAAGATCTGTTTATAATATATAGAAAATGTTGTGAAGAAAGTTTACATTTAAAATATACAGAAATTATTGTGAAGAAAGTATATGTTTTTAATGCAAAGAAATTATTGTGAAGAATGTTTATGTTTATAAAATATTGAAATTATTGTGTAGTATATGTTCAATAAATATATGTTTATAAAATAAAGATTTTATTGTGAAGAAAGTATTTGTTAATACTATAAAGAAATTATTGTGAAGAAAGTATATGTGAATAATATACAGAAAAAGTTGTGAAGAAAGTATATGTTTATAATATATAGAAAAAATTGTGAAGAAAGTATATGTTTATAGTATATAGAAAAAGTTGTGAAGAAAGTATATGTTGATAATATACAGAAGTTATTGTAATGAAGGTAGGTATATGTTTATAATGCAAAGAAATTATTCTGAAGAAAGTACATGTTTATAAACTATAGAAATTATTGTATGGTAAATGTTCATAATATATAGAAAAAGTTGTGAAGAAAGTATCTGTTTATAACATATAGAAAATGCATATGTTTATAATAATATATAGAAAAAATTGTGAGGAAGTATATGTTGATAATATACAAAAGTTATTGTGAAGAAGGTATATGTTTATAATGCAAAGAAATTATTGTGAAGAATGTATGTTTATAAAATATAGAAATTATCGTATAGTATATGTTCATAATATATAGAAAATGTTGTGAAGAAAGTATATGTTTATAATATAAAGATATTATTGAAAAGAAATTATATGTTTATAATACATAGAAATAGTTGTGAAGTAAGTATATGTGTATAAAAAAGTAAAAATGGTAAGTATAAATAAATAAATAATTAATGAATGACCGTGTGCTGTGAATGGTTGAAATTTTATGAATGATTTCAAAAATAGATATTACATATTTATCAATGAATGATATAATCTAATACGTGACGGCAAGAAGAATATCAATCAGCATTTATGATAAATTTACTGGTTTGAACTAGTAAGATAGCCACAATTATTTTTAATAAAGTTTTTAGAATTGCATACTAAAATCAGATTTGTTTTAATCTTATAGATATAAAAAAATATAACCTTTGTATTTAACTTACGGTATCGATGCAATAGAAGACACTGTCAGAAAAAAAAGTTTATATTGTTACTTGAATAATAATGATATTAAATAATTAATCGAATGATTATACTGAAATCCCTTGATGGAAGTTCATTTTAAATAATAATTAAATAAAACGATGTTTTTTAACTACTTCCACTTTTGTCTTTATTTCGACAGCGACCGGTTTCGCCAGGCTCGCTGGCATCGACAGACTGGTCTAGTCTGTCGATGCCAGCGAGCCTGGCGAAACCGCTGTTGGAATAAAGACAAATGTGGAAGAAGCTAAAAAACGTCGTTTTATTTAATTTTTATTAAATAATTAATTTTAAAAAGGCTGGTTTCTAGAAATTTTATTATGTTTTGGAGCTCTAGTTCCAACCTTTATGTATAGAAGCGAAGCATGGAATTGTCCGAAGAAAGATGAGAGCTGGAGTAATGCGGTAGAGATGAGATCCCTTAGACGTATGTGTGATAAAACGATGTACAATACAACAGAATTTCAAATGTTGGTATCAAGAATAAATGTAAAGCGGAAGAAATTATTATGAAAGAGTCATTGCGTTGGTTTGGACATATGGAACGCACGGATGAAGAAAACATGACTTATAAAGTATAAATTAACTATTTGAATGTAGTCGCGAGTCGAATAAGACAGAGGAAAACATGGTATGACCAAATTAAACAAATTTTAAAGGTCGGCCGTGCTAGATGTTTGAAGAATCGACGTGCGTCTCGCTGTATGTGGGGGAAGCTAGAAAGGTGTGTCAGCAGAGCATCGAAATTAAATAAGATACGAGTATTAGCATATTTTTTGTTTAATTGTATATCAATAGAGACGAAGATGTAAATTGTTTTTTGGAAACAGAATATAGAAGTCGAGGCGTTTACAGGACTTATGACTTATGACAATTATCATACTGCGTTGTCTACCAGTATGAAAATTGCGTAAGCCTTTCACATTGCATTAATAAAGATTTCTGTTTAATGCTTACATTTAATCTTAATAGATGGCGCTAGTGTAGATTGACCTAAAAATGTGTTCTTAACATAGTAGCATATACACATCTTTCAAAATTTTGTCGGACGTGGTAGTCGTAAGAAGGACGGAATGGGGAATGTTGTTAACATAAAGTGATCGCTTAACCCAACCAATGACAGGTCGTAAGTCCAATAAACGCCTCGACTATTATATTCTGTTTCCAAAAAACAATTTACATCTTCGTCTCTATTGAGATACAATTAATCCTTAAAAAAGATTAACCCGCAATGGATAAAATCCAGTATTTGTCTACAAGTATTTGTATATATTCAAAAAAACATATTTATTGTTTCTTAAACACTGATGTAAAACTCCATATTAAATAACTAATGCGAATGAAAACGTTTTTTTTATAGAAGTTTTATTGTATTATACGAATGCTTTTTGATAATGCCTTAGCAAGGCAAAACATGTCACTATCATAAAATATAATAGAAAACTAACTAACTAACCATCACGCCATTTCCCTGGAGGGGTAGGCAGAGAAATGGATCGCCACAATGCTCTGTCCTGGCATACCTCTCGGGCTTCCTCTACATTCATACATCGTACCATGCACGCACGTCGATTATTCAGACTTCGAATGTGACCGCCTTTTAGTAATTCATTAATTTGGTCATGTTATGTTTTCCTCGGTCGTCCTCGGCTTCTTTTTCCACTCACGCTGTTTGTGTACATGTGCCCTCATCCATTCGTTCCGTATGTCCTAACCATCTCAGGGATCCTTTTTTAATTTAATCCATGATGCAGTCATCTGCCTTACATTTCTTTCTTATTTCATCGTTCGGTATTCTATCATACAACGTTTTCCCGCGCATTCTTTTTAGTGATCTCATTTCTACGGCGTTTATCCTGCTTTCATCCTTCTTTTGCCACTCCAAGATTCACTTCCATACATTAACTTCTAGAAAAAAAGACGTTATCATTCGTATTAATTTAAAAAATGCTATTTTTCACATTCCAAATGATTAACGTTTTTTATTATGATTTTCGTTATCTGAAAATTGTATCATTTAAGAGACTTTTAATTTTACGAGATACGTGAATCGCACGTAACTCCGAATGGCTACCGTTAACATAACTTTTCCGATCTGTCGACTCCGATAAGGGACCACTCTTCTTTTTCAAATCGTCGAGTTAACTTACTGTCAAATTTATTCACAGAAGTCGGTTTCTTTTTTGCCAATTTCACTTTTAACTGGAATTTAAATACACCGGTTAAATAAATAATTAAATAGCGTTAACGATGTGAATCATTTAAACTTTGATTAGTTATTGAAACAAGAATTTATCAATGAAAGCGAAAACGGCCGTTCACAATGGAGTTCTGGTCCCAACCCTAATGTATGGAAGCGAAGCTTGGAACTGGCAGAAGAAGGATGAGAATAGAATAAATGCGGTAGAGATGAGGTCCCTAGGACGTATGTGTGGTATAACGATAAACGACAGAATCTCAAATGCTGATATAAGAAAGGAATGTAGAGCGGAAGAAGGTATTATGAACAAAATTATGAAAGGATCGCTGCGTTGGTTCGGACATATGGAACGCATGGATGGAGAAAGAATGGTTAAAAAAGTATACGTTAATGATGTAAATGGGGTACGAAGTCGAGGCAGACCGAGGAAAACATGGCATGACCAAATTAATCAAATTTTAAATGTTGGTCATGTTAGAAGTCGGAGGAGTCGACGTGCGTGTATGACTCGTTGTATGAATGTGGAGGAATCTAGAGAGGTTTGCCAGGATAGAGTAGTGTGGCGGTCCATTCTCTCTGCCTACCCCTGCAGAGAAACGGCGTGATGGTTTGTTTGTTTCTTTTGTTTTGATCAGTTTTCGTCATTGATAACTTTGTTTATCACAGCAGATAACGTGTGATCACAGCAGATAACGAGGGGATGAAAGGCGAGTTCCTGGCGCCTCCAAACCAAATCCCACCAGCTAAGGGAAGGTAACCCCGACAGAAAAATCCAACAGAGAAGGCAACGGAAAACCACTCTGATCACCTTTTCCCAGGAACCACAATGGCGAAAAAGAGTGGACAGGAATAACAAAGGTTCAGAACCTGTTTCAATTGGCGTAGGATGGAGATGCCTTTGCTGTAGTGATCGCCAACGTCGGGGGGACCTGACACGGCACCGAAATAAGAAGAAGAACGATGTGAATGGAGCGTGAAATAGAGTTAAACCGACGAAAACTAGACACAGTCAAATCAATCAATTTGAAATTTTAGCCACGTGAGAATTCGTAGAAATAAACGTGTGTGCATGACACGATGAATAAATAATCGCCTAGATGTTTACGGTTGGTAGAGCTATTTTTTTAGAGTCTTGAATATTATATCATCACGAATAGATGAGAGTAGAATGGTTAAAAAGTTGTACACAAGCAGCATGACTGGAAAAAGAAGACGAGGACGACCGAAGAAAACATGGCATTACCAAAATAATCAATTACTAAAAGGCGGTCACTTTCGAAGTCGGAATAATCGACGTGCGTGCATGGTGCGATGTATGAATGTAGAGGAAACCCGAGAGGTATGCCAGGAGAGAGCATTGTGACGATCCATCCTCTCTGCCTACCCCTCCGTGGAAATGGCGTGATGGTTAGTTAGAATATTATAGGTTTTTTTTTTTAGAGGTTTGGTTTTTAAACTAGCAACATTGTTTCTACAGAGTGTTAATTTGACAGTTGACAGTTGATTTGTAATCAGCTCGTTTTGCCATTTTACCATGAACAGACTGACAACTATTTGTGCAAAATTATTTTGAAAATCATGGTTCGATTCGCCAAACTTATTTTTTTTTTTATTTTTTTTTTTTATGTACACAACAGGTCGTTTGGACCCAATTACTGTATACAATTATTTATTTTTTTAGCTATTATATTGATTCTCGTGACATGTGATAGGTAGCCAATCTATCGCCATTTTATTGTCACTTGAATTCTACACCAGACCAAAGACAGTGTGACAATCACACTGCCATCACCGGGAATCGAACCCAGGACCTTCGGCATGGAAGTCAGAGCTTGTAACCACTCTGCCACGAAGGTCGTCAATCGTCTTATCGTGCACTACGTCTATTTTACGGTCGACATAATCGTCCATCCGAGCAAGTTATTCGGAAGACCATAGATTGTGCTCGCACCATGTACACTCTAGTAATAATACGCATCCACAAAGACGACAATTGTGGAAAATTGGACTTCACGATTGCCCTTCATTCGAGCTAGCCGTGGTGCTCATATGCCCGAAATCATATTTAAACAATAATGGTATAAAATTATCTATTAAATAAAGCCAATATCATAGACATTAACATTATTTTAATGTGTTTTATTTTTTCACTTTCGGAGAACGTCGGTGTCTCCATCTTCCTAGAGGTCTTACTCCAGTCGGTCTAGACGCGTACAGGATCTTGATTGGTCTGGTCTCTTCGGCTCGGCATACGTGCCCAATCCATGCTAGGCGACCGGCTCTCATGGTGCTCGTTATAAGGGGCTGCTGGGTCATCGTACGGATCTCTTGGTTGGTTCTATACCTCCAAGTTCCCGCTGCAACAGCTGGTCTAGGTCCTAAGATAATTCTAAATATTCTGTTCTCAAACCAGTAGATTCTTTGTTGTTCTTTTAGAGTCATTGTCCGTGACTTAAAACCATATGTCACCACTGGCTTGATGATGGTGTTATAAATACGCAGCTTGGTGTTTCTGGATAGAAGCTTGGACGTTAGGAACGTTCGCAAGGAGGCTGCAGCTCGTAGGCCTTTTTGAACTCAGTGTTGGCTTCCGTCATGACCGTAACAGAAGATAAATGTTGATTTTAACTTGTTACGATTTCCTGAAGTTTTTTTTTAAAAGACTTACATCAAGGATTTATATCAATGATATTAGATGGTGATCCGGACTTTTGTGTTTATTTAATGAATGTTACACGTATCCACCGTTTTTTAAATTAGCTGTAATTAGGCACTTAACTAGCAAGAACTTAATAATATTGAAGAAATTATTCAAATTGTCATTGGAACAAATGAAAAATTTATTTTTACACCTGTCAAAATTCTTTATAAAAACGATAAAACTAATATAATTTTAACAGCAAAACAATACAAACGTATTACGTGTCACAATTAACTATTATAAAGTGCGGCAACGGTTCAATTGACCAAAACAATTCACTTATACGCGAAATATCTCCAAATTTACAGGAGCACCACATGAACCAAACCAAATTTTCAAAATCACAAATAATGATGCCTATTGGTGGCGATGAGGTTCGCAACCCATCATACCGCATCTCCCGCGGAGCGAAAAGAGAAGGTGGAGTGCCGCATCAGTAAAAGTGTGACAGTTCATTCTTTCTGCCTACCCTTTCGGGGCGACGGCGTGATGGTTAGTTAGTTAGTTAATTATATTAGAATTTATTTTACAATGTTCAATATGAGCAGAAAATAGCTCATTATTATGAAGAAGAAATCTGATCGTGTCCAGGATTGAACCCATGCCTCCTGGATCAGGAGCCAAGCGTTCTATCCCCTAGTTATTTTAAAAGATTTTTTCTCTCAGTAAACTCGTTCGCATTATACTCGTAATGTATTTCTCGTGGAACCTTTAGGTCAAAGGTAATTGCGGACACAAAGGCCCATCCAAATACAGAAGTGAAAGTGTTTGGGCTTTGTTATTTTCTGAACATCTACTCTGAACACACTGGCAAAAGTTACAAACGTAAGTCATTACGAGCTATTTGGTGAAACAAAGTATCGCATGACAGCGTAGGTTTCAAAGACAGAAAGATTTCATCTATAACTAACTAACTAACTAACTATCTAACCATCACGCCGTCTCACCGAAAGGGTAAGCAGAAATAATGAATCTTCCACACTGTTATTTCCTGACATTCTTCTCTCGCTTCCTCAACCCTGTGTCATGCATTCTTTATCTCATCCTTTATTAATAAATCTGTTTACATATACTTTCATTTAAGAGATGGACGAGTGGAGAGGGATATTGAAAGAAGGGTTGGGGCAGGCAACAAAGTGAATGGTGCACTTAAAGTTGTCATCGCAAACAAAAACCTATCCAAAAAAGCTAGAATGGCAGTGCACAATGGTGTTCTTCCACCGACCCTTAGGTAAGGAAGCGAAGCATGGAACTGGCAAAAGAAGGATGAAAGTAGAATAAATGCAGTAGAAATGAGATCTCTTAGACGAATGTGTAGATACTCTGTGTATGAGTGTCGAATGAAAATATAAGAAGTGAATGCGGTGCGAATGATGGTGTCATGATCAAAATAATGAAAGGATCATTAAGATGGTTTGGACATATGGAAAGAATGAATGAAGAAACAATGGTAAAAAAAATTTATATGTTAATGATGTAAATGGAACCAGAAATTGAGGAAGACCGAGGAAAACGTGGCACGATCAAATAAATCAAATATTGAATGTCGGCCATGTGAGGAGTCAGAGAAATCGACGCGCGTGCATGACACGATGTATGAATGCTGAGGAAGCGAGAGAAATATGTCAGGAAAGAAAAGTGTGGCAGTCCATTCTTTCTGCCTAACCCTTCGGGGAGACGGCCTGATGGTTAGTTAGTTAGTTCATTCATCTTAATGACGCTTTAATTATTATTTTATTTTCATTTTAATTTATAATATTTTTAAAAAAATCACAAACATTACAGACATTATCGTATAATTCCAGATCTTTTGCAATTACATTATAAGAAATTTTTTAAATAGCATTAAAAAAATAAGCTTAAGAATTAGAAAGAATCATAACATTGATATTGCATCCCTGAGGCAACTCACACTATCACGAAATATGTCGACTTCCGAGGCGACCCGATTAAGCAATAAGATTGCCCTGCCCACAGGCATAACCATTGGCAGGTTGGTTCTGCAGCGCAGCAAATAAAACAATCTGTGCTGTCTTTGACGAAGGTGATTATCAGGGACTAATAGATCTACATCACTCAGGACATCCGAGTTTTGTATACGGTCGCCAATCAGCTGAAAGAAGTGAACTCCCAAGTGGATATTCCTCCTTCTCTCCAATGATTGGTAGCTTAGCATACCTAGCAAGAATTCAGTCGGAAAGAGCCACGGGTAATAACCGCGCTCCCTGAGGTAAAGAAAGCGCAGAAATGTTTTCTGCACTCGCTCCACCATCAGAGAATTATCGGATCCCAGGCGGTGACCAAATAATGGAACTATATTATTTTATTCATAACATTTTAATTCGCACTGCATTCACTTTTTATGTTTGCATTCAACACTCATGTGCAAAGCAACGGAAAACTGCCACATTAAAAAGGCCTAAGTGGCATCCCAAAAACCAACAAAGATGTAAAAAAAATTAACTGAAAACCAATCCCTTGGGTAGATACTAGCAAGCATAATAAAAAAGGGGCAAACTAACTTAGCACCACACCGTTTCCCAGGAGGGGTAAGCAGAGAGGATAGACCACACACTCCTCTATCCTAACATACTTCTCAATTTCCTCTATATTCGCACATCGTAAAACGCATGCTCGTCAATTATTAAGTCTTCGAATGTGTTCGCCTTTTTGAAATTTATCAATTTGGTTATGGTTAGGCCATGTTTTCTTTGATCATTTTACCATTCACATCGCATGTATACATTTTATCTATCCATTCTTTTATCATCATTTTGGTCTATATGTCCAAATCATCTAAGCGATCCTTTTTTAATTTAAGATGTAATCATGTGCTATACATTTTTTCTTTATTTCGTCCTTAGGTATTCTATCATACATCGTTATTTCACACATTCTTCGCAGTGGTCTCATTTCTACGGCATTAATTCTACTTTCATCCTTTTTCTGCCAGCTGCGAGGTCAATACAACTAAAATAAATAAAAACTATCAACGCATTGGGCATAGTATCATTATAATGTATTATAATAATTAAATAAATAGAATTTCGATAATAAAACAATTTTAGAATTTCGATAAAAAAATGAGGTCACTAAGAAGAATGTGCGGAAAAACAAAGTATGATAAAATATCGAATGATGAAGTAAGAAAGGAATGTAATTTTGTATGAAATGTTTAAAGTGGTGTGTAAATTATAAAGAAGCTGTGAAAAATTATATTGTCTTGGTAAAAGAATTTAGAAGAAAAAGAAAATTTTCGTTTTTAAAAAAAAGTTTATTGAAAATTATGAAAAGTAACGTTTGAGTGGAAAAATTATTAGAAAGATATGAAGGAGGTAAGGAAGTGATTGTGAAAAAATGTAAAGAAATATTAATACAAGTTACAAAAAATTATGCATATTTTGAATAATGAAAAAATAGGTGAAGGTGGTTTTTGAACCCTGGTATTCAAAGGATATATATTTTTAGAAAAATTAAATATATTTAAGTATTGATGAAAGTATTGGCGACAAGAGAAGAATGGAGTGCCGCATCGATTAAAGTGTGGCAGTCCATTCCTTCTGCTTACCTTTCGGGGAGACGGCGTAATGGTTAGTTTTGATGAAAGTATAAATATTTTTTTGAACAAGAAGAAAATTCGTTTCCATATCTTAGGAAATAGAACATATAGGTATGAAAGATAATGAAATTTAAATGCGAAAGTAAGACTACAGATAAAAGTTCTAGTTTTGAGAAGTAATTTATATATTAAACAAAAAAATAAGTATAGAATAAAGAAAAGTGTTTGAAAGATTTATCAACATATTGTCATTGAAAAAATTAAGTAAAAATTAAAATATAGATTTCATTACGTATTAAGGTATTTAAAAGTTATTAAATAAAAATATAAACAGATTTGAAAAATATTGTAAAATTTAAGAAAACTCAAGAAGGTGGAAGAAATTTGATGAAGATATTTAAATAATTGGTACAAATATAGATACATAAATAATTATATCACAAAAATGATAAAATATTGATTATGAAGAGATGATAATGACTATAGATAGAAGAAATAAGTGATGTTGTTCTGAATAAAAATTTAAGGAGTAATGTAAATCGTCAAAACAAAACGAAAAAAGTTATAATTTAAAGAAAAATATATTATAACAGAAATTTTGAAGAATGTATGAAAGAATTTTGAAACAGAAAAAATGATGAAGATATAGTGAAGAATAGTACAGATGGAGAAACCAAATGAAAAATATAAGGTTATACGAAAATATTAGAGAAAGGCTTGAAAGTACTGCAGTTTTGTGAACGATTCAACAAAATAATAATATCACAAATAAGATAAAATATTGATTATGAAGAGATGAATATGAAGATAGAAGAAATAAGTAATGTTGTTCTGTAGAAAATATTAATGAGTAATGGAAATCGCAAAACAAAAATAAAAACGTGAAGAAACCTTGAAGAAAGCTTCGGAGAAGTTTTATAGAAGTGATAATTTCACAAAAGAAATATAATGTAATAAAAATTTTGAAGAATGTTGTAAGGAATTTCGAAAAAAAATGTGATGAAGATAAAGTGAAAAATAGAAGGAAAAACCTAATGAAAAATCTAAGGCGATACGAAAATATTATAAAAAGGCTTGAAAGAATCGATACATATATTTTAAACTACAATATTATACTCGTACATTAAAAAATACAGTGTAGAAAGCTTGGAAGGATCTGAAGAATATTATAATTTTTTAAATCGAAAAGTTTTCAATGAGTAGGTGTGAAGAAATAGTGAAAGTTATGTAAAAATAAGGTATAGAGATATTTCGAAGATATGACTAAGATTAAGTGAAGGCATAGTGACGATATTGTGAAGATACTGTGAAGATTTTGTGAAGATTTTGTCAAGCTATTTTAAAAATATTTTGAAGATGTTGTGAAGATTTTTTAAAATTTGTGAATACATTATGACGATATTGTGAAGTTATTGTGAAGATAAAAGGAAGATATAGTGAAGATATAGTGAAGATATAGTGAAGATAAAGGGAAGATATAGTGAAGATATAGTGAAGATAAAGTAATGATATAGTGAAGATATAGTGAAGATATGGTGAAGATATAGTGAAGATATAGGGAAGATATAGTGAAGATATAGTTAAGATATAGTGAAGATATAGTGAAGATATAGGGAAGATATAGGGAAGATATAGTGAAGATATAGTGAAGATATAGTGAAGGTATAGGGAAGATATAGTGAAGATAAAGGGAAGATATAGTGAAGATATAGTGAAGATAAAGTAATGATATAGTGAAGATATAGTGAAGATATGGTGAAGATATAGTGAAGATATAGGGAAGATATAGTGAAGATATAGTTAAGATATAGTGAAGATATAGTGAAGATATAGGGAAGATATAGGGAAGATATAGTGAAGATATAGTGAAGATATAGTGAAGGTATAGGGAAGATATAGTGAAGATAAAGGGAAGATATAGTGAAGATATAGTGAAGATAAAGTAATGATATAGTGAAGATATAGTGAAGATATGGTGAAGATATAGTGAAGAAATAGTGAAGATATAGTGAAGATATAGTGAAGATATAGTGAAGATATAGTTAAGATATAGTGAAGATATAGTGAAGATATAGTGAAGATATAGGGAAGATATAGTGAAGATAGTGAATATATAGTGAAGATATTGTAAAGATTTTGTGTAGATATTTTAAAGATATAATATTATGAAGATGTAGTGACGATATTGTAAAAACATTTTGAAGATATTTTGAATACATTATGAAGAAAATGTAAAGATTCCGTGAAGAGATTGTGAAAATACTTATTATAAGATATTATAAAGATTTTGTGAAGATATGGTAAAAATGTTGAGAAGAAAATAAGAATAAAATTAAGTAATCTAGAGGATATTGTAAAAAAACTGTAAAGATATAATCAAGATATTGTAATTACATTATCAAAGTATTATGAAGATATTTTGTAAACATAAATATATTAAAAATAATTTGAATACGATTAATGAAGATGAAATAAATATTATATAATAGAAACATCAAAGGAAGTGTTAGAAAGAGATAAGACAAAAGTATAAAAAGGGTTTAGGTAAAAATAATATAATTCAATAAAGGCGACTAGAGGAAATTAAAGAAAATAAGCCATAGACAAAGTTTTAAAGATATGGTAAAAATGTTTTCACTGTGAGAACGTCATAAAGTTATTGTAATGACATTTGAAAAAATACGAGGCTGTTAAAATATCAGGAAATAGTGATGAAGTTTCATAAATACATATTTAAATATTCTTCTGTAATCATGAATGTAAAATAATTAGTTTTGATATTTCTTCTGTCTCCAAATTAGGAATATTCGAACAAACTTTATTAAGAACTTTTCAAATTAAACAAAAAGCGATTCGAATCTTTCAACACGCGCTAAGAGAATTATTTTCGAATAAGGAACAAAGCATTCGACGCCCACAATTCAAATCAGATGCCAATTTGTAAAAAAGTCACAACTGTAACAATTAAATGCAATATAACGTCAAATACCACTTTTATAAATGACCCATGCAGAGTCATTTTATGTCCAAGATTGTGACTAGAGCGAGTATCAGGAGTAGTTAAACTTTGGTAATTTCGTAGAATTTTTAAATGAAGAACAGCGCCAAATTCATACATTTAAATGAACACATCGCACCGTGAGTGTAAAACCGAATTAAGTGCAAATATACATTTTGGAGATATGGGAGTTTAAAGGTTTCATATTGCTTGGAAAAACTGTTTTTTTTTAATAAACCAATGATTTTCGGTTTATAGTATACCTATAAATCAAAAATCATTGGTTTTTAAAAAAAAAAAAGTTTTTCCAAGCAATATGAAACCTTTAAACTCCCATATCTCCAAAATGTATATTTGCACTGAATTCGGTTTTACACTCACGGTGCGACATGTACATTAACTAAAGAAGAGATACTAATTCTAGTGCTTATGTACATATGTGAAGCTTGGAGCTGGCAAGAAAAGGAAGGAGGTAATAAAAATGCCGTAGAAATGAGATCACTGAGAAGAATGTGATACACGACATAAGATAGAATTCGAGCAATTCGGACGTTGGATCTAATCGTCTTATTTTTGTTCATTTTCAGTGTCAGTGATGCAGTATTCATAAAAAAAAAATTACAAATTCTGGAAAGAGTACTGCCTCACTGACGTCGACATATTTGGGTTCCTTCTGATATGTTTGATTGTTTGGTTTCATATTGTTTTATCTTATCTTTGTAACACCGTTTTGTGTTCAAATGAGTCGCCTTAATGTTTTACGTTTGTTACGTCTCTTTTATGTATTATGTGTAAATAAATAAAATATAATACCGAACGATAAAATAATGAATAAAATGAAAGGCGGATGAATGCATCATTTGTAAAATTAAAAAAGGATCCATGAGATGGTTTGGACATATGTAACGAATGGAACAGAAAAGAATAGTTAAAATGTCATACACAAGCAGTGTTAGTGGAAAGAGAAGCCGTGAATGACGAAGGAAAGCAAGGCATTAATAAAATTAACCAAGCACTAAAAGACGACCATATTCGAAGTTTGAAAAATCGACGAGTATTTATGAATGTAGAGGAAGTTCGAGAGTTGTGTCAGAAAAAAGCAGTGTGACGGCCTAGCCCTCCGGGAAAAGAGAGTGATGGTTAGTTAGAGATGCTAAATAAAATATCTAGTAGAAACCTTTTCGGGATTATAATTGTATGATTATTTAAAAGCAGAATTTGTAATACACAAATATAACAGCTTTATTTATAATATTAATATGATTTTTTAACTCTTAAGTTAACTCTGAACTATTTTTAAATTACGCTTTATTTCTAAATCCGATGAATTAGAATTTAATGATATTGCTGAGATCACAACTGAAATAAAATATATCAATTTAAAATTAAAAAAAACACCTTTCTCTTTTTCTCGTATATACAACACTTACATTAAACAAATTAAAATTACATAGACATGTTTCAGACAACCGGCCCTTCTTCAGTGATACATATTGTAAAGATACCTATTTAAAATATTATAAAATTGTTTACATGATCTGACAGATGTTATTATGTTATAAAGATTTATAAATCTTTATAACATATGTTAGATCATGTAAACAATTTTCTAATATTTTTTATGTGTATCTTTATAATATGTATCACTGAAGAAGGACTGGTTGTCCGAAACATGTCTATGTTATTTTAATTTTTTTAAATGTAAGTGTTGTATATACAGAATATATAAAAAAGAAAAAGAAAAATAAAGCATCTACCACACAAAGTATGACGAATATAGAAGAAAAAAAACACTGATTAATTTGTGAAAAAAAAATCATAATCAAAAAAGTTTTGCCTCCCCTGTTTTAGATGTTGTCTATAAACTTTGAGAAAGTGAAATTTAAGTTAGGCGGGTAGGTACTCATAAGTACTCGCGTGCATTTCGGTAGGTACCCGCGCACTCGGCGGGTTATGTAGGTACCCTTTTCACTCGTGTGGGCAGCAAAAGGTTTATCAGATGGACGCAGGCTGGTTCACGCGCAGATGTTTTTAAGTATTTTTGTAATTGGGTTCGAAATTTAAATAATTATTTTAAACGTATATAATATTTTTTGGCCCTGATAATTATCCTCGTCAAATACAACATGGATTGTAAATGTTTTTTTAGAGGTATACAATTTGAGGACTTCCGAAATGAAGACGATAGCAGGCAAGACACCGAGAAAGAATGCCAGAGGGTAGAACACCACAAATTATATCCAGATGGGTGCCCCGCGAAAAGAGACCAAGAGGCAGACCGAGGAAGGAGCTGGGGAATGGAGAGAGATGGCCAGAGACAGAAGTCAGTGGAGGACCGTTGTGGAGGAGGCTAAGTCCCATACCGGGATGTAGCGCCGAGAAATGAATGAATGAATAAAGATACAGTTGCCTTTGAGATGTAGTGCTTAGGAAGTATATTAGAAATTTCATGGAGATGCCACATCACGAATGACGAGGTTCACAGTAGAATCGCAAGAAAGAGGCATGTTATCAAAACCATCTTAGAGAAGATGCTCCTACACGACATAAAATAGGGGATGATTGAGGGAATGAATCACGGAGGGCGCCTTCAACGGGAGGTGTTCGAATACATTCATAAACTGCGTGTAATAACTCGTCGTCAACTTGTTGAGCTGATGTGGGCTACAGAAGACCGAGTGACCAGAGATGGTCCCGGATTCGATTTCTGATACATTATAAATTTGATTAATAAAAAAATACGTTAATTATTTTACATATATACACGCGACGTTTTCATGGTTTTCCTATATTTCTTGCTTCATTCACACAGTTAACGTATATTTTATTTAATAATAATTAAATAAAACGATGTGTTTTAATTACTTCCACTTTTGTCTATTTTCGACAGCGACCGGTTTCACCAGGCTCCCAGGCTTCAACAGACTGCTGACACTATTGCAAACCGAGTCCTTTATATAATATAACACAGGTAGAAAACATGATCATGCCATGAAAGTCAATATAATAGCTTAAAAAACAAATTGTATACGGAAAATTAGATTCAAACGACCTGTTGTATACAAAAAAACAAACTGCAAAGAAGAAATGACATAAGCTTAACGTTAAAATGACTAAAAAGCCTCAATTTAAAAATGTTTTTGCAGTTATTTCAAGAATTTTTCAATGGCTAACAGTTAATTTTAAGACCTGACGATGCTTACATCGGTAATCGAAACAGCTGTCGCGACATAATATAATCAATTGTGATATTTATAACAAAGTTTTTTTTATTTAAAGAATTAAAAAAAAAAAAAAAAATTATTATTAAAAAAATACGTTTATTTAAGAATTATAACACCGTTTTTTCCACTTTTGAGTTTTTTTTTCTCGACACGTTTCAAAGGCTTACACCTTCATCATCGGGAAAACGATATAAACTGAGTAATGTGTGTGAATTATACAAAATTAATTAATATTAAGTTATATTTCAAAATATATATGAGCAATTTATATTTTTATTTTCGTTTCTCTTACTCTCCTTATGAAGAAAGTTTCTTGTGCAAAGGAACTTTCTGCAGAATTTCTCTTAAATGTCACTTAATTCTTGTCACCAAAGAGTCACAGTTCACTAAGTTTTCAGGTTTAAAATTGAAAGTTTATATTTCTTGTATGAAACTTGATTTTTGAGCACTTCTGGAAGGGCATTAAACAATAAATTTAAAATTTTGTTGGGCTGTGTGAACACTTAAAGGATGAATGAAGACAGATAGGTGAAGAAAGTATATATAAATTTAAAACTAGGAATAGAAGAAAGCCGAAGATAACGTGTTACGATCAAATCAATAAAATATTAAATTTCGGCTACGAAAAGAGTCGGAGAAAACGACGTGTGTTTGTAACCCAATGTATAAATGTGGAGGAATCGAGTGAAGTGTGTCAGGACAGAACAATGTGATGGCAATAATAATATTGCCTACCCTTCCGGGGAGACGGCGTGATGGTTAGTAAGTTATTTATAATGAATTTAAAAAAAATGTTTTTGGTTAGTCTAAAATTTTGATAAACGTTAAATTATAATATTAAAAAAATGAGAAACACTTTTGTTATATATTTTAGAAGCATATCGAGATAAAAAAAATTATAATTTCACATAAGAATATAAAAAAACTTGGAAATGGAATTGCTAAATCAAAATGGAAATGGGCAGGTCATGTTGCTAGATAGGAAATGGATATTTGGGCATCCAAAATCTTGATGTGAAACTATGGGAATAGAAAAGAGGCATCAATTAACCCTTAAAAAGATGGGATGACGACATAATTCTAATAAGTGGAAGAAGATGAATAAGAGTCGCGCAAGAAAGAGAAAAATTGAAATTGGAGAGATAGCTAAAGAAAAGAAAAAGAAGAAGATTATAGGTAGATGATGGAAGAAGATAAAATATATTTAGTCACAATATGAGGTCCATTATTTCCTGAGGATAGAGTGTGTGTGACTAACTAACCATCACGCCGTCTCCCCGAAAGGGTAGGCAGAAAGAATGGACTGTCACACTTTAACCGATGCGGCACTCCATCCTTCTCTTTTCGCCCCGCGGGAGACGCGGTATGATGGGTTGCGAACCTCATCGCCACCAATAGAGTGTGTGTGTGTGTATAAGGAAATGCGATTATTACCCATGGACCTTCTGACGGACTTCTTGGTGCGTATATCAAGCTACCAATCATTGGAAAGAAAGATAAAATTTGATGAAGGTATTCCCTTATCATCTGATTGGAGTAGTTTACATAATTCATATCTATATACAATATATAAAACAATTTTTGTTTGTTACACCATATATAATATAACTCAAGAACGGCTGGACCGATTTTGATGATATTTTGATTTGTTGGATTTGTCACCGTCCCGAATAGCAAAATAACTAATAAATAATCGGGAAAAAACACGAAAAAAAATTATGATAAAATCTTTTTCTTATACATTTTGAGGGACGTCGGGGAGTCGGTTGAAGGCAGCTGTCCTGGCTGCGGAACATTAAAGAATGGACAAGAATTACAGAGTTCAGAACCTGTTCCAAGTGGCACAGGACAGATATGCCTTTGTTGCAGTGACCGCCAACGTTGGGGCGACCTGACACGACACCGAAAGAAGATACATTTGATTTTCGTATTCATTTTAACTTAATAAATAACTGAATTTAATTCAGCCAATAAGTTAACACAACATTTATTGATTCTGAGGCGGTACGAAGTTCACCGAGTCTGCTAGTGTTCTGATAATGATAATTTGTCTCTGTTAGTTTTCCTCGTCAAATATTTTAGATGTTTTTATTTACCACACTGTAGAACCAAACTGCCAATAGTTATTTCTGTGGGAAAAGCAATCTCTATGATAAATCGTGTCACCTCTAAAAAGATATTTTATGAGAGTGGGTGCATTCATTTGATTGATTTTTTTTTATTAATTTATAACACGTTGTATTGTAAATGAATAGGATCGTTAAAAATCTGTATTGTTGGATTTCCAGGGACAGGAGTTAGTGAACGACTGTTGAAAGAAGAAGAAAAAGAAAATGAAATGAAATATCTTTAAGATAAATTGAAACAACAATAACACACAACAAACCATCACGCCGTTTCCTCGAAAGGGTGGCAGAGAGAATGGGCCACCACACTACTGATTCCTCCACATTCATACAGCGATTCATACAGGCACGTCGATTCTTCCGACATGGTCGACCTTTAAAATTTTATTAATTTGGTCATGCCAAATTTTCCTCGGTCTCCCAACACTCAATACTCCATTCACACCGTTAACGTATACTTTCTTAATAAATATTCCTTCATTCACGCATTCCATATGTTCAAACCAACACAGTGATCCTTTCATAATTTTGTTCATAATAATTTCTTCTGCTATTAATTCCAGCCTCATATTGGCATTTTAAATTCTGTCGTTCATCGTTGTACCATACATCGTTTAAGTTCTAAGCTTCATTTCCATACATTAGTGTTGGTACTAAAAGTTATCTTTTTTGAAATTTATCTTTATCAGGGGATCAAAAGGGTAGTAGGGCTACGATGGGGTATGTTTTGCTGGAAAATATGCCTCTACAAAATGTCGTAAGGCGCCATAATGCATTTACAACAGCAACAATACTATCAAGTCCAACTCTCTAGCGTCCACGAGAGGTCTTTTTAAAGACCCCGCGAACCCCGGGAACATATTACTTAGTGCCATAGCAGATAGAGAGAGGACCAATGGCGAGCTTTCAGCGCCATAAAACTGGATACACCCAGCTAAGGGAAGATAACCCCGACAGAAAATCCTCCAGAGAAGGCAAGGGGATACCACTCTGGATATTTTTCCCCAGGTCATCACCATGAGGCCTACTCAATGGTGATAGTCAACGTTAGGGAGACCTGACAAGACACAGAAAGAAGAAGAAGAAGTGTTGGTTCTAAAACTCAATTGTTAACGGTAATTTTTGCTTCCATTGATAAATGTTTGTTTCCAATAAGAATTTTTGAAGATAAATTGAGGAAGGTTAAGTTTTAATTGTGAAGATAATTAAAATAAAATCAAAATTAAATTTTTAATACGAGATAAAACAGAAGCAAATAAATTTATTTTTAATTCGGATATAATCAATGAAAAATTATATCATGGTTTCACAATGTCTACTGGTGATAAGAAAAATTACCTTCATAAATTCTAAAAAAAAATGTATTATGTTATTTTGTGTACTTACATAATAGAGTAATGGTAAAACATTTAGATTGCTATCAACTTATAATAGATTCGAATCTATTTCACAAACGTTCGCATTTATTATTTATTTTTTTTCCTGTTATATTTAGTGCTCCGAATATTAAAATTGCACCCAGAGTCTTTGTGTGAAAACCACGAGAATGAAGAAGATGTATCGGTCGACCCTTAAAAGGATAGGCAGAAGACATAATTTCAGTCGGGGAAAGAAGATGGATGTGAATTACAGAAGATAGAAAAAAAATGGAAACTGTTTAAGCAATGTAGACATGGCTTAGAAGAAAAAGAAGAGAAATATAGATAAAAATAAATATAAAATTTTAACAATCAAATAAAGCATGGATATTATATTATATATAGCATAGAATTAGCCATTTAAGTGTGAAAAAGCTAAGATGGCAGTGCATAATGGTGTTCTTATGTATGGAAGTGAAGCATAGAACTGGCAAAAAAGGATAAAAGTAGAATTTATGCAGAAGAAAGGAAATCTCTAAGACTCTAATCGAGATATGATAGAGTGTCAAATGCAAGTATAAGAAGTGAATGTATCGCAAATGAAAGTGTTATGAACCAAATAATGAAAGGGTCATTATGATGGTTTGACACATCGATGAATGAAGAAAGAATGATAAATAATGTATATGTAAACGATAGAACAAGAAATAGAGTAAGCTTTATATTCAAGAGAAAAGTCAGAGAAATCTATGTGTATGTTAGAGTATACAATTGAATACATCATAAGTGAAAGCGAAAATAAGGAAGAAATATTTAAATATAAAAAATATGCCATTTTGAAATACTATTCGAAGTGAATTGGATTTGATGTAGTGTAGTTAATATATTGAATGGTATATATTAATAAAACATTCCAGTTTAAAATAATAAATAATATTTTTTGGATACAAGAAAAGTAAGAAGCATTTATAAGCATATAACATTCATTTATACCCGGTGAAATCTCGGTAAACGATAAATTGTATATTGGTATGTTCACAAAGGATGAGCGAATGGAGAAAACTATTTAAAGACAGGCGACAGGGTAAGTTTAAAGTTTACATCACAAACAAAAGTACCTATATCTTGTATTAGATAAACTTAAGGCGTTAACACTGTTTTTTCACGCACTCAAAGTCATTACTGCAAATAGAAATATATCCACAAAAGCAAAGATGGCAGTACACAATGGAGATCTAGTGCCAACCCTCATGTTTGGAAGTGAAATTTGGAGCTGGTAAGAAAAGGGTGAAAGCAGGATAAACGCCGAAGAAATGAGATCACTAAGAAGAATGTGCGGGAAAACGTTGTATGATAGAATACCAAACGATGATATAAGAAAGAAATGTAAGGCGGATGACTGCATCATGGATAAAATTAAAAAAGGATCCCTGAGATGGTTTGGACATATGGAACGAATGGATGAGAGTAGAATGGTTAAAAAGTTGTACACAAGCAGCGTGAGTGGAAAAACAAGCCGAGGACGACCGAGGAAAACATGGCATGACCAAATTAATCAATTACTAAAAGGCGGTCACATTCGAAGTCGGAATAATCGACGTGCGTGCATGGTACGATGTATGAATGTAGAAGAAGCCAGAGAGGTATACCAGGACAGAGCATTGTGGCGATCCATCCTCTCTGCCTACCCCTCCGGGGAAATGGCGTGATGGCTAGTTAGAGTTTATTTTTCTCGACATATTTCGAAGGCTGACACCTTCATCATCGGGAGAACGATATAAACGTTGTGTAAAAAGTGTAAAACCTTCGAAACATGTCGAGAAAAATAAACTCGAAAGTTTTAATTAATAAAAAATCGTTATATCTAGTATTCTAATACGTTATGTACGGAAATAAAGAAAGGAACTAGCAAAATAGGATGAAAATATTGTAGAATAATGCAATGGAAATAAGATCTCTCAGACGAATGTGCAATAAGAATTGTCAAATGCAGATGTAAGAAGTGAATGCAGTGCGAATGAAAGGTGTACTTTGATGGTTTGAATGCATGCAAAGAAAGTATACGTTAACAATGCGGTTGAAGCAAGAAATAGATGAAGACCGAGGACTATTTCTACACACGTGATGAATTAAATGTGGAGTTCGCTAAAGAAAAAAGTCATGATAGAATTGTGTGCTGAATAGTCTTACTGCCTATCTCTTCGGGGAAACGAAGTGATAGTTAATTAGTATTTAAGTATAATATTTCAAATATAATAATAATTAAGGGCGCATTAAGACGTGTTTAAAATCTAAAAATCTAAACGTGAACGCTCAAAAAGCGATCGGTTAAAAAGTATAGTAGAACAAAGTATTAATGTTTAAATTGGGTATGAAATATGAAAAAAATGGGTTTTCAGTTTAGATCTGAAATCTGTCAGATCATTTATGCATCTGAGGTGTGAAGGGAGATTGTTCCAAGCTGATGGCCCGGCTACCGCGAACGCTCGATCCCCGAAATTTGTACTGGGGCAACGCTTTGGCTCAACTAATCTTCCTATTGCCGAGGAGTCCACCGAGCGAAGTATGGATTGTCTTGTATTTAGGCTGTCCGTTTTACAGAGTTCAGATATATAACTTGGTGCCATTCCATGATAAATCCATGGTAAATATGTTGTGAATAAATAAATACTTTAAATATACTAAAAGGACAAATGTATTTAAAAGTAACAAATATTTGTGAATTATAATAGTTTTCTATATATTGCCATATTGGCAATAGGCACGCTGTAAGTCTGATATATATAACCATGTCTGATATATATTACGTATGTTTTGAACAAGTCTTATTATATTTTATGGGAATGACATATTTCACATTGCTAAGGCAATATAAATTATTATATGTCATATGTTATTCCTATAAAATATAATGAAACTTCTAAAAAACATAATAATGTTGATTATTTTATATGAAGTTTTACATCATAGATCAAAAAAACAATAAATATATAACTAAAAAAATAGCTAATTTAAAAAACGGTGGATACGTGTAACATAAATTAAATAAACACAAAAGTCCGGATCGTCCATGTCAACATGTGCAACATCGAAAAAAACATTATGTGTTATTACATTAGGTATGTGCTAAATTAAAAAAACAGTGGATACGTGGAACATAAATTAAATAGACAATACGAGTATGTGCACCGTCTAAAAAGAACATTTTGTGTTAAATTATTTTTATTTTGTTATTTTATTTTATATCATTGTATTTTATATTATTTGTTTTAGATTTATTTTGTGGGTGTTGAACGATCGAAGTGTGCCCGGGAGATACCTATTGGTGGCGATGAGGTTCGCAACCCATCACACCGAGTCTCCCGCGTGGCGAAAAGAGAAGTATGGAGTGCCGCATCAGTAAAAGTGTGACAGTCCATTATTTTTGCCTACCCTTTCGGGGAGACGGCGTGATGGTTAGTTGGTTCAATTAATATATTATATAAAGAAAGTATTAAATTGAAGAATGGTGAGAAACATTTAATTTCGTATAATAATAGAATCAAATAATATAGACCTGAAACTGAGAATTCTCCTCATCAAGACCTATGTATGGAGTATCTTGATGTACGGCTGCGAGACATGGTGCCTATCCGAAAGAGATAAACGGAGACTAGAGGCTTTTGAGATGTGGTTCTATAGAAGACTATTAGGAATTTCCTGGAGAGACCACATTACAAATGAGGAGGTTCTCCAAAGAATCGAAGGAGGAAGGTACCTGCTCAGGACCTTGTCCGAAAGGCGTGCAAGATGGATCGGCCATGTAATACGACAAGAAGGCCTCTGCATGTCATAATGGAGGGTATGACCGAGGGGACAAACTCTAGGGGACGCCCACGCCAGGAGTACCTGGAGGACCTGTTGGTGGACGTGCGCTGCTCATCATATGCAGATTTCAAAAGAGCCGCACAAGACAGGGAAGAATGGAAGAGAAGAATAGAGGAAATTACTGCAAACCAATCCCAGGATTGAAACCAGAGAGAGAGAGAAGCACATAATTTGTGGTGTGATATTATAAAATAAAATAATAATAAACTTTTAATATTTGTTTCTAAACACTGTATTTGTTAACACCAACCGGTTTCGTTCGCTTCGTCTGATGAAGCTCTGGGGGGAGCGAAACCAGTTGGTGTTAACAAATAAAGTGGTTTAGATACAAATATTAAAATTGTATTATTATTTTATTTTAAAACAATCTAAGATTAGTGATGTATTTTACATCGATAAAAATTCGAATTGACTTTAGAATACGATTTAATGCTTGATTTTTTGTACTTCGATTTTCGAACTCGGGTAAGATTCTGATTGGCCGAACGTGGTTTGAATTTGGAATTCGGTGGTTTTGACAGGCCTGGCTTAGGCCCGACCTCGACTTTTGTACCAAAATGAAAAGGAAAGTAGAAAGCTACGCACACACGCACGGGTCCGCAGTCTCAAAATTTCCCGCTCCAGCACCTTGGCACTTCGTAAAAAAAGACGTTTCATCACTTCGTACCAAGGTTCGGGCGCGTAAAAACGAGCTGATTTTTGTATGAAGTTTCTTCGAATTGATGGTGCGGTCATAGTGGTCACCGCGTCATACGATTATTCAATATGAACCGCCGAAAATCTTCTCTGTTTTAAAAAGGAAATCAGGGCTGTTCCCGATGCCATTTTTCGAGCATATAAAAAATATATTTTAATAAATTCTATGCTTTATTTAATCCAATTGTAATTTTATATTTTAGTATCTATTTGGAACCACATATTTAGTCTAAATATTTATAATATATTGCCAAAATTGTGTTACTGAAATTATAATATATTAAATATATGATAATATTTACGTAAATAAATGTTATATTACGGATTATATTAAGGAAATTAATAAGAAGAAAGATAAGTATATAATGTTAGGTTAAGTTAGAAAAATAATTATATAAACATTAATAGAAATGAAAACGTCTCTTTTCTACAAGTTTTTATTTTATTTTATGTGAATGACATTTTTCGAGTTGCTAGGGCATTATAAAATGTAGCGTAACATTTGAAAATGCGTTAGCTAGCCAAAAGTGTCATTTCCATATCTAGAAAACAGAGTTTAATATCATTATTCAAGAAACAATATATACATGTCAACATTGTTAACCAGATATATCCCATTTTTCTTTATTTTGTGAAAATGTGTATTTTTATCTATGGTGCATGTGACCAAATAATATACTTGAGTGCTAGACTATCATAATACCATTTTAATTTAATTAAATGAAATTTGTTTTAAACAATATCTATGAAATCTAGTGTGTATAAAAATGTTAATTTGAATAGTATCATTCTTATTGGAATATTCCTTATTTAAAATTCGATGTCTGTTATAAAATTTTTGATATTAAATACTTGTTTGATGGATTGAAATGTGGACTTAAAAATGACTTATTTTTGAACTTCAAAATAAAACAAAAATTATCGTTTTCCTCGTTTTAATTTATACATTAAAACAAAACCGATAACATAGATTTTAGTTATCGGTTTTAAATGTGAAATAAATTAATATTGTTATTTGAAATTTCGAGTTCTTTGAAAATAATGAAAAAGATTATGTATTTTTTTTAAATGCATATTAAGATAAAATCTTAGGTCTTTTTAAAAGATGTCAGCGAGCTGCCGAAACCTAAATATTAGTGGATTTCGCACGCTTAATAGAACACTGGCTTAACTCAAAAAAACAAGTTTTGCTCAACCTGACACGAGTCGGGGTTTTAACAAAAATAGTCGAAAAACACGTACGAACGGATAGCATTAACTTTGAGAACATTTTCTCAAAGTTAATGTAATACGGATGGAACGGACGGAACATTGTGAAAAATAGATGGATAGCGTTAACACAAGCCTCTGTCTAATGTTAACTCAATTTTGATCTAAACCATAATCGGTCAGTTTACTATTAAGGGTGCGATTTTATCTAAATATATACCTACTATAAAAAATTTTGTAATTATTTTCATTATAGTGAAATAAATTATTGAAAAAATAATATTTTTATGATAATCAAATGATTTTACTGAAATCTCTTGATGGAAGTTCATTTTAAATAATAATTAAATAAAACGTTGTTTTTTAACTAATTCTTATGTCTAAATAAAGACAAAAGTGGAAGTAGTTAAAAAACATAACTAACTAACTAACTAATCATCACGCCATTTCCCCGGAGGGGTAGGCAGAGAGGATGGATCGCCACACTGGCCTGTCCTGGCATACCTCTCGAGCTTCCTCTACATCCATACATCGTACCATGCACGCACGTCGATTGTTCCGACTTCGAATGTGGCCGCCCTTTAGTAATTGATTAATTTGGTCATGCCATGTTTTCCTCGGTCGTCCTCGGCTTCTTTTTCCACTCACGCTGCTTGTGTACAACTTTTTAACCATTCTACTCTCATCCATTCGTTCCATATTAAAATCCATCCATATTCCATACAATTCCATATTAAAATCGTTAAAAAACATTGTTTTATTTAATTATTATTTAATATTTTTATGTTTATATATCAAAATGGCTGTTAGTTCGACGTGATAAATGTATACATTGTTAAGTGTGCATTTACAAAATTCTCTAGAAAGTTGTGCGTTTTTGTGAGAAACTTGAATTATTTAAATTTTATGTTAATACTTTAGGGAAAATATGAATATCAATTTATTAATCGCAGTGTCTTGTGAAAGTATATAGATATAGAAAAAAGGGATTTAATAAGAAGATAGAAAAACAGTGATAAATAGAAATTTATTGATTTTTTTTTAAAGAAAAATATATCTTTTTTTATGTACAATAAATAGTCAGATTCAACAATGACAGATACAAACAGTATAAAAAGATTTATAGGCTGCATAATATATATTATATAGTCATTTGTACATAGAAATATAAAGAGTTTTGAGGTAAGTACAACCGTGATACATATATATTATTTATAGACGCCAAAAATTCTACACATCTTTATATATATATTATTCTCTATTTTTTACTAAATTATTTTTTTATGAAATTTAACGGTATTTACATAAATAATATACAAAAAACTATGCAATTACAATTAAATTAATCTTATTTTAGTACATAAATATATATCTATGTACATTCATACAAGTAATGCATTTATTATTATTTTTTTTTGCTTAATAGGAGATTTTAATTTAGCTTTTTTTTTTTTAATTAAAATGCATTTTTTCACGAAAATATTGTCAAATTATTGTCAAATTCTTAACGCATAATTTAAAATGTATGCAATAGTTGATAGAAAAAGTCTCTTGGAATTAAATATTAAACTATTCGTAAAATATACTACATTTAAGAACTTGTTTTAAAGTTTTTGGTTTGGTAAAACTCTATAAAAATATCTTATATTTAAAATTCGCATAGTACCTAGGAGCAGTGATGCCTTACAGACTAAATTGAATGTTGTCGTTTTTGATAGCATTAGTCACCTTAATATAAACTATTTAAGCAGTTTTTATCTGGAGATCTGTAGTTTAGGGCCCGTGGCCTGTGAACTGACCTTATTTCACTTGAATTTAGATTCTACCACTTCACTTGATCGGTATCCAATCCGCAAAGGTTCGAGCCACCGTCGGTCGTGGGGCGGATGATCACGTCGAGGGCTTCAAGCTACGTAATTCGCAGTTGTTTTTATCTGGGCTACATGGGGTGGTCTGGTCCTGTGCCCAGGTTGAGCATGCTGCGGCAAAGGTCGTTTATCTCAGGGTGGTTCAGATTCATGAGATGCACGTACATCTGCTTGTGCAGACTCAGCTCGCCCGACATGGCCTCCAGCCGCTTCACGAGGTTGTCTTTCTCCCTGATCAGGCACTTCACTTTTTCTTCTACTTCTCTAGAGCGGACCTTGGCCTTCTCTCTGCTTTTCCTCACGGCGATGTTGTTTCTTTCCCGTCTTCTTCGGTACTCGTCCGTGCCTTTGTCCAGGGCTTTTCCAGCGTGCCTCCTGCTGTTGTGGTTGTTGTTGTGGCTGTGGCTGTGAGCGTGGAGGGTTTTGTGCTTCAGAGCGAGGTGTTGAGGCGCTCCTGGTGGAAGGAAACTTCCTCCAGCGCCGTTGGTGGCATAGCTTCCCCCGGTAGGGAAAGGTGTCGAGGCTACGAAGGGAGCAGGCGGAAGAGGCAATGGCCCTATCTGCTGGCACTGCCTTCTGTAGTCGTGAGGTTCTTGGGGCTCCTCTTTCACAGAAGCGGAATCTGATGGAGGGTCTGAAGGGTATGCCCCTTGGTGCACGCCTTGGGGCATATAAGGTAAAGCGGCTCTGGGAAAAACTCCGTTCGTAGCGTTGACTCTACCTCCGGGTAGGATCTCTTGCAAAAGCGCCAGCCCCTCTTGATCTCTGAATTGATCCTCAATCAGGTGCTGCAGGTCAAGACTGATCTCTTGGCCGGTCAACTCGTCCAGATCTGGATGCTGGTATTGTGGGAGGTGTCTCGGTCTAATAGCGAGGGGAGTGTTGTGGTTGACTGCGTTGAGTTGGTTGTTGTTGTTTCCTGGTATCTTCTTCATCTCGTTCGGGTTCCCCCCGCCTCCGCCGTTCACCTGTCCTCCACTGTCGTACATCTGCGGAGGAGACTCCATCTTCTCAATAATTCCTGAAGCCGTGTGAGGAGTCTGATCTATCTTGGCGCCCACTGATGTGCCTAGCAGAGCGGCGCTTCCATGCCAGTGTACACGTGAAGAAGCGGTCAGCAAGCCACTGCACTTATAGTCTTCCACGTGGAAGAGCTGTGTCCAGCCGTAGTTCCGTTACATATCACAAGCAGAGTAACTCAATACACGTTTTTAGAGGTTTCTTTACCACATTTTATTGCGAGCAATATGTTTTGATCTGGATAAGGTATCGAAAACAATAAAATACAACGTTTTATACCATAAAATTATTATTAATCAATTGCATACACGTTTTCATTTTCTTTTCTCTTTATCGCGCAGAGAATCAATAAAAAAGAACTTATTTTATTTTGTATTTTGAATACATTAAAGCACCACAAAACGGCAATCACAGATTGAAAAAAAAACGATATATAAAACACAAGTGAATGAATTTATCATTTGATTGAAATTGTTTATAAACAGCGTAGGAAGTTTGTTATCTAAATGATATCGTCCGATAAAATTCACACAACTGTTATACTCCTTGGATGTGGATTAAACAAACGAACGAATTATTTTTTTTAAATATTACTTTTCTTTTCAAACTAAAAGTTCGATAAATTTTCCTAGTTGGTGGTTGTCGCGTGACAGGAGCGCATACACAAGTACCGACCGATCGCGCCGACTTGCAGCGCGAGACTGACTACTTTCCATGATGCAACAATACAGAAAACTGCCAGCGCAAGAAGAAAGAAAAAGGGTTTACACACTCATTTTGCGCTACGAATGTGCAACTGTGGGACGCAGTGCATTTTCCACTAAAAACAAAAATTAAAACGCTTTTTTTAAATTCATAATGGACAAGAACGACGACCTTCGTGGCAGAGTGGTTAGAAGCTCTGACTTCCATACCGAAGGTCCCGGGTTCGATTCCCGGCGATGGCAGTGTGATTGTCACCGTGGACGGCGAAGAGAAGTGCAGGGCGACCGCAACTACGGTGGAAGGATGATCTAAACAGACACGTCGGAATAACCTTAATGCAGTCTGCACAGGACAGAATGACATGGAAGCAAATGGAGGAGGCCTTTGTCCAGGATTGGACGGGAATAGGCTGAGGAAGAAGAAGAAGAAAAAATAATAAAACAGTACAATGCATGAAAAATGAATGAAACACCAAAATATTGATATTTTATAGAGGAAATTAACACTTATATAAATATTTTTTTGTGTTTTATAAAATTAATCATCTATCTATCTATCTATATAAATAAAAGGCAGTTTTGGTTGTGTGTGTGGACTATTTCTGAGGTTATTCCTGAGCTGATCATTTTCCAAGTTATACACTTTACTAAATGGAGTATCCCGGTCGTCATAGGCATATTTTTGTTATTAATCGAGCTCTAATTAACTTTGTAAATTTATAAATTTTCGTAGTGCGAGCGAGTATAGACCTTCATGTTCGTATCACCTGAGTATCGATCTTTAGAGTCTATATTCGCTTGGCGTGATAAGATGCAAATTAGTGGCTTTTTTGACTCTTTGCGTGGTCAGATATGAAATTAGTCGCTCTTTTGAACTGAAAAATATACGCACGTTTATAGGGATGGGCAAAACGACTCATCTCAGGGATCTGATCTGAACGGTTCCGCTCAGCAAAGTGAGCCGACTCTTTTTAACGATCCACGGTTCACCATTTTGAGTCGTTCAAAGTTTGAAATTATTTTAGTGACCTTTTTTTTTTGCTCCTCGACCAAAAAAGTTGATTCCGGTAAAAAAAAAAATAATTCACCAGGATAAATTTTCTGTCGATGAGCTAAAAAAAAAATTCACAACGACAAACAACTTTTTTGACAAACGACTCGTTAATTATAAAGAAGAATCGGCTCACTTTACTGAGCGGAACCATTCAGCTCAGATCCCTTAAAAAACGATTCACCGGAATTTTAACAAGAGTAAACTACGAAGTCGTCTTATTGATGAGAACCTGGAATTGTGCCTAAAATTAAGAATAACAACAAACAAACATGCATCAGGCCCATAATAACATACGGAATCAAAGCAAGAGCAGACACTGTCAGAACCAGACTGCGACCTATTGTGGGGAGAACCGTTAGAGATAGGATACCCAACGAATAAATTCGCAAATCCTGCAACATTGAAGACATAGTGAGATGAAGTAGGCAGAGACATCGAGAGAATGGATCCAGCAAGAATTCCTAATATCGTGATGCAAGAGACTCCAGAGGGCCGTCGACCACCAGGATGACCACCAAAGAGATGGAGAGAAGGCTGGTCGCCTTCATCACAGGAAGAAGTATGAAATAATGTTTTATTCAGTGTACCCGTAATTGAATGAAGTGCAAAAATTATAATAAAGGTTATCTAAATCAATAAACATATTTGGCTCTCAATTTTTTTTAAATCGTTGTAAAGTACGCATTTGGCTCTTTGGCTAATAAGTTTGCCGACCCCCCTGACCTAGCGGATCATTGAGCTGCCGCTCTTTTTTTTATGGATCATCGCTCACCCGCTCACCAAAAAGATTCGAATCTTTGAGTCGACTCGTGAGCGGATTGCCCATGCCTATCTCTTATCTGTCAAATCATGTTTTTTTAATTTCACTTAAAATATTAAGGAAAAAATTAAGACTGGACGTTACAAAAATGGTTTAAAAATAAAGCTGAAAAAGATAAATATTAACTTTTTTTTGGGTGGCATCTTTAGGGTAACGTTTTAACTACACTATATTATTAAATCATAACGCGCTTTTGCACAGCTATGTTTAAGACCAATTGGCATCAAAAACTCATTTCAGACTTTTTGTAAACTTGCCACCTTGGTAATGCCCAGCCTTCAATTGTTCAATTCACATTAGTATTATTCAAGTTCACAGCAAGTTTGCTTGGATTAAACAAATGTTTTAAAGATATGAACTGAATTAGGATACACACATTCTTACACCTATACACATGTCATTTTATCCAATAAAATAATTGATATTGTACTTTAATTGTATTTCTTTAATATATATTGGGTGTATTTATATACTCTAATATAGCAATAGCGAAGCGTTGCCGGGTCAGCTAGTTATTTATATAGGGTGTTTTTTTAAAAGTTTGGTTTTTAAACTGGCAAAATTGTTTCTATAGACTGTCAATTTGACAATTGACAGTTGATTTGTAGTCGTTACGTTTTGCCATTTTACCCAGTTGTTCGATAAAGTTATAGAAAATTGTACTTCACGATTGCGCTTCATTCGAGCTAGCCGTGGCGCTCATATGCCCGAAATCATATTAAAACAATAATAGCATATATTTCTCATTCCACAGATATAGAAAATAAAAATTTTGTTTTTGGTTAAATTATTCATTAGCTCTTAAAATAAAAAAATATTTTTAAGATTTTAACCCTCCCTTCCCTATGATGGGTATCTTCTACACGTTGCTTCTAAAAACCATCAATATCTCTATAAATATAGTAAATACAAGGTTAAGATTTTAGGTATTGCTCCATAATATATGTACGCATTGATTTAAAAAATAATATTAATAATAATCAGAATTTATCGGGTACATCGGAGGTATTTTGTGAAAATCGAAAACAAATTCGCGGAAAACAGCGATTTGAGTGCGTCACTCTATATTCGCATGTCACTCTTGCATATGTTCCAGCTCAATGTTCTCACTCTCGCCGTCTCGCCGCGCCGTCCCGCCGCGCCGGTAATTTCTTTCGGGCTTGCAACCAGAGCGGACCTATGCCCGTTCCGTGAGCGCTGTCAGATGTTTTTTTAATGTTTTTAGCAATTAAATCTCAATTATTATAATTGTTTACTTCAATTATAATTAAATAAGAGAATTAGCTATGAATGTTCCAATTTTTCCAATTTAAAATAGCTAATTTTTTAACGCGTACTGACTACCCTAGACCGGAACGCACGTTTTTATTTTAGCACCGTAAGGGAAAGGTTAACGTGCTTAGTAATAACGTCAATATTATAATTACCATCATCAAGCCAGTAGTGACAAATGGTTTTGAGTCGTGGACAATGACTCTAAAAAGACAACAAATAATCTACTGGTTTGATGATAGTGTATTGAGAATGATTCTGGAACCCAGACCTTGTGTTGCAGCAGGAACTTGGAGGCAAAGGACCAACCAAGAGATCCGTACGATGACCCAGCAGCCCCTTATAATGACCACAGTGAGAGCTGGTCGCTTAGCTTGGATTTGGCACATATGCCGAGCAAAAGAAACCAGAGCAATTAAGACCTTGTATGCGTCTAAGCCAACCGCAGACCTTTTGAAAGGCCTAGACCGCGCCAAACGGATAATGTTCTGGCTGATCTGGCTAGGTTGGGCGAATCAGACTGCTAGGAGCAAAAGACGCAGGATCGAGGAGCCTTTAGGTAAAACATCAAGACGCTAAAACTCTTCAAGAGCTACTGTCCTTACTATACAGATCACCAATCATGTCGGAGCATGTTTTGATGCTTTATTTAAATGACTTTGGTTTTTCACATATGTTCAACAACATACATCATAATTTAACTTAATATAAATCAACACCTTATGTATGGAAGCGAAGCATGGAACTGGCAAAAGAAGGATGAAAGTATAATAAATGCAGTAGAAATGAGATCTCTTAGAAAACCGAAAGAATGGTAAAACAATTATATGTTAACGATGTAAATGGAACCAGAAATAGAGGAAGACCGAGGAAAACGTGGCACGATCAGATAAATCAAATATTGAATGTCGGCACGATGTATGAATGTTGAAGAATCGAGAGAAATATGTCAGGAAAGAAAAGTGTGGCGGTCCATTCTTTCTGCCTACCCCTTCGGAGAGATGGCGTGACGGTTAGTTAGTTAAATCAACATTTTTGTACATCTAATTAGCAAAAAAAATATTTAAATTAAAATTATAATATCAAACGCTATTGTTTACCTTATTTTACATAGATTATCATAAATACATAATTTTGTTAAAAATGCTTTATTCTGTTCTACATTATTTCTTGATATCAGCTTTATAATTCTGTCGTACAACGTTTTAATTCACATATGTATTTCTGATAACTAAAGTATGAATATTTAAAAAGTTAACTTCAATTAAAATATGTAAACAAAGCACCCCACCGTTTGAGAATCGCTAATTTTAATACTATCCTCACTACTAGTATCCGGATATGACGAATTCACTAGTATTAGTGCGGGCTTTGTGTGTGTTAGTGTTGTGTCATTTCATTGTGGATAGAATAACATTAATAGTTCATAACACACTACTGAACGGACGGTAATGTACAGACACTTAGTAAAAACCTCCTTGAAAATGTACATATCAATCAATATCACAATGAAATAATTGTACTTTTTTACGTGTAACGTTCCAGAGATGGATTATGCATTTAGGCTGGAATTAACGGCCGATATTTTGGTGGGAACGGAAGAAAAAGTTTTTACGCTAAAAGAAATGTCGTTTCATTTGTATGCGCGCTATATAGTTTTCAAGGAAATGCTTAATACATTTTTACATTTTCGCGTCACAGATTTTCTTTGAAGATTTATTTCAATTCTTGACTATAATTTTTTAAACATCATTTTAAAATGCATTAAAATTAATTTTAGAATATTGAATTTATTATTTAAAAAGATACAAACATTCGCGTTACTTGAGGAAATAAAACGAAATAAAAAATTCACATTCACACAGCTTCCCATATACACACACCGATTTATCCGACAAGAAACATGGTTAATTTTTTTAAATTTAATCCATTTTGTAACCCTGCATTTTCCTCAATGTTTTTGATGTTTATTTAATTTGTATTAAAAACCCCAGACAATAAAATTCCTATACAAAAAAGGTAAGAGGCAGTGCACAATGGTGTTCGTGTGCCGATCTTTATGTAAGTAAGTGAAGAATGGAATTAGATAAGGAAGGATTAAAGTATAATAAAAAAAAGTACAAATGAAATCTATTAGACCATCAGTTCCCATACTTTTTTGTCCCGTAGACCCCTGGCCAATATTTTTACTGTATTGTGTAATCCCCCTGCTTTCTTAATACTATTTTTTGCAAATTAATCTAACTAACTAACTTACTAACCATCACGCCGTTTCGCTGAAAGGGTAGCAGAATGAATGGACTGTCACACTTTAACCGATGTGGCACTCCATCCTTCTCTTTTCACCTCGCGGGAGACGCGGTGTGATGGATTGCGAACCTCATCGCCACCAATAGGCATCTCCCGCGCACGCTTCGATCGTCCAACATCCACAAAATAAATCTAAAACAGATAATATAAAATAAAATAACAAAATAAAAATAATTTAACACAAAATGTTATTTTTAGATGGCGCACATATCGTCGGTTCAAAGGTAAAACTCATTAAGTGACATTTGAATTATTCATTTATTTTTTTGCAATTTCTGATCAGACTTGTGAATTCTACGTCAGAAAGTAATCACCAAGTGTTTTTATTAAAGAATAACTGTTATTCTTTAATAAATACACTTGGTGATTGTTTTCTGACGTAGAATTCACAAGTCTGATGCGGAAGTTGCAAAAAAATGAGAAAATTTTGAAACGTCACTTAATGAGTTTTACCTTTGAACCGACGATATTGTCTATTTAATTTATGTTCCACGTATCCACCGTTTTTTTTTAAGTAAGCAGTAATTAGGCACTTAAACAAACCGACACCAGCAAGATCTTTAAAATAATATTGAAGAATTTATTCAAATCGTCATTGGAACAAATGAAAATTTTATTGTTACATCTGTGAAAATTCTTTATATAAATGAAAAAACTATTAAACTGCAAATTTATCTACGAATATAAATTTGTTTTTGAAGCCGAAACCGAGCTACTCACTTTGTTAGGGTTTTCTACAGAAAAAATATATATAAATATAATTAGGGAATTCATGTCATATATAAAAAAGTATAACGTATGTAACTACATAGGTACTATCTATGAGATAAATTATTACATTTTCAGGAAGCCAATATTTTGGAGACGCTTTCCTAAATTGGATCCACTATCGTAGACCCCCATTTATATCTCATGGACCCCTAATTTTATTATTTAATTGACGTGGATCCCTTGCAGGTCGGAATCGACCACTAGGGGTCGATATAGACCACTTTTGAAATCACTGTATTAGACGAATGTAAACTGTAAATATAATAAGTGAGTTCAGTGCGAATGAAAGTATTACGAACAAAATATTGAAAGGGTCATTTAGATGGTTTGATTGCGTGAAAGGAAAGAATGGAAAAGAAAGTATGTATTAACTATGTATACGGAACAAGAAATTTGGAGAGACCGTGGAAAACGCGGCACGATCAAATCAATCAAATATTATGTGTCGGCCACATTAGGAGTCGTAGAAATACACGTGCGTGCATGACACGATGCATGCATTTTGAGGAATCGAGAGAAGTTTGTCGGAATATGACAAAATGTCTACATTTTTATTATTATTACTATAATTTGTAAACAAGGCAGCTGCAATCTCTGACGCTCTAAATCCCACAATATGGAAAAACAAAGACATGGCCATTAAGAGTAAGATGAGAATCTATAAAGCATGAGTAAGACCAATAATGACATATGGGGTCGAAGCAAGGGCAGACACAGTAAAGACCAAACAAGTTTTGAGGACTTCCGAAATGAAGACACTGAGGACGATAGCAGGTAAGACACTGAGAGATCGCGTAAGGAACACCAGAATAAGGGAGATATGTGAGGTTGAGGATATTATAAGATGGAGCAGACAGCGAAAAAGTGAATGGTACGGTCATGTTAAAAGAAGGGACACCAGCAGACTCTCCTATATTGCATTGCATAATCAGCCTCATGGGACTCGTCCTCGTGGAAGACTTCCTAAAAGATGGAAGGACAGCTGGGAATCTACCTCACAGGGGGAGCAACACTCTGGAGAACAGACCACATAGGTCTACAACAAGGAAGAACAAGAAGAATACAATAATTTGGAAACGGCGTGATGGTTGGTTAGTTATTTAATAATTTATTTGGAATGAGTATTATAGTACCTACCCATTTATAATTATAGACGTCAAAAATAGAGACAAAACATTGCATTGCAACAAGCTGTGCAGGAAGAGAAAAGAGGATGGAGTTATTCAATTTTCCGGGACTCCGAAAGGGACAACATCACCCGTGACGTCATCCGTAGTAAAATCTTCAGCTGCGTTCTATTTTTGATTTGTTGTGGATACCACGACCACATCACGGTTGTGATGTGCCATGTGGGAAAAACTATTAAAGGTATTTTAAATTTCATTTTATGAAATATTCAAAGAATACATATTTTTGAAATGTGAACTGCAAATGGAGACTGCAATGATCTCCGAAACATCTGGGACCTCCGAAACAGAGAAAGACTTGTTACACTTGTTGTCTTACTTAGATTATACTTTTATTTCATATTTATTTATTGATCATATGCCAAGTAGGTATGTGGATTCCATATGGCACAACTAGGGTAACCCGCCTGATTACACTGTTGGATCAGTGGCGGTACTCCCACAAAAGCCCAGAAGCCCGGCTTGCGTAAGAAATTTTAAATCAAAACCCCCAAATCTAAGTAAGTATGCCCCCGCATAAACCAAAACAACCCACCAAATCACCTTCCAACAATGTTCCCATCAGACGTAAGAGGAATAGTCACAAGAGCTGAACCTCTGTTAGCCAGAAGAGGTTTTGATTCAAAATTTCTTACGCAAGCCGGGCTTCTGAGCTTCTATGGGAGTACCGCCACTGTGTTGGATAAAGCTAAAAAGGAGCACATCAGAGAAAGCCTTAAGGTCAGGAGGAAGCGGTGGTACGGCCATGTGAGCAGGAGATACGATGACTACATCGTCCACAAGGCCCTGCAACTGGAAGATGGAAGGAAGGGGTCGGATCGGCCTCCTGCAATGTAGATGTCAGGAACGACCTGAGGAAGCTGGGACTGGACTTGGATGACCCAAGATCGCTAAACTTGACGGAGCCATATTAGGAGAGCCGACCCCAAATATCGGGAAATGACCAGAAGAAAGAAGAAGATAACTAGGATAACCCGTTCTATGGATGTATATTATTTATACAATTAGTTTTCGTCAGAAACTGACAGTAAGTTCAGAATATATAAAACCTGCGGCCTATATAGCATTGAGACCACATCTTATGACTGATATTATATTTTGAAGCTACTTTAAAATCGAAAAACCCATTTACACTTTACAAACTACATATTTTGAATGACCGAATTCAATTTTAGAATACGTGTTCCACAAATTCCAATTCGATGCGTAAATGACGTCCCTAAGTTCATTCGGTTTCCTTGATTTACACAGTGTGTTCGAGAGAGAGAGAGAGAGAGAGAGAGAGAGAGAGAGAGAGAGAAATAATAACATTAAACATGTTTTTTAATTTTATATATGATACCTACCTCTTCTTCGATGGCCCTACAGCCTATATAGACTCCATTATTCTTCGCCTCAAACTCCTCCTGCCCTCCGCTTCGACCCTCCGATCTGACACTCGTAACAATCTCGAGCCATCTCTCCCAACTCCATCCCCCCATCGCAACTATATACTAAATGACATTTGACCATAAGTTAGAATTTTAAACCTACGCGACGCTACAGCGCAAATGATTTGCGCATGCTTAAATCAAATATACCACATAATTTGACATGAGCGCCATCTATGGTCTTCTTCTTCTTTGCTAGCCTTCTTCCCTCCACTGCTGGATATAGGCCTCTTCCAATTTCTTCCACTCGTCTCTATCCTGCCCCTTTTGCATCCAAGATTTTCCAACCCTTTTGATAATATCATCGGTCCATCTCATCGGTGGCCTTCCGACACTTCGTCTATTTTCCCATGGTCTCCATCTATGGTAAACAAATATATATATGAATTATTCTCAGAAGGTCAAATATTCATGAACTTTCCAGAAGGTTTTAACGGTCACCTACCGGGTCCAATTATGATCTAACGTGTCTGGTGGTATAACCGTACCATTACGGTTGCGCCTACAAATATTTTTTTTTTCTCCCGAATACCGAACCATACAGGCATCTGTGAACCATTTGTCAACAATGTTCCAAGTTTTCAGCAATGCAAAAATAATACAGACGAATTAAGTTACATTTTAAATATTCTGTGACGTCATCTTCCTCTCTTCTTCTTCTTCTTCAGCTTATCGCCATTCACTGTTGGACGAAAGCTTCCTCCATGTCCCTCCATGTAGATCTCTTCTGCGCAGTCTGCATCCATAGCACCCCAGCGTATCGTTCCATGTCATCCCTCCACCTCATTTGTTGTCTTCCTACTCTTCTTCTCGTGTCTCTCGGTCTCCAATTCAGCAGTATTTTGGTCCATTTTTCGTCTACCGCTCTAGCGACAAGCCCTATCCATTTCCATTTTAAAGTCGTCACCCGGTGGATCACGCCTGTGACTCTTGTTTTATCCCTCACCGTTTCGTTCCTGAATCTCTAAGGGACAGGCCTAGCATGGCTCTCTCCATCACTCGCTGCATGACTCTTGGTCTCTCTGCACTGTGCTTTGTCAGAGTGGCAGTTGAGACCATGTGTACTTACTGACGTCATCACTCTCATTTAAATTGTCATCCTTTCATTGTCAAGCTTCGATTTATGTGTAATTTAACAATAAAAATATATTTATTCAATTATGTGAATAGAAAAAGAAGATTTTGTAGTTCTTATTTATCTTGACATAATCCCGATTGTGTTAAATAAATTAATGATCTGTCTATACAGATTGATGTTTGACTATTTTTGATGAAGTATTTATATTTTTCCCTATAAATCGCTTAATATCGATTGTTTTATAGTAGTTCGTAAGTAAAAAAATATTATAATTTTGTATTCTATGATTTGGTATTGAATTATTTTTATTTCGTTGAGTTCTTAAAAATTCATACAGGACAGGTTAAATGTGGAGTTTTACATCATTAAAAAAAAATCAAGGATCGCTGCGTTGGTTCGGACATGTGGAGCGCATGGGTGAAGAAAGAATGGTTAAAAAAGTATACGTTAACGATGTAAATGGAGTAAGGAGTCGAGGTAGACCGAGGAAAACATGGCATGACCAAATTAATCAAATATTAAAGGTTGGTCATGTCAGAAGCCGGAAGAATCGACGTGCGTGTATGACTCGATCTATGAATGTGGAGGAAGCTAGAGAGGTTTGTCAGGGTAGAGTAGTGTGGCGGTCTATTCTCTCTGCCTACCCCTGCGGGAAAACGGCGTGATGGTTTGTTTGTTTGTAACAATAAACATATATGTATTCAATTATGTGAATAGAAAAATATGATTTTGTACTTCTAATTTATCATGACATAATCCCGATTGTATTAAATAAATTTATGATCTGTCTATACAGATTGATGTTTGGTTATTTTTGATGAAGTTTTTATATTTTTTCCCTATAAATAGCTTAATATTGATTGTATTATAATAGTTCGTAAGTAAAACTTTATTATTATTTTGTATTCCATGATTTGGTATTGAAATATTCTAGAGTTCTCTAAAATTCACTGCAGGACAGGTTAAATATGGAGTTTTACATCATTTAAAAAAATGCATATATTTTAATTACTTTGATTTGAAGAGATTTGAAGCACTTTGATCTGTACGATATTTGAAGCACTGGACAAGGACAGCGAAGGCAACAACTATAAGTAGTCCATTGGCATTTTCATGACGATAAAATAAATAAAAATCTGGTATAGATTATGTGAATCGCACAATTTTCTGACATACTTTACCTATTATATATGATAAGTTTGAAGTAATTAAACCATCATTACGTTATTATTTAACAAGCGTCACAATGGTACACCGTTTCCCGCCGTTCGGACATCAAATTCGGAATGTGATTTCCTTTTCATCTGTAAAATATGCAACCGGTTCCTATTTCCGTCCCGCTCCGGCGCGGCGACCGCCGAACGGGAGCGACAGAGAGGCGGATGGTCGCCTCGCTTCCGCACTCGCGCGACGCGCTTTTGACCAAAGAGAAAGTGAAATTTCGGCTGTAGAATTTGGTGTTGCCACGAGGTGGGAGTGAATTTACGTTCCGTGGGTAGGTACCTGTCCGCCGGTACCTAACGCTGTGCGTCTGCGGGCGCGGACAAAGCTGCTTACGTATTATAAAATGTGACGATTTTATCGCATACTAATTGCGAATAATAATTCTTCTTCTTATTGTAGATCTTGCGATCTGTTTATGCGGGATATCAACTTTCTTCCTGTGATGAAGACGACTGCCTTCTCTCCATCTCTTTAATGAGAACCCCTATGTTCTGGAGCAAATCGTCTCCTGAGAGTAAAAGGATTCCAACTAACAAAATTTCACATTTGGCTTTTTTTCGTGAAAAGGGTTCTTACTAACTTTATCTATACGTACAATTAAAAAAAACATGTAATAGTATCGTCATTTTGATGTTATGAAAATAATCAAGTTCCATCTGATCATTCAAAACACACGATTCACTGAAGAAGGATTCATTTACACTTAGAACTTTATTATTCCAACTGTCGCATGTCGCCAGAGAAAATTTCCACGCTTCTCGGTAAAAGAGTTTCATCTGCTTCAGATGGAACCCTTTTATTCCAAGATACACACCCAAAACCAACAAAACTTTGACTTCATTTTTCTCAGCTTTTTACTTTTGACAGTTGGAACCTTCTTAGTCTCAGGTGACGAAATAGGTCTTTTTGTTCCTGATAATTATCTGCGACAGCGCCGACATCAATAATTGTTCTTTGCTCCGTCACGCAGAACCAACCTGCCTTTGGTGATGCCAGTAGGAAAACCAACTAAGACGTTGAATCTAATCGTCTCGGATTCGGAAAATATATTAAAAATCCTGGAAAGAGTACTGCCTCACTGACGTCGACATATTTGGGTTCCTTCTGATGTGTATGATTTTTTGGTTTCATGTCGTTGTTCTATTTTTGTTACACCGTTTTGTGTCCAAATGAGTCGCCTAAATGTTTTTCGTTTGTTTTGTCTCATTTGTGTATTATGTATAAATAAATAAAATAAATAAATGGTCGTCCTGATGGTTGACGGCCCTCTGGAGTCTCGTGTATCTTAGGAATCCTCGCTGGATCCATCCTAACGATGTGGTCCCTCCAGAATCGTCTTCTCCGCCTACTCCATCTCACTATGTCTTCAACTCTGCAGGATCTGCGAATTCTTTTGGGTTTCCTATCTCTAAGGGTTCTCCTCACGATAGGTCGCAATGTTCTCATTTCTGCTACTCTCGAGATGTTTGGTTCTAAGAGTGTCTGCTCATGCTTCGATCCTGTAAATCATTATGGGCCTGATACATGTTTTATGAATTTTGTTTTATGTATCGATAATGGTTCATTCAAGATATAATAAGTGGACGATGTTATATAATGAAACAATAGCTAACTAACTAGACTCTTTTTTTAAAGAGAGATCAATAAATTCTTGTACCGACCCTTATGTATGGAAGCGAAGCATGGGACTGGCAAAAGAAAGATGAAATAAGAAAAAATGCAGAAGAAATGAGATCTCTTAGACAAATGTGTGGAAACTCTGTGTATGATAGTGTCGAATAAAAATATAAGAAGTGAATGCGGTGCGAATGGTGGTGTTAAGAGCAAAATAATGAAAGGATCATTAAGATGGATTGGACACAAGAAAATAATGAATGAAGAAAGAATGTTAAAAAGATTATATATTAACGATATAAATGGAACTAGAAATAGAGGAAGACCGGAGAAAACTTGGCACGATCAAATAAATAAAAAATTGAATGTCAGCCACGTGAGGAGTCAGAGAAATCGGCGCGCGCGCATGGCACGATGTATGAATGTTGAGGAATCTAGAGAAATATGTCAGGAAAGAAAAATGTGGCCGTCCATTCTTTCTGCCAACCCTTTCGGGGAGACGGCGTGATGGTTAGTTAGATAGAAATCAAAAAATCTGATATTGGAAACAAATAATTACCAACAAAAACAAAAATTTTACGCCTTCGTGGCAGAGTGGTTAGAGCTTTGACTGCCATACCGAAGATGCCGGGTTCGATTCCCGGCGATGGCAGTGTGATTGTCACACTGCCATTAGTCTGGTGTAGAATTCACGTGACAATAAACTGTCGATAGATATGCTACCTATGTCATGAAAATCAATAAAATAGCTAAAAAATATATATAATATTATAATTGGGTTCATATGACAATTTGTACAAAAAAATAATGGTCGTTCACAATGAAATTTTATTACCAATCCTGATGTATGGAACTGGCTGGATGAGAGCATAACAATGCGGTAGAGAAGAACAAACCACATAGGTCTACAACAAGGAAGAAAAAGAAGAAGAAGAAGACATTTGACAATGCTCTAGCAAAGCGAACCATGTCGAATTCTATATCACGTGTTAAAGATACGTTAAAATTTTGATTTAACAGCAAAAATCACAGCACGAACAAAACAATTAGATTTTAAATATTTGTTTTAGGTGGAGTTTATCAGGATTAAAAATAATTTTGTGTTTATCTTCTGTGCTTACCTCTTTCGGAGAAACAGTGTTTGAAGGATATTTATTTGTTTATAATATTATAAGAGTTACTAATAAGTCTTCAAAGATAATTTGAGTCGCGATTATTATCAGTTCTTAGAAATTTTGGAAAGTTCTTTGAAACTTCTGATTTTATTAATCATTCTACAGAAACGGTTATCTTGACATTCCAACAAAGAACCGGTTCAACAAATACACACCCATTCGAGCGACGTATCCCTTAAGGGAAAGGCAGATTCGATAGACACATAATAGGAAGAAAAAATCATTAAATCAAATCAAATCAAATCAAATCAAATCAAATCAAATCAAATCAAATCAAATCAATTTATTTTCTCAAAAGATATTACAAACAATTATTATAGTTTAAGACATCTATTGAGAACAGGTAAAACATAAAAATATATAATATAATACCAGGCAGTGGCGGTAATCCCATAGAAGCCCAGAAGCCCGGCTTGCGTAAGAAATTTTGAATCTAACCCCCAAATCTAAGTAATCATGCCCCCGCATAAACCAACAACCCACCAAATCACCATCAAAACCTTTTTTGGCTTACAGAGGTTCGGCTCTTGTGGCTATTTCTCTTACGTCTGATGGGAACATTGTTAGAAGGTGATTTGGTGGGTTGTTGGTTTATGCGGGGGCATGATTACCTAGATTTGGGGGTTAGATTCAAAATTTCTTACGCAAGCCGGGCTTCTGGGCTTCTATGGGGGTACCGCCACTGATACCAGGAACACATGAGAGATGGTTCGAGATTAGGAATACAAGATATTCTCCAAAGTCAATAGTATTTGTCTTCTGAACGTACTTTCACGAAAATGAAAGACGTCGATCTCCGAAGCGATCATGTTCAGCAGTTTGATTGCTCTCCCCACCGGCATCACCAGAAGCAGGTTGGTTCTGCATGCTGGGAGATAAAACAGTCTGTGCTGACGCTGTCGAAGATAACCATCTGGAACATAAAGATGGATAGCCTCCAAGATAACAGAGTTCTCAAAGAATCCCCTGATAAGTCTGAAGAAATGGATAAGTGTGCACCCATATCTTCTTATCTGCAAACTATTGGTCCCCAGCATGCCCAAGAGGAATGCAGTGGGATAAAGCCACGGATAGCTACCAAACTCTCTCATGTAGAGATATCTCAGAAATCTTTTCTGAACCTTCTCTAACATGAGCGAGTATCTCGCCTCGTGGGGACTCCATATCACCGAACCACACTCGAGCCGACTCCGGACCAATAATGTGTCATCATAACTAACTAATCATCACGACTTTTCCCCAGAGTGATAAACAGAGAGCATGGGCCGCCATACTGCTCTGTCCAGACGTATCTCTCGACTGTTCTCTACATTCATACATCGTAACATGGAAAAATGGGTTACATCCTTAAAAACCGGAAAATACCGATCAAGCCTGTGTTCTGCTAGTTGGTACTTATGGTCTTGAAACTGTAACATTGTCCAGACAAAGTGTCGAGAAACTACGAGTGACCCAAAGAGCCATGTAAGGAATAAGCCTATGAGACAGTGAGAGAAAAAACAAAGGTTATCGATATCATCCATTGGGTAGCGCCTCTAAAATGGCAATGGGCAGGTCACGTAGCCAGAAGCTCAGATGAAAAGTGGACAAGAAGACTGCTGACTTGGAGACCGTGGACGGCAAAGAGAAGCGCAGGGCGACCGCAACTATGGTGGAAGGATGATCTAAACAGACACGTCGGAATAACCTGGATGCAGTCTGCACTTTTTGGAAAATGTATATAAGCCACCATGTTGAGAAACACTTCACATTTTTAAGATCCATCTACACTAGCACCATCCATTAAGATTAGGTGTACCTAAGCATTAACCGTCGCGTTGCCATGTGGTAAATTGAGTTTCCACTGCCAATTTAAAGTTGATTTTCTTAAAACCTATGGACCCTAATATTATAAAAAAATTGTAATCCTCCATTGAAGTGTTTTCAATATTTCGTAATAAAAAAAAAGCAAAAAATTACTTCCTTCATCCCAAAAAAAATATTTTCTAAGACTGCCCTCACCTTCATTCGTGTTAAGGTAGAATTTGTTTTGCTAATATTTACAACTTTATCAAAAGTGACAAATACTTACTCGCTGTTTTGAACGTATTATAAATTATATCTTTGACCTTTTCAATATGTACGTAATAATACCACTGTGGACGGAAACGCAGGACGCAACTTAATAATATCAGAACTGTGAAAATATTAACACTTTACCAAAAGGGACAAATATTAATACGTACTCGTTGTCTTGAACGTACTATACATTTTGCCTAGGTGCCTTTATCCTCGCTCCGCCGGCCGCGGCGCGCAGACAAGTTTATACCCGCAGACAAGTTTATGTCCAGTCGCCCGTATGCTGTGACGCATTACATATCAGAAATCGCATGGTTCCAGAAAAAAATTATCAAATAATCCATGTATGTTATAGATATCGATCTATTCCTAATGAAATTCCCTACAAGATGACATAAATTAAATTTTGATTCATCTAGTCATATGCTTGATATTTAGATAAAGTTAGCGGTAAACTGAACTTACCACATGGGAGCGAGCGTTTTGTTTTGAACACGGTACGTTAAGGGTTAAGCAGACTAACCCGCAATGGGTTAAATCCAGTATTTGTTTACAAGCATTTGTATACATTCAAAATGTTGATTTTATTTGAATATTTCAGTAATGTATGCATTCGATAATTCTCATGCAGGTACCAACAAGATAAAATTTCCCCAATTCACTTTCCATGTTCTCTTTAGCCTTGAAAAAAAATCGCATTACTCATTCGTTCCCATTAGACTCTGTACTTGCGCCTCAAATGCGATTTTTTGCGTTCGACTTTTCAAAAAAAGAATTGGTTACGGCTCCGAGAAGCGCCACTTATTCACAAACGGGTATTTGACAACTTTCCTTTTCGAATATGGAACACGAAATCAAATATTGACCATAGATTTATTCAAACATTGACCATAGAGAAAGCGAAACTGGTTTTTATGTGCGCGCGCTCATTTAGAGATGTGCTTGGTTGTGTAATAAGTTTTGACGTTTATGCAGTGCTTGGTTTATGTAATGTTAATAAAATAAAATTACTCGGAATTAGAGATAAAAAATACGTGTTCTCCTATTATCAATATGTCTAGTACCTACGTATTAGATTTTAATCTAATAAAGTAGGTTAAGGGTCTTAAAATTTATATTTATAATCGCTGTAGAATTCTCGTGGTAATCGTTTTTGAAAGGGAAGAGCAAATTACAATTTGTAATATAAGTGTGAACGAAGAGAACTTGGAACAGGTGAGGGAATTCGTGTATTTAGATAGCATGTTCACAGCAGATGGCCGAACGGATAGTGTCGTCGAAAGAGGGGTTGGTGCGGGTAACAAAGTGAATGGAGCTTTAAAAATAGTTATTGGAAACAACAATTTCTCAATGAAAGCGAAAACGGCCGTTCACAATAGAGTTCTGGACCCAACCCTAATGTATGGAAGCGAAACATGGAACTGGCAGAAGAAAGATGAGAGCAGAATAAATGCGGTAGAGATGAGGTGCCTAAGACGTATGTGTGGTAGAACGATATACGACAGAATTTCAAATGCTGATATAAGAAAGGAATGTAGAGCGGGAGAAGGTATTATGAACAAAATTATGAAAGGATCGCTGCGTTGGTTCGGACATATGGAACGCATGGATGGAGAAAGAATGGTTAAGAAAGTATACGTTAATGATGTAAATGGGGTACGAAGTCGAGGCAGACCGAGGAAAACATGACATGACCAAATTATACAAATTTTAAAGGTTGGTCATGTTAGAAGTCGGAGGAATCGACGTGCGTGTATGACTAGTTGTATGAATGTGGAGGAAGCTAGAGAGGTTTGGCAGGATAGAGTAGTGTGGCGGTCCATTTCAGGTCCTCTCTGCCTACCAACTATGGTTTGTTTGTTTGTTTGCATGTTTGTAGAAATCTCTAGTATTTCTTATCCAGTCCGAGAGTCATACATGTAGCATGCTTCTTTCGTGTTTTTTCTATGCTACAAGAGTTTCCTTATAGTCGAATTGGCGATGGTTAGCGTTTTTGTTCAGTAGGGTCGAAGCACCAGTATTTGACCGCCCCCCAGTAAATGACCGTTGGTTAATACAACAAAATATAATAAGAATTGCTCTGTGTCCAGTCAAAAAACTTTAATCCCAAGAAACTATGACAAAAGAGGTAGGCAGAGACAACTGTTGGTAAGAAACAAAACTATCAGTTTTGAACTGTGCCTTGTCAAACGGTAAAAGTGCGTCTTCCCGTTGTTGTTCTGAGATTGTTAGTAGTTTTTTATAAGGAAAAGTGTGGTAAGTGTTTTTTTAATATTATTTCTTATGCAATTCTTTGAATATTTACATATTTTTATATGTTAGGGTGTTTCATAATGGGACAATGTAACAAAATCTATGTAATGTATCAATATAACCTGAAGTGGTCAATTACTGGTGATTGTGCTATTTTTTTAGAGAAATATTAATTTTAATAGTAATACTCATATTTCAATAAAAAAGTTAGAGAATTTAGAGAAGTCAACGTGTTTTTTATTGTTTTCTTTTATTTTGTACACTGAAATGATGAAATTAATGCCTTTAATGTGGATTTCAGTACAAGCTGAACCTTAAACGGTAATTCATTGGTGCTCTGACCCTATGTCAGTACTGGAAATACGCATTGGTCATGCATTCTGAGTTTATTTATTTAAACATAATACATGTATGGAAGTGAAGTGAAGCTTGGAGCTGGCAAAAGAAGGATGAAAGCATGATAAACGCCGTAGAAATGAGATCACTAAAAAGAATGTGCGGGAAAACGTTGTATGATAGAATACCGAACGATGAAATAAGAGAGAAATGTAAGGCAGATGACTGCATCATGGATAAAATTAAAAAAGGATCCTTGAGGTGGTTTGGACATATGGAACGAATGGGTGAGAAAATAATGGTTAAAAAGTTGTACACAAGCAGCGTGAGTAGAAAAAGAAGGCGAGGACGACCGAGGAAAACATGGCATGACCAAATGAATCAATTACTAAAAGGCGGCCACATTCGAAGTCGGAATAATCGACGTGCGTACATGGTACGATGTATGAATGTAAAGGAAGCCCGAGAGGTATGCCAGGACAGAGCATTGTGGCGATCCATCCTCTCTGCCTATCCCTCCGGGGAAATGGCGTGATGGTTAGTTTGTTAGTTAGTTAGTTACTGTCAAATAACTTCTTTAGATTGCCGTATGCCACCCATGACCGATTCTCCTCTGAAGCTCAGCAGTCTGATTATCTCTTGAAAGTAAGATGTTGTGGCTGAGATACTTGTATTCATTGACTTCTTCTATTAGCGGATTGTCAAGCTCTACAGCACCATTGAGGATCAGATTCGTCATTGGTCTTGCTTGTATTAATACAGAGGCCTACTTTTATCGTGGAAGGTTGGGAGTATTGGATGTCTTCGAAAGGGTGGCTATGCTCAAATAGTTTTTAGCGGGACATGTTGCCAGATTGGTGGACGATAGATGGACCAGAAGGATGGTGGAATGCAGACCCCGCCAAGACAAAAGAAACAGAGAGAGACCCCCCACACGATGGTCCGATGATATTCGAAAATTTTCTGGTGATTGGATGCGAAAGGCACAAGACACGAATACTTGGAGAAGTATGGGGAAGCCTATGTCCAGCAGTGGACGGCTGTTTAAGTAAGTAGGAGTTGTCCGAAAATATGAAAATCAATTAATTTGTACTCTTCTTCTTCTTTCTCTGCCTATTCCCGTCCACTTTTGGACGAAGGGCTCCTCCATTCGCTTCCATGTCACTCTGTCAGCTTATTTTGACATGTCTGTTTAGATCATCCTTTCACCATAGTTGCAGTCACCCTGCACTTCTCTTTGCCGTCCACGGTCTCCAAGTCAGCAGTCTTCTTGTTCATTTTTCATCTGAGCTTCCAGCTACGTGACCTGCCCATTGTCATTTTAGAGTCGCCACCCGGTGGATGATGCAGTGACCTTTGTTATTTTCTCTCACCGTATTGTTTCTGACTCTGTCTCTCTTTTTTTTTTCTATGTACACAACAGGTCGTTAGGACCCAATAACTGTGTACAATTTTTATTTTTTAGCTATTATATTGATTCTCGTGACATGTGATAGGTAGCCAATCTATCGCCATTTTATTGTCACGTGAATTCTACACCAGACCAAAGACAGTATGACAATCACACAGCCATCGCCGGGAATCGAACCCAGGACCTTCAACATGGAAGTCAGAGCCCGTATCCACTCTGCCACGAAGGTCGTCAACTCTTAGGCTTATTCCTAAAATGGCTCTTTCTTGGGAGGTTGACTTCCAACTATCTCTCCATCTCTTCGGTGGTCTTCCGGGGGGACGGCAGCCGGCAGGAATCTGATGCGCCACAGCGTATGGGATTCTGGTGGGATCCATCCTCTGCACGTGCGCATTCCAGTATCTTCTGCGTTGTCTGTCCCATCTCAAGTTTGTAATATCTTTTGAGAAAATAAACTGATTTGATTTGGTTCATGTTCGGTCTTAGGGATTTCATTTTTCTAATGTTTCCCTAATTAATCTTACAGATAAAGTTTATGCGTCGACTCCGTCGGCAACGAAGCGATCTGCGGCCATTACCGTTACCGACCGAGCCGCAGTTTTTACCCGAGTCATTACCTGGGGAAAATCGTGACACCGCGGTAAGCAAGGCGTTGCGCAATAAGATGCAATTCTTGAGAGTAAGAGTGGTGAAGTGTGCTGGAGCCTAGATCAGTGTAACACTTTCCGAGCCCGCCTATGGAGAACAGCTCCAGTCAGATCTAGCTCGCTCGTGTTGCCGGCTAGCTAATGCTAAGCTCGTTCAAACCACAACACAAAAAATCAAAACAAATTGCTGTCGGTTTGATAACAGATATTGCTTTAAAACAATTAAAAACTAATTCAAAAACACTTTTGTTTTAACATCACTTATTTATTTTTTCTTTTAAAAAAAGATATCTTTTACCAAAGATTTAAATCAATGACATTAGAATATTTATTTATTTTTGGACCCACGCTGGAGGGTGGGACGTACAGAATTAGGAGAAACCTTGAAATTGAAGAATTTAATTTAATTTAATTTATTTATTTTAAACATATCTAAAACATTACAGATTTTTTTTTCCAATACAATAAAGATACAAGTTAGAGATACACAATAATAAGTAATACATAATAGATTAATAAAAATAACGAGAAACATAAAATGCATGACAAATTAACAAAATAAATATACCATACAATTATAATAAAGGTAGTACTTCCCTCAGATGAGCTAAACTATGACAAAATATGTCAAACTCCGAGGTGATACGATTAAGCAAAGATATTGCTCTACCTATCGGCATAACCATTGGCAGGTTGGTTCTGCATCGTGGGATATAAAACAATCTTTGGCCCCTTCGTCGAAGATAATGTAAGTCTCAACGCCTACGGTGGGCTGGCCATGTGGAAAGAATGCCGGAGGGTAGAACACCACAAATTATATCCAGATGGGTGCCCCGCGAAAGGAGACCAAGAGGCAGACCAAGGAAAAGATGGGCGGATTGCGTGAAAGAAGATTGGGAGAAAATGGAAGGAGCTGGGGAATGGAGAGAGATGGCCAGAGACAGAAGTCCCAAACCGGGATGTAGTGCTGAAAAATGATGAATGATAATGTATTTATTTATATAAAATAAAAAAATGAGACATTACAAACGAAAAACACTAAGGCGACTCATTCGGTCACAAAACGGTGTAATAAAGATAAAACAACGACATGAAACCAAAAATTCCTACACATCAGAAGGAACCCAAATATGTCGAAGTCACCGAGGCAGTACTCTTTCCAGAATTTGTAGTATATTTTTATGAACACTGCCTCACTGACACTGAAAATGTTCAAATCCGAGACGATTAGATTCAACGTCAGAATTGCTCTTCCTACTGGCATCACCAAAGACAGGTTAGTTCTACGCGACGGAGCAAAGAATAATTGATGTCGGCGCTGTCGCAAGTAATTATCAGGTACAAAAATACATATTCGCTCCATAACATAGGGGTTCTCAATAGAGCCCCGAATCAGCTACTTCTATTTATTTTACAATCTTTAATATGAGCAGAAAATAGCTTATTACTATGAAGATGGAATCTGGTCGTGTCCAGGTTCGAACCCAAGTCTCCTGGATCAGGAGCCAAGCGTTCTATCCCCTAGATCACCACCCGATTCAAAAGCTAAAATGGCAGTGTTCTTGTACCGACCCTGACGTATATAAGAACTGGCATAGAACTGGCAAAAGAAGGATGAAAGTAGAATATATACATTAGAAATGAGATATCTTACACGAATGTGTATTAAATATTTATATGAGTGGCAAATATAAGAAGTGATTGCAGTGAAAGTGCTATGCACAAAATAATGAAAGGATCATTAAAATGGTTTGTACACATGGATATAATTAATGAACAAAGAATGGTAAAGTAACATAAATATAGGTTAACGATGTAAACGGAAAAAAATAGAAGATGACTGAAAAAAACGTGGCATGATCAAATCAATCGGATCTTAAATGCAGGCCATGTAAAAAATCGAAGGAATCGATGGGCGTGCATGACATGATGTATAAATGTTGAGGAAGCGAGAGTGAGTGTGAAGAGAGAAGCGATCAGTTGCAATGTTTCATTTGGCTAAGGGTTGCAAAGTTTCATTTGGCTCTTCTGACAAATGATGACATTGACAAAGGGTATATATCGCGCTTTTGGCATCGCAGGACCGACGGGATGGAACAGGCTGCTCTATAATATCCGCAATCGAGACTACGAAAGAGTGTTCAGAAGCCATCTTAAAACTTTTCTTTTTAAAAGAAGCTTTCCGGACGAAGAGCGCAAACAAACACTCCGAGACAGAATAAGAAATTCTGAAAAGAGAAAAAATCTGCAATGTGGAAGATGTCGTGCGACGGGGAAGACTGAGAAGACGCTACTGGAGAGATCACGTGGAAAGAGCATGTTCTGAAAGAGTGATCAATATAGCCGCAAATGAAGTACCAACAGGAAATCGACCTGCAGGAAGACCACCTAAAAGATGGCGAGACAATTGGACATCTGCATCCCAGGAACATGCTCCAAGAAATAACCGGACACAATTCTAAATAAAACAGAAGAAGAAGGAAAGAAAACGAAGAATGCTCGTATTCACAGGCAATTGTCATTATTTTTATTATTATTATATATTCTAGTACCTCGTAAACGTACACGTATATTTAAAGAGCCTGAAAGAAGTGAACAGCAACCCGGCAGTTTAGTTTACGTGTTTGGTTTAAACTCTGACCACGCCAAGTAGAGCGACTGCGGTTGTAACACTTTCACAGCGTTCACTCTCGCTGTTGCGCAATCCCTTGCCGGCAGTTCTGCGCTGAATGCTGATGGCTAGTCTGCCGTAATGTTATCCAACCGCCCAAGTCCAGCCCGAAATGAGAACCACCGATCAGACCCGAACTGATTACCACCAAACTTCATCCAAGACAACCATACGACGAATTTTTTATAATACTTACTAACTAACTGACCATCACGCCGTCTATATGCAGAAATAATGGACCGCCACACTGTTCTTCACACTGGCCATGCTACGCTGGAGGATTGATCTGGTCCCAAGTGCCTATCCACACCTCCTCGACTTTGGTCTTCCCTGGAAACTATGAATGTTAGAGATCGAGTGTGAATAATCTCGGTGGATAATATTGATGCATAGGCTAACGTGGAAGGACACCTCGCCAACCCGTCTGGCAAGCGTGGCCTTGTAATGCCAACCAGCCTCCGTATGACATGTCATACATGGAAAAGTATGAGGGAGGCCTATGTCCAGCAGTGGACGACAACGGCTATTAAAGAAGAAGAAGAAGAATAGTTCTCTTTCTTCCTCTACATTCTTAAATCGTGTCATTCACACACTTCGATTTCTCAAGGCTTAAAGGTGAGTCTAATCATTACGTATTTAGCTAATCATTAAAGTATCTGTATTTTATAAGTATTAATTGTATCTATATAGAGACGAAGGTGTAAATTGTTTTCTGGGAGCAGAATGTGGTGGCCGAGGTGCTTACAGGACTTATGACCTGTCACTCCCCATTCCGCATTTTTTCTTATGACCACCACGTCTGACAAATTTTTGGAACTTGTATATATGGTAGGATTCCACGCCTGTCTTTACATATTTATGTTCACTCTACACTAGCGTCATCTATTAAGATTGGAAAGCATTAAGCAGAAAATCTTTATTAATAATACTAACTAATTAACCATCACGCCGTCTACGAGTATATGTAGAAATCATAGACCGCCACACTGTTCTTTACTGTCATAGTTCTCTTTCTTCCTCTACATTCTTAAAACGTGTCATTCACACACTTCGATTACACACGGTTTAAAGATGAGTTTGAACATTACGTATTTAGCTCATCATTAACTATCTGTTTTTTTAATTTATAATAGTAAACACGATTGTTTAGTGGTTATACTTGGATTTAATTTATATAAAGGAAGGAATGTAGAGCGGAAGAAGGTATTATGAACAAAATTATGAAAGGATCGCTGCATTGGTTCGGACATATGGAACGCATGGATGGAGAAAAAATGGTTAAGAAAGTATACGTTAATGATGTAAATGGGGTACAGAGTCGAGGCAAACCGAGGAAAACATGGCATGACCAAATTAATCAAATTTTAAAGGCTGGTCATGTTAGAAGTCGGAGGAATCGACGTGCGTGTATGACTCGTTGTATGAATGTGGAGGAAGCTTGAGAGGTTTGCCAGGATAGAGTAGTGTGGCGGTACATTCTCTCTGCCTACCCCTGCGGAGAAACGGCGTGATGGTTTGTTTGTTTGTTTGTTTGTTTTAAATTATATAAATTGTGACAAATTTGTTTCGTCTTTCAAGGGGATTCTCAAAATCATGTTTAAGAATGCCCTCGCAAGGTGAAACAAATCTTCTTTCGGTGCCATGTCAGGTCCCCCAACGTTGGGGATCACTGCAACAAAGGCATCTCTATCCTGCACCACTTGGAACAGGTTCTGAACTCTTGTTATTCCTGTCCACTCTTTGACGTTCCGCAGCCGGGACAGCTGCCTTCTACCAACTTCCCGACGTCCCTCTACTTTACCCATTATTATCAGTCGAAGGAGGTGGTATTTTTCTCCCCTTAGCACATGACCCAAATATGAGACCTTTATAATTTTCACACTCGACAACAGCTCTCTACTGGCTCTGACTCTCTGTAGTACGTCTGCATTACTGACCCTATCGGTCCACGCGTCCACGGTATACGGAAATAATGGATATGTATGTACATATATTTATGTTATATAATCGTGTTTACTATTAATAATTAATAATGGAGTTTTACAAAACTAATGCCTCAACCATCAAATTATCTGTTTATTTTTATTTTAATTTTCCGTATTTTCATATTTATTTCGATTCTTCTACATTCATACACCGCATTATTCACGCACGTCAATTTCTCAAGTTTTAAATGTGAATCTAAACACAACGTCTTTAATTAGTCATAAGCGCCGTATTATATTTTTTTATGATTTTAACTTTCCGTATTTTCATATTTTTCTCGCTTCTTCTAAATGCATACATTGTGTCGTTCACACACTTTTAAAGGCGAGAGAAACATTACGTCTTTAGCTAATAAATCAATTTGATCCATTTTTATATGATTTTAATTTTACTTATATTTTATTAGAGTATACATTTTAAATAACAGTTTATGCAGAATTAGTAAAAAAAAAACTTAAATAAATAAAAATATATTGTTTCTGGCTAAAATCGAATGTAACGGTATTCTACCTTAGAAAATACCGGTCTCACGAAATTGCAAAATTGAATGAAATACCGGTATTCGGTTTACTTATGTACCGGTATTAAAATAACTTATCATATCATTGGAGAGAAAATTTTCACCTTGCTGGGACATGTCTAATTTACTATTACTAACTATTCAACGTGGGGGAGTAAGGGGGATCTTATTGACTATTCGAGCGGTGCATGGCCATCACCGTGGTGATGGCCAGGCTACGCTGGAGGATTGATCTGATCCCAAGTACCTATCCACACCTCCTCGACTTTGGTCTCCCCTGGAAACTATGTGAAATGCATAGGCTAACGTGGAAGGACACCTCGCCAACCCGTCTGGCAAGCGTGGCGTTGTAATGCCAACCACCCCCCGTATGAGATGTCATACATGGAGAAGTATAGGGAAGGCCTATGTCCAGCAGTGGACGACAACGGCTGTTAAAGAAGAAGAAGAAGAACTAATCAACACGCCGTTTCCTCGAAAGAAAAGACTCTCGATTCCACTACATTCATACATCTTGTAATGCACGTACGTCAATTTCTCCGACTCTTCAGGTAGCCAACATTCAATTTATGATTGATTTTTCTCGGTCTTCGTCTAATTCTTGTTCCATTTACATTCTAAAAAATATATTTTGCGCTCACGAAACTTGAAATCGGCTGGCTATTGCGTTCTTACTTTGACCATGGACGACTCTTTTGTGGTACTACAATCCTACGATACGATTCCGAAGTTAAATTTCTATGTAGTGGGCTTCTCTTGTTAATTAAAAATATACTGAAAATCTTCTAAATTAAATTATTATTTTATCCGATGTCAGGGAACCTCCATGATCAAGTTTAAGGCGCTAGATCCTTGTTGACATACAAGGCCTTACATACGTCCATCACTTCGAGCCTTTCTAGAGATTACGGAACGTAAATTCTGTATTAATGCGTGATTTTTGACACGTAAAATCATCTACCCGTTTCTTCGAAATATTCACCATACATAAATTAAATTGATTATGGTCTTTATAACTACACTTTCTCACTAACAAGCGGGTATCGTATGATATGGTATGGGTTTTTCCCTGTAATGAATCATACAGCATATATTTAATTCAGTAGCATGTATTTTATGTGATGTTGAAGACTTATGTTAGTGAGGTGGAGAAGATGAAGGCGCTTTTGGAGGGACATTGTTAAAAACGAAAACCCCAGCAGCACGAGGTTACCAGCCCGCCAGGATAATTGACATGAATGGAAACGTCTGTTTTCTAGAATGACATGTTTCGCTTTGCTAATTTATAAAATGTCACATTTGATAACTAAGCATTTAAGGAAGTCTGGTAATTAAGCCGATTTTCATGTCTTTTTTGGAGGGCGTTTTATTGTAGGAAAATAAAAATGAATCGTTTTGGATTTTAAGGATATTTTTATTTACATATTAAAGATACAAAAAAAATATGTTTTGAAAAAATTTAATAGTTTATTATTATTATTATTATTGATCGAAGTTGGCACCTCGAAAAAAAGCGCGTTGGTGGCCCCGGGTGATTTTGGCTGAAATCAAAAATTCTTGAAAATTCTTAATCTAATGACATGTCATTCTGGTCGGAACTACAGAAGTTAAATTTCATGGATAAATAACAAAAAGGCGGACTTTGAAAAAAAAGTCAGCAAAGAAGGGGTTGTAAAATAAAATGTTAGGGGTGAAAAAATGTCTCGGTAGTTCCGACGAGAATTTCTTTAGAAGAGAAGTCTTTAGATTAAGAATTTTCAAAAAAAAAATATTTCAGATAACATCAAGAGCCAATATCACCGGGGCCACCCACGCGCTTTTTTTTCGAGGTGCCAACTTCGATCAACAATAATAATAATAATAAACTATTAAATTTTTTCAAAAAAAAATAATTCTGTATCTCTAATATGTAAATAAAAACATCCTAAATTTCAAAAACGATTCATTTTTAATTTCCTACAAAAAAACGCCCTCTAAAAAAGACATGAAAATCGGCTCAAGTTACCAAATAAATGCTCTTCTTATTTATTATATTATACACATTATAGTGACGTTAAATTTTAGAAACTTCTAAAGACTGCACTGTTCGGTCAGTCATTTCCTAGTGCGCCCTTGGAGTAATTAATTTTACAAAATGGCGCACTTCAAATATCTTCTTCCTTATTGTAGACTTATGTGGTCTGTTTTCCAGAGTGTTGCTCCTCCTGTGAGGTTTCATCTTTTAGGAGGTCTTCCACGAGGACGAGTCCCATGAGGTTGATTATGCAATGCAATATAGAGGAGTCTGGTGGTGTCCATTCTTTGAACATGACCTTACCAGTCCCTTTTTCGCTGTCTGTTCCATCTTACAATAGCCTCAACCTCACATATCTATCTTATTCGGGTGTTCCTCACGCGATCCCTCAGTGTCTTGCCTGCTATAGTCCTCAGTGTCTTCATCTCGAAAGTCCTCAAAACTTGTTTGGTCCTTACTGTGTCTGCCCTTGCTTCGACGCCATATGTTATTATTGGTCTTACGCATGCTTTATAGATTCTCATCTTACTCTTAATGGCCATGTCTTTGTTTTTCCATATTGTGGATTTTAGAGCCCCAGAGATTGCAGCTGCCTTGTTTACTTGGGCTTGTATTTCTTCTCGCAGATCAGCTCCCCCCACCAGGTCTATTCCTAGATACTTGAAGGTCCTGACCTGTTCTATGGGTTGATTTTCTATAACCTGGTTACATGTTTTGGGTGTTTTGGAAAAGGACATACTCGTACACTTTGTTTTTGCTATATAATAATAAAATAATAATTAACTAATAAATAACTATAATTATAATATATGGAAGAAAGTTCTTGTCATCTCGTTAATTTGGACAGCTAGGATATCTCTCTATCCATGCGACTATCAAAGCTGTGAATTTGTTTTGTTAAGAAAATCATTTTTCTTTGTGACAACGGTACGTTTGCTTTTTCATATCTCTTCTTTCACTTGCATTGTGGTGTAAGGTTTTGCAGACCTCAGTTTTAGTAACCCTTCACGTGGAGGCAGCGTTTCTTGCCCCCCATGCCTTGTGAAAATGAGTTGAACCGTTTCTTGAATAATTATCAGTCTACACAAACATGGCACGGTTATTAGTGTCTAGTATCTATGCCAACGAGAATGTTAGAATGTCTTCTTCAGAATCGAACCCGATACACTCGAGTTAACAGTGGTTAGCACGCAACTTATGCAATCTCCTCCAAGAACACAAATTCCGCACTTGCAGTGGAACTACATATCAAAACATTTTTGCTAAATAACTGTGTTCTTTAACCCCTTAATGACTACACCCAAACAAACAAACAAACCATCACGCCGTTTCCCCGCAGGGATAGGCAGAGAGAATGGACTGCCACACTACCCTATCCTGGCAACCTCTCTAGCTTCCTCCACATTCATACAACGAGTCATACACGCACGTCGATTCCTCCGACTTCTAACATGACCAACCTTTAAAATTGGATTAATTTGGTCATGCCATGTTTTCAACTTTTTGTGTACAACTTTTTAAACATTCTACTCTTATCCATACTTTCCATATGTCCAAACCATCTCAAGGATCTTTTTTTAATTTTATCCATGATGCAGTCATCTGCCTTACATTTCTTTCTTATTTCATCGTTCGGTATTCTATCATACAACGTTTTCCCACACATTCTTCTTAGTGATCTCATTTCTACGGCGTTTATCCTGCTTTCATTCTTCTTTTGCCAGTTTCAAGCTTCCTTCACTAACATCAGTGACATAAATTTCACTGCTAGGGCATTATCAAATTAAAATTACTCAATGTATTTGATACATTGTTTTTACGTGAGAAGACCCAATTTCAAATCGTTTAACAGAATGCCAACATTAAAATGTCTTCGCTAACGAGGAAGTAAGATGAAAAGACCAAATTCGGTAGCATTGTTCCCAAGTATCTTTGTGTAATATTTTATAATGCGTATGCGATTGTCCAATTACTTAATTACACTGTACCACAAATTTAGTTCCGAAAAAAACACGTAATTTGTTACAAAACCATGAATTCGGAATAAAAATAAAATATATCCAAGTTTCCCAACAATGGCGCCGACGAACCAAGAAAGTTTAAACTACCTGTCCCGAACGGTTCAATATTTACATTTTTAACCAAAAATTTAATAAAAAAGTAAAATTATTATTATGTGTTAAAATAAACAGTAATACATTTATTTTGACCTTTTTACTCGTGTGTAAATTTTGGCAGGCGATTTCGTTGCTAGTGACGCGGCGCAGGCAGGCAACATTCGAAAGTGTGTCAGTTGCAGTGAGAGTCGGTCGACGCGGGACAGGGATGGCGATATGCAAAGGAGCGGCGGCCAGAGCGGGTGAGACGCGTGTATCCACGTGCGAAAGTGAAGAGACGAAATTAGAAGGATACGGCTATACGGAAAGCGCGCGCGCGTGAACGGGACGGAGGGATGCGAGCTCGGCGGGAAATCCTCGCGCGCGAGAAGGAAGTAAAGAAAATTTTTGTGATGTATTGTTTCAGGCCGGTGGAAAGAGATGGAACTAATAAATAATATTTAGCATCTTCCGTATTACGCAAAATTCGTAGTTCAAATTTTGTTTTCATATTTGGAACACGGTTGTTATTTACTAACTAACTAACTAACCATCACACCGTTTCTCGTAGGGTTAGACAGAGAGAATTGATTGCCACACTGTTCTGTCCTGACATACCTCTCTAGCTTCCTCTACATTCACACATCGTAACATGCGCGCTCATCGATTTTTAGTATTTGATTTGGCCAAGCCATGCTTGCCTTGGTCTTCCACGGTTTCAATTTCCACTCACACAGCTTTTATACAACATTTTAACTATTCTTCTCTCGTCCATTTGTTCCATATGTCCAAACCATCTCATGCATCCTTTTTTAATTTGACTTATGATGCAAACATCTGCATTACATTTCATCCTTAATTCGCATGGTACGGTGTATGAATGTAGAGGAAGCCCGAGAGGTATGCCAGGACAAAGCATTGTGGCGATCCATTCTCTCTGCCTACCCCTCCGGGGAAATGGCGTGATGGTTAGTTAGTTAGTTATTTACAGATCATTACAGAGTTCTTCGCAGTAACTCACTTCTACGGCATTTAAGAAACGTTGGCACTAGAACTCCATTACGTACTTCCATATTTCTTCCTTATTTCGTCGTTCTGTATTCAATCATATATCGAAAGAAGGATGAAAGTAGAATAAATGCAGTAGAAATGAGATCTCTTAGACGAATGTGTGTATACTGTGTGTATGATAGAGTGTCAAATGAAAATATAAGAAGTGAATACGGTGCGAATGATGGTGTTGTGAACAAAATAATGAAAGGATCATTAAGATGGTTTGGACACATGGAAAGAATGAATGAAGAAAAAATGGTAAAAAAATATATGTTAACGATGTAAATGGAACCAGAAATAGAGGAAGACCGAGGATCGAATAAATCAAATATTGAATGTTGGCCATGTGAGGAGTCAGAGAAATCGACGCGCGTGCATGACACGATGTATAAATGTTGAGGAAGCGAGAGAAATATGTCAGGAAAGAAAAGTGTGGCAGTCCATTCTTTCTGCCTACTCCTTCGGGGAGACGGCGTGATGGTTAGTTGGTTTTTCGAATTATCATATTTCTGCCTTTAATCAGAACGCTAAGAAAAACTTCTTCTTCTTCTTCTTCACTTTTGGTAGACTCAATAATCTGTTATTTCAGGCGGGTCCCCTTGAGACACTGAACTCCAGCTTTCTCTCCACCATTTCGGGGGTCTTCCTGGTCGGTGTTGTCCGTTTGGCGTTCCGTGGAGAGCTATGTGTGGTATCCTATTTGAGCTCATTCTTTCTACATGTTGATGCCAGTATCGCCGTCTTTGACGTCCCCATCTGACCACATCTTCGACTTCGCAGATTTCTCAACTTGACACAATCAAATCCATTGAATTTAAAACAATTAGAAAAATCTACCGACTTGCATAACTTGTTTTATATATGGTATTTCTTTGATGGTCTTTCACTCTTCACGTATCTTAACATGGCTTTCAAATGAAATCTTCGAAATGTCAAATTTATTAGTGCCAAGATTTGAGAATTTCATACTTGAAAAGCGTCCAGAGCGAGAAAAAGGTCGAATTTACATATTATTAAAAGAGTCAACATTCAAGAAGTACTCAAGCGTGGAGAGAACAAACGAAAACGAAAGTTTTGTTGAATTTGCGCGCTCTTTTAGTATACGAATTCAAATTTGGAATTAATTATACAGGAACTTTTGCGGACACGCTCTTATTTATTGGGTGCATAATTGAACCTTTATTGTGGCGTTCGAAATTCAGGTATACGATTCAATTAAACGTCAATTCGAAGCAATTTAAAATTTCCATGGAAAGTGTATGTTTTTTTATATTATTTTAGGCTGTCGGGTGACATAACATTATGCATGTATGTAAGTAGGTTTGAGGAAATAAAGTTTGAACGTTTTAATGAGTTTTTATGTAATATATATTATATTTTACGTAAATTTAAATGGTTGTTACATTTGAAATTTCTCACTTGTGTATATATTTAAAATAAATTAGATTTATTGTAAACGACAAGCATGTAATGCTTATGTTATTATACAAATAAAAGAAATTTAATATAATATCAATTTTAAATTTATTTCATACTTTTTTGTGAATGTATACTTATACTTGTATACGAATACTGGATTTCACCCATGGTGGGTGATTAATTCATGAAATTTAATTTTATATCAATAGAGACGAAGATGCAATTAGAAGATGTAATACAAAAGATTAACATATGTAATCAAATCTACATAGATGGCGTATTGAAACTGACATGTGAGGATAAGCATAGATTTGTAACATACGAGTATATACAACCTCCAAAAATTTGTCTTACACGGTCATGAAGAAAATATGTGGAATGGGGAATGTTGTAATTACATAAAGCGTGCGCTTAACCCAACCAATGACAGGTCATAAGTCCTGTAAAAAACTTGATCAACCATATTCAGTTTCATACTTGTTTTACCACACAAAAAACCGAAATAATTAAATTGGTCAAAACTTATTAATGTTTTTTTTCAAATGAATAAAAACGTCTGTTTTCTAGAAGTTTTATTATAAATAACTAACTAACTAACCATCACGCCATCTCCCGGGAGGGGTAGGCAGAGAGGATGGATCGCCACAATGCTCTGTCCTGGCATACCTATCGGGCTTCCTCTACATTCATACATCGTACCATGCACGCTCGTCGATTATTCCGACTTCGAATGTGACCGCTTTTAGTAATTGATTAATTTGGTCATGCCATGTTTTCCTCGGACGTCCTCGGCTTCTTTTTCCACTCACGCTGCTTGTGTACAACTTTTTTATTGGAATGACATGTTTCGCTTTATTCGCTGAGGCATTATCAAAATCAAAACACACGTTTTCATTGTATTAATTATTTATTATGGAGTATATAATAAATAACATTAAAATTATTTATTTAAATTAATGCAATGATATGTGAATTATTTATACTGCATTTATTATACTTTCATTCTTATTTTGCCAGTTCTATGCTTCACTTACACATAAGGGACAGTTCAAGAACACTATTGTGCACTGCATCTTAGTTTTCTGATAGACATTTTAGAAATCAATAGGCCCAAATATTACACCCCTGACCAAGTAGTTCTTAATGACCAAATGTTGTTTGCTTACTCAACTTTGTTATACCCAATATAAACAAATAAAAAATATTCCTGGAATCGATAACTGCAAAACAATTGTTTTCTTATGATTCCAGATTGCAGCTCTAATGGATGGAAAAACCCAAATAAGGCGACGCCAACCTAATGGACCAAGATATACTCGTATAACATATTATATTTAAATTCAGTAATAATAAAAACGTAAATACCAATTCTTCAAACATTATACATAAATATGTCAGCTATATTAATATATAATGTTTGAATAACCGGGTAGTGGTCTAGGGGATAGAACGCTTGGCCCCTGATCCAGGGGGCATGGGTTCAAGCCTAGACACGACCAGGTTCCTTCTTCATAATAATGAGCTATTTTCTGCTCACATTGAAGATTGTAAAATAAATTCTAATATCATTGATATAAATCCTTGATGTTAGTCTTTTAAAAAATAATATTAATATAAATTTAAATTCAGTAAATTTTAAATAATTATTTTTGTGTTGAATCATGTTTACCACCTCTGATCTGTATGTATATAAAGGACTCAGTTTGCACTAATGTCACCAGTTTGTCGATGCCAGAGAGCCTGGCGAAACCAGTCGTTGTCGAAATAAAGACAAAAGTGGAAGGAGTTATAAAATCTCGTTTTATTAAAAAAAATGGATAGGATTTTGTTTGCGATGACAACTTTAAGTGCACCCTTTACTTTGTTATCTGCCCTAACCCTTCTATCAAAAACTTTAAAACTGTGGAATTCCATTGTCAAATTGAAAAGATATTAAATGGACGAAAATATTTAATCACGTAAGTGGATGCGTATACCCTGGACAGCAAGAAGAACAAACCAGTCTATCATTGACCAGCTGGGTATCAGGGCAAGACTCTCACGGATGTGCTTTCAGAGAAACATTTTGGACCTAGCCCGGAGAGATCAGGATAACCTTGAAAAGTTCATCATCATTGGCAAAGTGGAGGAAGGCGACAAGGAGGACCATCGGGCTGTTGTTCCGATCAAATCAGGAATCTAACTGGTCTCTCATTAGCTGCAGCCTGGAGACTGACGGATAACAGGAGCGCATGGCGTTCCATGGTCAATAGTTTACAGATTGGACACGACTCTCAATCACGAGGAATACGACTGAGAAGAAGAGAAGAAGTGGATTTCAAGTCTTTAAAATCCCCACAAATAACTTTAAGGAACGTTCCAAGATCAAAAAGAAAGAATTCAAGATAAAGATAGAAGCGAGATTAAGCGAGGGAAAGAACTGTTGATATAATAATATCGTGTGCAGATAGTAAAAGTGGTCCAAGCTGTGATGCAAGACCCCAAGTGGGTCAACAGATGGCGCCTGCATCTCGGAAATGGCGGAAGCTGGGTCCACCGGCTATACAAAACATCTCCCAGATTAATTTTAGATTCTTAAATATATTAATACACCGCTGAATTCTGTTTTAAAAAAGCGCTTATATCCGGATTTTAAAAAATTCTCTCAATATTTGTTAAGATACTTCTCAAATGATATAATTTCAAGATTGTTGATGGAATTTTATTTTAAATAATAATTTAAAAAAACATGAAGGTGTCGACAGACCGATCCAGTTTACCAGTCTGTCAATACCAGCCAGCATGGAGAAACCGGTCGCTGTCTATTTTCTAGAAATTTTATTGTATTTTATGTTTCGCCCTTCTAAGGCATTACCAAATGTTGTAATTAATTGCATTATCAATAAGCATTTGAGCCTTAGAAGGGCGAAACATGTCATTTCAATAAAATATAATAAAACTTCTAGAAAACTGACGTTTTCATTCGTATTAATAAATGATTTAATATGGAGTTTTACATCAATGTTCAATAGACAATAAATAAGTTATTATATAGTTTTAAGCATAACACCATCATAAAGAATGTTCTATTGTCACGTAAACGTTAACATAAATAAAATATTTTTAACGTTCACTTGACGTGATAAATAAATTAATACGAATGAAAACGTCAGTTTTCTAGAAGTTTTATTGACATGTTAAATGACATGTTTCCCCCTTCTAAGGCATTATCAAATGTTGTAATTAATTGCATTATCAATAAACATTTGATAATGTCTTAGAAGGTCAAAACATGTCATTCCCATAAAATATACCTAATAAAACTTCTAGAAAACGGACATTTTCATAACTAACTAACTAACTAACCATCACGCCGTCTCCCCGAAAGGGTAGGCAGAAAGAATGGACTGTCACACTTTTACTGATGCGGCACTCCATCCTTCTCTTTTCGCCCCGCGGGAGACGCGGTGTGATGGGTTGCGAACCTCATCGCCACCAATAGGCATCTCCCGCGCACACTTCTATCGTCCAACACCCACAAAATAAATCTAAAATACAATGATATAAAATAAAATAACAAAATAAAAATAATTTAACATAAAATGTTCTTTTTAGATGGTGCACATATTGTCTCTTTAATTTATGTTCCACGTATCCACTGTTTTTTAATTTAGCCCATAATGTAATAACACATAATGTTTTTTTTCGATGTTGCACATGTTGACATGGACGATCCGGACTTTTGTGTTAATTTAATTTATGTTACACGTATCCACCATTTTTTAAATTAGCTGTAATTAGGCACTTAACCAGCAAGACGTTTTCATTCGTATTAATTATTTAATATAGAGTTTTACATCATTGTTCAAGAAACAATAAATAAGTTATTATATATTATAGTTTTAAGCATAACACCATCATAAATAATGTCCTATTGTCACGTAAACGTTAATAATAAATAATTTTAATATATTCTCTTCTGGATTGTCAATAAACAAATTGAGAAGAAATGTCTGAGAAGATGCTTCCCCTTGAGATGTTACTCAAACCATAACACCATCTCTGGAAACGATACAGTATCCGTCAAACCTTCCAACAAAATTGAAACAATATTATTTAATCTTATTAACAGTAAATGGATGACATTCGGACGGCTTGACTACAGTGGATCAGTATTGCATTTGAACGGCCGTAACGTTGAAAGGGTGGAAAAATTTAAATACCTCGGCAGCATACTAACACAATCTCTTGACCCAGATGTAGAGATAAAATGCAGAATCGAGGAAGCAAGAGCTTCGTTTAATAAAATGAAATCACTCTTCTGCAATGATAACGTAAACTTGAAACTCCGCCAGAGAATGATCAAATGCTATGTGTGGTCTGTTTTATTGTACGGGTGTGAAACTTGGACCCTGAAAGTTAACTCAATGAACAGACTGGAAGCATTTGAAATGTGGCTCCATCGCCGAATGCTCAGAAGTTCCCTGGACAGACATGGTTACCAATACCGAAGTCCTGAGGCGAGCTAGAGTTGACAGGGAATTGTTATCAACTATCAAGGTTCGAAAGATCTCATATCTGGGTCATATACTGCGTGGGGAAAAGTACCACCTTCTCCAACTGATATTGGAGGGGGAAATTGAGGGACGCCGAGGGCCCGGAAGGAGACAAATGTCCTGGCTGCGAAACGTGAGGGAGTGGACCGGCATTCGAAGTGTTGAGGAGCTGTTCCGAGCGGCGCAGGACCGGGACAGGTTCGCCGAGGTTATCGCCAACGTTGGGGGGACCCGACAGGGCACTTGAAGAAGAAGAACCGTAACGGACGACATTCAATATTTGATTTATCTGATCGTGCACGTTTTCCTCTATTTCTAGTTCCATTTACATCGTTAACATATATTTTTTTACCATTCTTTCTTCATTCATTCTTTTCATGTTTCATTTCTTAAGATGGTTGGGACCCATGGAAAAACGTAGTACGATCAAATAAATCGAATATTGAATATCAGCCACGTGAGGCGTCGGAGAAATCGACGTGCGTGCATGACACGATGAATGACTGTTGAGGAATGTAGAGAAATGTGTCAGGAAAGAACAATGTGGCGGTCCATTATTTCTGCCTATCCCTTCGGAGAGACGGCGTGAGGTTAGGTAGTTAGTTCATATTAAATTTCTATCCAGTATCCTATAAATTAGTTTTTATCGTCAAATCATAAAAAAATTAGCAATTGCAGAATCTAATATTTGTTTGATAGTAAATAATTAACTGTCTTTGAGATACATCGCTTACTGAAGCTGTGCAATGATGCGTTAAAAATGGAATGACTTGAATTTAAAAAATTCAATTGTTTGAATGTGGAATGGAATGGAGTGCGCGCCGATCGTCTTGTGTCTCCGTGACGTCACGATGTCCCTTTGGACGATCGCATTTGGCGATAATTATTAGGTTAGTGGGTGACAGGCGAGTTTACAGCCAGTAGCTACCACAGGAGACTGCGGCCGGTCCTTGTGGGGTGTCCACGCGGTGACACCCTTTTGGGAATCACCATTTTTCTAACTAAAACATAGTATCTTGCTACGAGCTACGTGGCAGAGTGGCAAGTGCTGCGACTACCACATCGAAGGTCCGGATTCGATTCCCGGCGATGACAGTGTGATTTTCACTATCATTGATTTGTTGTAGAATTCACGTGATAATAAGATGGCGATAAATTAGACAGCTATAACCTTTTCATTGATTTGGCTCGCGCAGTAATGATGTAAAGAGCGATTCAACAAAACAATAATAATAACTTATAATTATGTATGTAGATTTTTAAATGTTTTCTTTTGGTCCAATCAATGCCTTATTGCATTTGTCAAAATGATGCCATCTTGTGATTTAATCTTCTTCTCCGGTCTCAATCTAATGATTATTCTGCAGCAAGGCGACGCATCTCCTCTTCCACTCCGCTCGGTCCTCGGCAACTCTCTTCAACTCCGCATAGGTGCAGCCCATATCTCGCCAAATCTGGACTAGGTGCTCCTGGCGAGTTCGTCCTCTGCCATTCAATCCCTCGACCATTCCCTCCAATAGGGGAGCACGGGTAGAACCATTTACCATATTACTGTGAAACACGATTCGAAACATGCTAAAACTTGACCAATGTGTTGCATACTCGTGCTCGTCCAGCACATCCAGTTGCCGCCTGAATCTCATCACGGGTTCACGTGCTGACAGTATCGCTCGCGCTTTTCGACGCTAATGTAAAATTTACTAACTTTTTATGAAGGGTTTGACACCTTGCTGTTTAGTTCTAAACAACGGAAAGTTACTCAAAACTAAGTACTAAATTATATAGTACCTAGAACTGTGTGTTTGTGGTGCATATTACACATAAATATTTTTTTGGAAATTATTTAACTTATTTTGGGTGCTTGGGGAGGACTGAACCAACTTCGATTGGGGAGGATTGAACCATGGTTCATTCCTAGCCCGCAGTCACTTTAATCTAAAATATTTATTTTATTATTTCTCTTTTGTGTGCAGGTAACAACAATGCCTCGAATTAATAAAATAAAAACAGAAAATTCAAGGACTACCGAAACTGAAATGAAAAATGCACTGAATTTAATAAAGGCAGGAAAGAGTTTACAGAAGTAGATTTCTTGTGCACTGTTACAGACAGAGTTATGCATATAGAAGAGTCCAACTAATCCGCAACTCATCACATCATTTCGTCTTTTCAAGCTGTCGGACAAAACGACATTGTTATCATAGCTGATCAGCCGTCATCATCTGGTATATTCGTTAGCCCTCAGAATTTAAAAGGCAGGAAAAAGGAGTGACATAAGAAAGGGAAGGAAAAAAAGTCGACCAATGATTGTTACGGATACTCCTGAAAAGGAGGAAATTATGAACAGGTCATGTAATGAAAAGCTGGCTAAAAAACCCAGAAATATTCATCAAGACTTGATGATCAGCGAAGATGAATAAGAAGAAGAACCAGTATTACAGGATTCATCAGATTCAGATTGTGAATTTGAAGACTTAATTATTCAAGAGTAAGTTAAAGTCTTAGTTAAATTTACTATTGCTAAAAAGTCTGATATACTCGTATACTATGTTGGGAAGGTATTAAGTTTTGATAATGTAAGACAAGAGATTACCATTAGTTTTCTGCGTAAAAGGGGTATTTTTTATGATGCCAGACATTCCTGATATTTCTACGGTAGCTCTAAATGATGTTAGATTGACACTTCCCCAGCCAAGGTATTCAGGCACAACAAAAAGACAACACTGCCATTACAAATTTCCGGTTCAATTTGATTGTATTAACGTTCGTTGATTTTTTGTCTTTTTTTATTACCTTCATTAATTTGTTATAATATTTTAATACTTATTTCTCTTCATTTTTACTTTGATTACATTAATTTTATATTACCTTGAGTGAAATAAATATTTAGTCTAAACATTGTTGTACTTTTAGCTGGTTTTATTTTAATAATACCACCATCATGTAAATGGTTCTACTCAAGCCACTAGTTGGTTCAATCCTACCCGTACACGGGTAGAAGTGAGCCAGTAGGTGTCTTGCTGTATTTACTCAAATTATAAAGAATTTAAACATATTAACAAATTTGTTTTATTACCATCACATAAACAATAAACTTAGCTAACATAGGGAGCTTACTCTGCTGGTTTATCTCGTTTCCTTTCCCCAGAACAACGGTTTTAAAAAAAAGTGGTTCACTCCTACCCGTGCTCCCCTACATCAAGCAGGAAACATTCGTGTCGCAACACATAACCAATCCATCTCGCGCGCCTCTCTGCTATTGCGTTCAACATGTGCCTGTTATCTTCAACTCTGCTGAGAACCTCCTCATTTGTAACGTGGTCCCTCCATGAAACATGGACAATTCGTCGGTAGGTCCACATTTCAAACGTCTCCAGCCTTTTTTGCGCTCTCTTTCCCCCAGGCACCAAGTCTGGCAGGCTTATAGTAAAAGACTCCACACCAATGTTTTTATTAGTTGTTTTTGGAGGTTTAGGTCTATGTTGTTGGACTCGAATATTTTAGCTTTCTTGTTGAAGGCAAGCTTAGCCTGGTGGATACGACTATCGATGTCTTTCTTCGATCGACCAACCGACGTGATTTAATAATTATTGAAATCATTTTCATTTCTAGTTGAAATTATGGTCACCCTGTGGTAAAGGGCGCCCAAATTGTAGATCTATTTGTGTTTAAGATATAGGTCGCACACGCTGGCCCTATGAACAACATTTACATAGTAAGTAACGGCGACTGTCTGCTACGCGCATTGAGGGAGCTCTATAATACACACACACACACATCATCTCGTGGACCACTCTCTATTGAAGGATCGAATTGATGAGTACTTCAGAAAAACATTATAATAGTTTAACGTCAGAATACAATTAATTAATACGAAAGAAAATGTATGTTTTGTAGAAGTTTTATTTTAATTGAGTTTCACAAAAATATTTGTAATCATTCTGGTAAATTCTCTAGCATATAGAATGGAATAATACTCCTGGCAGCTTCTAACAATACGTTAATAGGCGACAGTCTTCGCATTGTGTTAATAAGGTAGTTTGCTAAATGCTGAAAATCATTCTCCATAAATGGCGTTAGTGGGTGGATTATATAGGTTAATCTTGAAAAAAGATTCACAAGTGTAATCAAATCTACATAGATGGCCAATTAAAACTGACACGTGAAGATAGATATGGATTTGAAGTATATATACAGCTTCATCATCATAACAAAGGTGGAATGGGGAATGTTGTAATTACATAAAGCGTGCGCTTAACCCAACCAATGACAGGTCATATGTCCGTTAAACACCTTGATCATCCATATTCAGTTTCCAGTTTGCGTCTTCGTCTCTATTGAGTTACAATTCAATTTAAAGTAAATGACATGTTTGCCTTTCAATGGCATTATCAAATGTCATATAACAGACCTAGGGCTGATGTTAGGCATCAGGCATGCGATAGAGTCGGGTGGAGAAGGCTTCTTGAGGCCCTATGCACCACGGAGGTGACAGGACAAGCAGGAGAAGAAGATAGTTTATACTGGATTTTTTCAGAACACTTGAACCAGATCTTTTAGATGTTGTGAAATAGGAAAATCTTTTGGAACATCTTTTATAAGTCGTGCTGCCGCACTGAATCTGATAACGAACCACTCATTCAGTTTCTTGTCTCGCAGACGGACGTTCAACATCCTCCTATCCATTCTCCACTGGGTTACTCAGAGTTTCTGTACTTGTAACTATTCACAGGGTACGACTATGTGTGAAGTGTTCCAGAAGTGTTCTAAGGGGTTACAGGTTGCATAAAAAGAAAGTGTATATTTAATGAATCGTTAAAAATGAGCCAATTATTGGAAAACGTTTATGAAGTATGCAATTGGAAATTTATTTCTTAAAAATGAATGAATAATATTATCCAAATGTAAACCCCCGTGTTCGCGGCACTCATTTAGTCGAACAGTCAAATTTATTATGACGGCTCGGCAGACTGATAATCGACAGACTAATTAAAGGAACTGGCATAAGAAGGATGAAAGTAAAATAAATGCAGTAGAAATGAGATCTCTAAGACGAATGTGTGGTAAATCTGTATATATTGAGTGTCAAATGCAAGTATAAGAAGTGAATGCGGTGTGAATGAAAGTGTTATGAACAAAATAATGAAAGGGTACAGACCCTCCAGATGGATTGGCCAACATGGAAAGAATGTAGTAGGCAAAGAAGAAATTATTCCCGAGGGACCACATTGAGAGAATGGATCCAGCAAGAATTCCTAATATCGTGATGCAAGAGATTCCAGAGGGCCGTCGACCACCAGGACGACCACCAAAGACATGGAGAGAAGGCTGGTCGTCTTTATCACAGGAAGAAAGTTAATATCCTGCATAAACAGATTGCAAGATCTACAATCAGAAGAAGAAGAAGGAAATAATGAATGAAGAGAGAATGGTGAAGAAGGTATACAGGTATGTAAACGACGTGAACGGAGCTACAAGCCCGCTATATTTCCCGAAGGCCGAGGAAAACGTGGCACCATCAAATCAATCAAATATTGAATGTCGGTCGCGCGAGGAGTCGGAGAAATCGACGTGCGTGCATGACAAGATGTATGAATGTAGAGGAAGTGAGAGAAGTATGTCAGGACAGAACAGTGGGGCGATCCATTCCTTCTGCCTACTTCTCCGGGGAGACAGCGTGATGGTTAGTTAGTTAGTTATTTATCTATGACATGGATATTAACGCGTACTTCCACATTTGCACCCGGATTCCAAATAAGAACTCGTAAAAATAACAAACAGTCCAGTTATGTCCAAATATTGAGTTCATTCTGTGGATTTATTTGAAAAGCGATATTAAAATATGGGTTCCAGAAAAGGAATTGATTTTTTTAGAGTTCTACAATACTTACTCATTTTATTTGAATCGAGTATTTTTTTACATTTCTCTCTCTCTCTGGTTTCAATCGTGGGATTGGTTTGCAGCAATTTCCTCTATTCTTCTTTTCCATTCTTCCCTGTCTTGTGCGGCTCTTTTGAAATCTGCATATGATGAGCAGCGCACGTCCACCAACAGGTCCTCCAGGTACTCTCGGCGTGGGCGTCCCCTAGAGTTTGTCCCCTCGGTCATACCCTCCATTATGGCATGCAAGAGACCTTCTTGTCGTATTGCATGGCCGATCTATCTTGCACGCCTTTCGGACAAGGTCCTGAGCAGGTGCCTTCCTGCTTCGATTCTTTGGAGAACCTCCTCATTTGTAATGTGGTCTCTCCAGGAAATTCCTTTTACATTTATACATATTTTATTAGTAACTTTCTGTGATGTATACGACGGATTTTGTAAACAAAAAAACCGTCTTTACCTACTGCCCTATTTTCTATTTATTTTAAGACTCCCTAGTATTTTTACTCCGATGTTCCGATGCGTTGTGGCCCTTAAGATAAACAGAATCCTATTGCATTCCTAAACCACATCAATCAATTAATTTAAACGATGTTTTTACGACAAATTCCTTTGCTATTTGAGAATATACATATTTAAGTCAACTTCAATGAAGAGAAAAGATAAATAATGATAATATTTCTAGGGAGGCTGTGAGTAGAAACATCTTAAGAAGTAATAATGAAATATGCATAAAATAAAGGCACTGTGGAATTCCATAGTAATATACGAGTACTTAGTAAATTTAAAATAACTATAAATAATGAAATTGGTTGAAAACGTAATTAATAATTAGATTCCTCTTTTTATTCTAACAAACTAACTAACTAACCATCACGCCGTCTCCCCGAAGGATAGGCAGAAAGAATGGACTGCCACACTTTTCTTTCCTGACATATTTATCTCGCTCACTCAACATTTATACATCGTGTCATGCACGTGCGTCGATTTCTCTGACTCCTCACATGGCCTCGTAGATAAACTCGTATATTACTATGGAAATCCAAAGGATCAGAGGCAAAGAGGCATCTTAAGAAGTAATAATGAAATACACATGAAATAAAACCGTATTAATTGTTTCGTAAACCATGATGCAAAACTCCATATTAAATATACAGTATAAATGTAAACCATGGAAATATCCACGTAAGGTATCTCACTTAGAGATCATATAGCCAACATGGAGATTAGAAGACGCACGAGCGTCACCGATAGGCTAACTTATGGTGCACATATTGAGAGGATTTGTGACACTGCACTGAGGATGTTGGGCTTCATCGTCCAGACCGGAAGAGTTTTCAGGGATCCTCGTGTGCTCTGAGTCCTATACAACGCATTGGTTCGGAGCAGACTCGAAAGCCGTTCTGTGATATGGAGTCCTCACGAGGCGAGATATTCCGTTATGCTGGAAAGGATTCAGAAAAAAATTCAGAGGTATATCTACATGAGGGAGTATGGTAGTTATCCGTGGCTCTATTCCACGGAATTTCTTTTGGGAATGGTTGGGGTCAACTCTCTGCAGCTTCGAAGAGATGCGCATCTCATAACCCATTTCCTTAGATTATTCTATATTATATATAGATATTTCGAGAACTCGGCCGTGCTGGAGGGTGTTGGTCTTTTTGTCCCTGTTAGATTTCTCCAACAGCGACAGTACAGATTGTTTTACCTACCGGCCGTCAGAACCAACCTGCCTCTGGTGACACCGGTAGGAAGAGCGATTAATCTGCTGAACGCGGTCTCCTCGGAGATCGACGTCTTTCATATTTGTGAAAGTGCGTTCAGAAGGCAAATACTCTTAATTCTGGAGAGTATCCTGTCTTCGTAATGTCGAACCATTTCTCATGCGTTTCTGGTAGTATACTATACCCAATATATTATTTTACATGTTCTCAATAGATGCCTAAAATTAATCTTGTAATGTCTAAATGAAATAAACTGATTTGATTTTGGATGTTATAATTTTGAGTGAAGCATTTATTTTATTTTGATTTTGAAAATTTGGTTTGGTTCGTGTGGTGCGGTGCTCCTGTAAATTTGGCGATATTTCGTGTATAAGTGAATTGTTTTGGTCAATTTAACTGTTGCCGCACTTTATAATAGATAATTGTGACACGTTATACGTTTGTACTGTTTTGCTGTTAAAATTATATTAGTTTTATCGTTTTTATAAAGAATTTTGACAGGTGTAAAAATAATTTTTTCATTTGTTCCAATGACAATTTGAATAATTTCTTCAATATTATTAAAGTTCTTGCTGGCTGTGCCTAATTACAGCTAATTTAAAAAAAACGGTGGATACGTGTAACATAAATTAAATAAACACAAAAGTCCGGATCGTCCATGTCAACATGTGCAACATCGAAAAAAACATTACACTATGTGCTAAATTAAAAAAACCGTGGATTCGTGGAACATAAATTAAATAGACAATATGTGCACCATCTAAAAAGAAAATTTTGTGTTAAATTATTATTATTTTGTTATTTTATTTTATATCATTGTATTTTATATTATTTGTTTTAGATTTTTTTTTGTGGGTGTTGGACGATCGAAGTGTGCGCGGGAGATGCCTATTGGTAGCGATGAGGTTCGCAACCCATCACACCGCGTCTCCCGCGGGGCGAAAAGAGAAGGATGGAGTGCCGCATCAGTAAAAGTGTGACAGTCCGTTCTTTCTGCCTACCCTTTCGGGGAGACGGCGTGATGGTTAGTTAGTTAGTTAGCATTTATTATTTGGGTCATGTGTTTAGAGGAGAAAGATACCACCTCCTTCAGCAGATAATCATGGATAAAATAGAGGGACGTCGAGAAAAAAAGTGGACACAAATGAGTAGAGTTGAACACCTGTTACAAGTGGCGCAGGACAGAGATGCTTTCGTAACAGTGGTCGCCATCGTTGGAGTTGTATGTAATTATGTTATCATCATGAACTCATCAATATTTAACAACTAAAATGCCTAATTTAAGGAAGAATTGCATTATGTTATGTAAGCGTAACTTGGATGAAGTGATTCAGAAACAACAAATCTAACCGTTCCGTATGACACTCACACGCACTTTACGCGCACAAAACCACGTGCGCATGTGCGTGATGCGTTTATTATTGCGCTAGGAAGGGGAGGAGTTCGCAGATTTAATATGAGTATTCGAGTAACTCATAAAATAAAATAAAAAGAATTTTTATACTTTCGTATGAAGAACTTAATTTGTGGTGCGAATACTTTTATTCATTTTGAAACCTTTTTCTTTGTTGAATCCTACCGGTTTCGATCCAAAAGAGACAGTCTCTTTGGTAACCCTGACGAAGCTCTTGGGAGAGCGAAACCGGTTGGTTTTAACAAAAAATACTGTGGTATGATATTTAATAAAAGTGTGTTAATATAATTTATAATTTTTTTTGTTACCTGTTAAGCTACATCAAAAATATATTTTTATTAAATAAATAAATAGCTTTAAAAGTTTTTTTTATAAACTACTTTATTTTGTATACAAATTTAAAGTCTTTTATTTACTTCTAAACTTAAATGTGATCAGTTATGACAGATGTTCAAAATATAATAATATATATGGTATTTAAACGTTATCCTGTCCGAACTTTGGCTTGTCTGCTAAAAGCTGGTTCAGCAAACGTTTTTTCAATATTCGTATTTTCGATAAACTATATATAATACTAAGTAATAAACTTTATACTCAATACGTATACAATTTTAATACATGCCATACATGGAATATCTAAATACATCGAACAGAATTTTAAATCTACGCCACGCTACAACGCAAGTGATTTACGCATGCTTAAACACAGTATTCGACATCAGCGCCATCTATGGTTAACACTTATAACTAAATAATATTCGCAGAATGTCCTTTGTGCGTATTGTCAGTTGATCTTACTGATAGTTTAAGTAACATTTAGTTATGTAAAAAAACGATTTTCTATTTATTTCTAGTGTAATGTTAATTTCTCTGTAATCTTATAACCGATGTTTATTTTAGAAACCTCGTTTGAAAGATAATAATAGGTAGATGTTTTTCAAATAATCTGCCAGAAAAATTTAAAAGCGTTTTTTTTTTTTTTTTTTCGGTCTGGTATTTCTTAATGTGGACATATTGTTTTTAATTTCCGTCTGGTATTTCTTAATGTGGACATATTGTTTTAGTTATTGTATTGATAATGAATGCCTGTTATGTTTACTAATTAAGAAAATAATAATAACACGTAATTAAACACTTTTTGTACTTGGTATACAACCACTTTATTTGTGAGGATCAGGGCCTACCGGTTTCGCTCTATGCGAGATTCTTCAGGGCTTTACATTAGTATGTGTAAAGCCCTGAAGAAGCTCGCATAGAGCGAAACCGGTAGGCCCTGATCCTCACAAATAAAGTGGTTGTATACCAAGTATCGGTTGGATCGGTCACATCATGAGACGGAACCCAGCCTGCATCGCTCAGGGCGCACTAGACTGGTCCCCTATGAGGGGAAAGAGAAAGCGAGGTAGACCATAGCCACCTGGAGAAGAACCCTGCAGGACGAGGTTAAGGCAGCAGGCCTCACTTGGGATGATGTTAGGCATCAGGCATGCGATAGAGTCGAGTGGAGAAGATTCCTTGAGGCCCTATGCACCACGGAGGTGTGACAGGACAAAAAGAAGAAGAAGATACCAAGTACAAAAAGTGTTTAATTACGTGTTAAATATGTCCAACCACCAAGTAATGGCGTCTTATCAAAAAAAAAAAGATAAAAATAATATTTTGATTATGACAAAAAAAAAAAATTTTTTTTTTTAAACCACCTGACCCCGATAAATTAAAAAAAAATTACATAATGCCTTACATGACATAATTCATCGGAAATAACCTTCCCTACAACTTTCTACGAAGAATGTATTCGATAACAATAATCGAATATTCTACAGTAGATATTCGATTTGGTATGCACATCACTAGAGTAGGCAGACCGAATCATGCAGATATTTACATACTCGTATTGTGTACACGTAACGATATCGTCTGTGGGGCAGTAGAATGGTTTCCACACACTGTTTGTCGTGTCAACAAGCCGACTCTGATAACAGATTTTCGGGACACTTGTCAAATGTTGATACGACGAATGCATTTGTGATTGTAATATATGTCATTTATTTATTTTATAATGATAATGTATTTTTAAATTTCGCCGTTATGTTAAATTAATTACCTCAAAGGTGGACCAGGAAAAGTTCGAACAGTATTTGGATGTCTTTTTCTTTTTTATATACTTTGTATATACAGTAGCTGAGTTCGTGTATTTAGGTAGTATGTTTACAAGAGATGGGCGAGTGGAGAGGAATATTTAAAGAAGGGTTGGGGCAGGCAACAAAGTGAATGGTGCACTTAAAGCTGTCATCGCAAACAAAAACCTATCCAAAAAAGCTAGAATGGCAGTGCACAATGGTGTTCTTCTATCGACCCTTATGTATGGAATCGAAGGCAAAAGAATAAATGAAAATATAAGAAGTGAATGCGGTGCGAATGATGGTGTCATGAACAAAATAATGAAAGGATCATTAAGATGGTTTGGACATATGGATAGAATGAATGAAGAAAGAATGGTAAAAAAAATATATGTTAATGATGTAAATGGAACCAGAAATAGAGGAAGACCGAGGAAAACGTAATAAATCAAATATTGAATGTCGGCCATGTGAGGAGTCAGAGAAATCGACGCGCGTGCATGACACGATGTATGATGTTGAGGAAGCGAGAGAAATATGTCAGGAAAGAAAAGTGTGGCAGTCCATTCTTTCTGCCTACCCCTTCGGGGAGACGGCGTGATAGTTAGTTAGTTAGTTTGTATTTATAACACTAACTTAATTTTTTTTTAATTAAATATCAGACATGTTTCGGGCAACCCGTCCTTCCTCAGTGATATTATAAAGATAAATATTTAAAATTGTTTACAAATATGATCAGTTTTTAAATTTTAAAATAATAATTCAATGTTCTTATTGGGTTTCAGGTTATTACTTACAAACAAAGGAAATAAATCAAAGATTGGACTTGACGTTAATATTATTTTGATTATTTATAATATTTTCTAGCTTTTTATTATTATCTATTTTATATTCGATTTTATTTATTCTAGCTTTTTTGGATAGGTTTTTGTTTGCGATGACAACTTTAAGTGCACCATTCACTTTGTTGCCTGCCCCAACCCTTCTTTCAATATCCCTCTCCACTCGCCCATCTCTTGTCAAAATACTACCTAAATACACGAACTCATCTACTTGCTACAAATTTTCACCATTCACGCTAATGTTGCAGACTGTCATGGTTTCTTCCTTTTCAAAAATCATTACCTTGGACTTATTAACATTCATCATCAGATCATTTCGCATGCATACCTCATCCATACAATTCACCAGGACTTGTAGTTCATGCTCGTTGTCTGCAAGTAGGACAGCGTCATCCGCATACAAGAGACAGCTTACTGACACTCCGCTATTTTGGCACCTACATCCAACCCTTTCAGCTCTTTCATACATTTGTCCATAAATTAAAAAAACGATCCCTGAGATGGTTTGAATAAGTAAGAATTTTCTTGGATGTTAATTATTAATATTTATGTGTAGTACGAGTATGTTTATAATTTAAACTTTGTATCAATACAGAGTTGTTTATTTACTGTTTTGATAAGCGATAGAGATAATTTTGACGATTTACGTACAGATAAAGCGCAATTCAATCGTATTTAGCATTCCACGTAAGCAAATTTCCTTTTAGCCATGACATTCTTATCAAGGGGCATCAGATGACATCCAGTTTTCGTGTTAAGTAATAAATAATAAATATTACGTCGCTTCATATTCGCTGCTTAAGCAACAGCTGATGTCTGTTTATTACACACATATTTTCAAGTCTACCCAAAAAAGCTAAAATGGCAGATCACAATGGTGTTCTTGTGCGGACCCTTATTTGTATAAGTTAATCATAAAATTGTAAAAGAAAAATAAATGCAGTAGAAATGAGATATCTTACAAGAATGTGTGGTAAATATGTATATGATAGAGTGTCAACAGCAAATAAAAGAAATGAATGAAGTGCAAATAAAAGTAATATTTATTTATTTATTTATTAAGGATACAGCGATATTAATAACATATGTATAATAAAACATTTAGAATAATTAAAGTAGGGCCAATTACATGATACCACAAATATAAAATAATAGTTAACAGTTAACAAATGACAGTGTGAAACGAGATTGAAGTTAAACTAAGATAAAATGAGGCTTGACATAGTATTTAAGAGTTAAAATACTAGTAGTACTGGAAATAAAAAATTTAATTAGGATAAATAACAAAGTAATATATTATAATATCATGTAACATCGTCAACGCCGAAATGTTGCTCCGATCATTTTTTTCAATTTTCGTTAGTTCAAATGGAAAACATCAATGTCTCCAAAATGCTTATTGAAGTTGTCACAGATAAGATTACGACTGCATTAATTAATAAACAAAAATGTTTTTAAAAAAAAAAACAATTTATGTCAGACATTTATCTTTTGATCGAATAGTTTGTATTCTATATTTAAACATTTGAAATCATTTTCAAAACAAAAGTTATAGGGCACTTTCCCTTTTCAATTAAAAAAAAACTCGTACTTTTGAACAGAAGCTCTTACTAGAAAGGAAATAAGCGTACGATGGTTTTAAGGTGAATGTCTATAGAAGAAAAAAGGTAATAAAAATGTGTAAATCTTAGATCGTATATATCAAAGAGCTCGAAACAATTATAGATTATCGGTAAACTACAAAAAAATCTAGAATTTAATTAAGTTTACAATAGGAAAAGCAAAAAATTACGTAATAAGCAATCGTGCGTACAATTGCGAAGAACGGAAGAAAATGAGAGTTGAGGCCGAATTATAAAATACGTCTTGAGTTAAGACTCAACCAAAGTTCAAGATAAGTCGATTTGAAGTCTGTGCAGTCAGAAAAATGTTTGTGTAAAGTATAAAAAAGTTATGTAATAAAACACAATGTGACATAATAAATGACAATCTTCGTGGCAGAGTGGCAAGAGCTATGACTGTCATACCGAAAGTCCCGGGTTTGATTCCCGGCGATAGCAGTGTGATTGTCACACAAAATAAATGGCGCCCTTAAGTCATCACTGCAAATAGAAACGTATTAATTTATTATCCACTTAAGCAAAGATGGCAGTACATAATGGAGTTTTCTATGTCTTTATTTAATTTTTAATTTGTTCATTTGCATTTGTATTAACAATCACTGTATGTTACCCTACAATAAATAAATAGAGTTTTAGTGCCAACCCTTATGTAAGGTGCTGGCAAAATAAGGATGGAAGTAGGGTAAGTGCTATAGAAATGATAAAATGATATATGATAGAATACCGAATGACGAAATAAGGAAGAAATGTATGGCAGATGATTTCGTCATAAGCATAATTAAAAAAAGGTCCCTGAGATGGTTGGGTCATATTGAACGAATGGATGAGAGAAAAATGGTTAACATGTTGTATACAAGCAATGTGAGTGGAATGAGAAGCCGTGGAAGACTAAGAAAAACATGGTATGACAAAATGAATCAAATACTAAGAGCATTCAGTCGCAATCGTATTCGATACCACATTCGATGTCGGAAAAATCGACGAGCGTGCATGTTACATTGTATTAATGTAGAGGATTCTCGAGAGGTATGTCGGGACAGAGCAGTGTGGTGGTCTATCCTCCCTGCCTATCCCTCCGTAGAAATGGGGTGATTGTTAGTTAGTTAGTTTATATTATTATTATTATTATTTTGTTGAATCGCTCTTTACATCATGACAGCATTAGCCAAATCGATGTAAAGGGTATAGCTATCATAGTGATTCTCGTGACATGTGATAGGTAGCTAATCTATCGCCATTTTATTGTCACGTGAATTCTACACCAGAATCGAACCCGGAACCTTCGGGGTGGCAGTCAATGCACTTAACACTCGGCCACGAAGATTTATAAGCCCAAGCTATTCTTAGAGAGATTTGTTTCTAAGCCCAAGTTATTCTAATTTTATTTTCTAAGCTCAAGCTATACTCAAGAAAGTTTATGACTCAAGATTGTTATTTTAATTCGGCCTTATTTCCGACTGTTCCACATATCGAGCGCCAGTCAGAAAGGGACACCGTGAATTAACACATTATACCCATTTTCCCGCCATTTTTCTCATGCATTCTCCCAAGATAAAGTCGGCTCGCCGTTACATAAGGCGGTGTAACAATGCGGTTATCTGTGAGATATCACGGCGAGCCGTTAATGATTGCGCTTTACAGAATTAAATAATTGTTGTATGTTAATTGGCCACGCTTCGTACAAAAAATAATGCAAAAAAGGAATCATTCAATGCATGGTTCTTGTGTACAAGAATGTAGCAAATTTTTATTTTATAACATACATATATTTATGCAAGAACAAAATAGAGTTATGAATAAAATAATTAAAGGAGAACTTCATCATCATCATCATCAGCCGTCTGTCATCCACTGCTGAATGTAGGCCTCTCCCAAAGCACGCCACCGCCCCCTATCCATTGCCGCTCCCATCCATCCATGTCCAGCAATCCTCTTCAGATCGTCGGTTCAGCAGGCAGGGAGACGTCGAGATGAAAAGTGGACAAGAAGACTGCTGACTTGGAGACCGTGGACGGCAAAGAGAAGTGCAGGGCGACCGCAACAAAGGTAGAAGGATGATCTGAACAGACACGTCGGAATAACCTGTATGCAGTCTGCACAGGACAGAGTGACATGGAAGCGAATGGAGGAGGCTTTTGTCCAGGAATGGACGAGAATTGGCTGAGGAAGAAGAAGAAGAAGGGGAAGGCAAAGGAGAAGATAAAAGTATGCACACGTCAGGAGAATGGATCCATCCAGACTCCCCTTCATTGTGTTACACGGCCAGGCCCATGGTATACGACCCCCGAGCAGACCACCAAAGAAATGGATTGACAGCTGGGAGTCGACTTCGCAGGAGGCCAATTCCTCTTAAGAAACAGGCCACTAGGCCTACACTAAGAATAAGAAGAGTTTTAAATCAACTAACTAACTAACTAACCATCACGCCGTCTCCCCGAAAGGGTAGGCAGAAAGAATGGACTGTCACACTTTTACTAATGCGGCACTCCATCCTTCTCTTTTCGCTCCGCGGGATACGCGGTGTGATGGGTTGCGAACCTCATCGCCACCAATAGGCATCTCCCGCGCACACTTCGATCGTCCAACACCCGCAAAATAAATCTAAAACAAATAATATAAAATACAATGATATAAAATAAAATAACAAAATAAAAATAATTTAACACAAAATGTTATTTTTAGATGGTGCACATATCGTCTATTTAATTTATGTTCCACGAATCCACCGTTTTTTTTAATTTAGCAAATAATGTTTTTTTTCGATGTTGCACATGTTGACATGGACGATCCGGACTTTTTTGTTTATTTAATTTATGTTACACGTATCCACCGTTTTTTAAATTAGCTGTAATTAGGCACTTAACCAGCAAGAACTTAAAAATAATATCGAATAAATTATTCAAATTGTCATTGTAACAAATGAAAAAAAATTTTTTACACCTGTCAAAATTCTTTATAAAAACGATAAAACTAATATAATTTTAACAGAATAACAATGTTTTATGGCCATAGGAAGTAAGTAAATAAGCACCTCGAGAACCCTAAAATATTCTTAAATATTCGCTAAACGCTGAAATATACTTTTATATTCCCTAATAACTAGGTCTAATGTGGATATATAGATCTCAAAACACTAACAAAAACGGCGTCTTTTTTCTCAACGGGTCAAAATTTTAAATCAATGTTCACAAAGACAAAAGCCATCTTAGTTTCAGTATCGAATAGCCAATCGACCGTAATTTTTGTCATCGGTAAGTGGTATCAATACGTATTTGTAAACAAAACTACCGTCTACCAGCCGAGCAATCTTACATTGTAGATTGCGAATAAGATAATCAAATTGTAATTTCTTTATTCTGTTAGGTTTTTTCCTTTTCACAAGTTAATTATCATCGACACGGTGGCTGGCCGTCGTGACGGCGGCTCGGTGTACGTGAAACGCACTGGAAAAATATTTTCCCAACCGGGTCGCCACGGCATATTATTGGCTTTATTTGCCGTAAAATGATAACCGAACATTGTAATGTAGATTCTGCAACACTTCTGTGACAAGAAAGATGACGGTATATAAGGAGTTTGATTTAAAACAATGTAAATATTATTTTAAATTTGATGACTAAAGCTCAGAATTGACATAAAAAGCATATTTTCCTCCTAGGCTTCGCTTTAAAAAAAGACGCCGTTTTTATAAGTGTTTTGAGATCTATATATCCACATTAGACCTTGTTATTAGGGAATATAAAAGTATATTTCAGCGTTTAGCGAATATTTAAGAATATTTTAGGGTTCTCGAGGTGCTTACTTACTTACTTCCTATGGCCATACAACTCTTGAAGAGTTTTAGCCTCCATGATGATTTTTCGTCAAGCTCCTCGCGTCTTCTTGCGTCTTTTGCTCCCAGCAGTCCGATTCGCCCAACCTAGCCAGGTCAGCCAGAACATTGTCCATTAGGCGCTGTCTAGGCCTTCCTAGAGGTCTTACTCCAGTCGGTCTAGACGCGTACAGGGTCTTGATTGCTCTGGTCTCTTCGGCTCGGCATACGTGCCCAATCCATGCTAGGCGACCGGCTCTCACGGTGCTCGTTATAAGGGGCTGCTGGGTCATCGTACGGATCTCTTGGTTGGTCCTATGCCTCCAAGTTCCCGCTGCAACACCGAGTCTGGGAGCTAGGTCCGAGGCTGGGTCTCGAGGTGAGAGCAATAAAATGGCATAATTTTGTCCATATTGTATGTAGTCTGTGTACCTCTTGACCCGGATGTAGAGATAAAATGCAGAATTGCCTCGCACTGGCAGAAGAAGAAGAAGAAGTTTATTAAATTACATGATTGGAATGAAATATGTCATTCCAGTATAAATATAATAAAACTTCTAGAAAACAGGCATTTTTATTCGTATTATTTATTTAATATGGGGTTTTTCATCATTGGATTATTCATCAAGAAAAAATAAATGATATTAAAATTTGTTTTCTGCTCGACCTATGATTTAGTGCAAATGACAGCATACTTGCTGAAGTCAATATGACAAGTATTGAGGCTGCCATTATTCAGAGACAACTGCGCTGGGCTGGTCACGTCGTCAGAATGCCTGAGACAAGACTCCCAAGGAAGATAATGTACTCTCAGCTTACCCAAGGGAAACGCTCACACGGTGATCAGAGGAAACGCTTTAAGGACTCCCTTAAAGGAAACCTACAAAATACTGGCATCGACTGTGATTCCTGGGAAAAGACTGCAGAAGACAGACCTAGGTGGAGAACAACAGTACATAAAGGCTCGCAAGACTTTGAAGCACAGCTCACAGACGACGTCTGGGAGACGGTGACGGCTCTATCACAAGAGCCTTCCCCTGCTGCAGATGCCCCAGAATTTGTGGGTCCAGGATCGGGCTCTTCAGTCACATGCAGACCCACAACCGTGAAGGACAGTCTTCCTCGGACACGAGGAATTATGTACTGCCATATTTGCTTTCCAGGCGTTATCAAATGTAGCTTAATTTGCTGCAAAAGCTATTAACGTTTTCACTCATTATGTGTGAAAGCGAAGCATGGAACTGGCAGAAGAAGGATGAGAGCAGAAAAAATGCGATAGATACGAGGTTCTTAAGACGTATGTGTGGTAGAAGGATGTTCGACAGAATCTCAAATGCTGATCGCTGCGAACATATGGAGCGCATGGATAGACAAATAATGATTAAGAAATTATACGTTAACGATGTAAATGGAGTACAGAGTTGGGGTAGACTCAAATTTTAAAGGTTGGTCATGTTAGAAGTCGAAAGAATTGACGTGTATGTATGACTCGTTGTATGAACGTGGATGAAGCTAGAGAGGTGTGTCTGGATAAAGTGGTGTGGCGATCCATTCTCACTGCCTTCCCATTCAGGAAAACGTAGTGATGGTTTGTTGTTGTTCATATTAATCTATATACTCGTATATATAAAACAAAGTGGTGTTAGTTACACCATTTTTAACTCAAGAACGGCTGGACCGATTCTGATGATCTTTGATGAAGATGATGAGTGCTAACAAAGATCTGTATGAACTGACATACCGCACTCTTCCTCGTGACTGATTTTAACAGTAAAATCATCGATACTAAAATATTTTTTTAAATCTCTTTTGTCGGAAACAGAATGGCCGCCTGTTTTGTAATTTGTCTTCAGAATGTGTATCGGCTGTCTTTCGATATTTGACACAATTTCAAAACGATTTGGATCAATTGATTGCAAATTCAAAGACATCACGAATCTGGGTGACATCTGAGTTGAATCATGACGAATCCAATTGTATTATTTTATAAATCTATTGAATATGAATGAGAAGGGGAGAAATTTGGCCTTCAAATAAATGCCTCAAAAACAAAATATATGGTTAGCGCGCGCGAGCAACATCCCCTTCAAAACATACAAATGGAACAACATATACACGAAGAGGTCCAGCATTTCACCTATCTGGGCTCAAACCTCAATTCCAAGAATAAGCTGGCAGAACTAGTAAATAGTAAATATTACTGCCGAAAACTTGTTTTGTTATAATTCCAGACATTTGCAGCTCAAAAATGCACTAATGGATGGAAAAACCAAAGAAGGGGACGCCAACCAAACGGATCATAATAAATAACATGTTATATTTAAATTCAGTAATATACAATAACAACAACAAACCATCACGCCTTATCTCCGCAGGGGTAGGCAGAGAGAATACACCGCCACACTACTTTATCCTGACATACTCTCTAGCTTCCTCTACATTCATACAGCGAGTGATACACGCACGTCGATTCTTCCGGCTTCTGACATGACCAACCTTTAAAAATTGGATTAATTTGGTCATGCCATCTTTTCCTCGGTCTACCTCGGCTCCGTACTCCATTTACATCGTTAACGTATACTTTTTTAATTATTCTTTCTTTACCCATGCTCTCCAATGTCCGAACCAACGCAGCGATTATTTAATAATTTTGTTTATAATACCTTCTTTCGCTCTACATTCCTTTCTAATACCAGCATTTGAGATTCTGTCGTACATCGTTCTACTACACGTAGGTACGTCTTAGGGACCTCATCTCTGCCGCATTTATTCTGCTTTCATCTTTCTATCTTTCTTCTGTCAGTTCCATGCTTTGCTTCCATACATAAGGGTTGGGACCAGAACTACATTGTGAACGGCCATTTTCGCTTTCATTAATAAATTCTTGTTTCCAATAACAATTTGAATTCTAATTAAGTATTATTAAAATAAAATCTATTTTTTCAAACGTTATATATAAATACGTCATCTGTAATAAAATTTAAATTCCATTGTATTGAATATGAATCTTCTTAAATAACCTTAATACCAATATTTAAAATCAGTAAATTTTACATAATTATTTTAAGATTATTTTTGCAAAAAATCACGTTTACTACCCCTGATCCGTATGTACATAAAGGAGACAGTTTGACAGTGTCACCAGTCTGTCGATGCCACGGACTCTGGCGAAACCAGTCCCCGTCGAAATAAAGACTAAAGTGGAAGTAGTTAAAAAATATGTCGTTTTATTTAATTATTATTTAAAATGAACTTCCATCGAGAGATTTCAGTAAAATCATTTGATCAGTATACAGTAATTGGGCTCAAATATCCTGATGTATACAAATGTGAACAACAACGGGAAACTACCACATTAAAGGCCCAAATGGCATTCCAAGGACCACCAAAAATGTTAATTTGGTGCTGACTAATTGCTTGGAATGAAAGTGGCGAATAAATAATTGTGAATAATTATTTAATGTTATTTGATATGGCATATGAAAATGATAAAATGCTTCTAAAAATCGAACGTTTTCATAAGTATAAAAAGTTTTAACTTTATATATTATAAAAGTTGAATAAAAGTTGGTGCGGGTAACAAAGTGAATGGAGCTTTAAAAATAGTTATTGGAAACAAGAATTTCACAATGATAGCGAAAACGGCCGTTCACAATGGAGTTATGGTCCCAACCCTAATGTATGAAAGCGAAGCATGGAACTGGCAGAAAAAGGATGAGAGCTGAATAAATGCGGTAGAGATAAGGTCATTAAGACGTATGTGTGGTAGAACGATATACGTCAGAATCTCAAATGCTGATATAAGAAAGAAATGTAGAGCGGAAGAAGGTATTATGAACAAAATTATGAAAGGATCGCTGCGATGGTTCGGATATATGGAACGCACGGATGGAGAAAGAATGGTTAAGAAAGTATACGTTAATGATGTAAATGGAGTACGGAGTCGAGGCAGACCGAGGAAAACATGGCATGGTCAAATTAATCAAATTTTAAAGGTTGTCATGTAAGAAGTCGGAATGTGTATGAATGTGGAGGAAGTTAGAGAGGTGTGCCAGGATAGAGTAGTGTGCGTCCATTCTCTCTGCCTACCCCTGCGGAGAAACGGCGTGATGGTTTGTTGTTGTTGTTGTTGTAAAAGTTGAATATAAAATGTTTTCATGTGACATTTCATAATTTCCTGATACGGCGAAACTAATCACATCGCACGTTTAATAGTAAACTGACTCATTATGGTTTAGGTCATAATTGAGTTAACATTAGACAGAGGCTTGTGTAAACGCTATCCATCTATTTTTCACAATCTTAACGCTATCCATTCGTACTTCGATAATCGTTCACAATGTTTTTACGTGTTTTTCAACTGTTTTTGTTAAAACACCGACTCATGTCAGATTGAGCAAAATTTGTGTTTTTGAGTTAAGCCAGTGTTCTATTAAGCGTGCGACATATGTATAATATAATATATACCACTTTCATTCATTATATTTTCAAACAAAGAAATATAGATAGTGACGTCACGTTCCGTCCTACGGAGTGTTTTGTAACCCGGGAGGGCTAAGTCGTATAGAGATTGAAAGTGAAAACGGTCGGACTAGACGCACGACTGGCTATATAGTGCAGCGACGTCTGGCGGTGAAAATTGCAACCAATTTTACCAACATCTATTGCGTAACGTTCTCATATGTTTTCCGACTGGCTACATACGTTTTAAAACCTGAAAAATGGTATATGTACAATAGAAAATCAAGGGTGATTTTATTAACGTAGTTCAAATTTTTATTTTATTTCTAATAGTTAAAGATATTTTTCTGTATAAAACAATCATCCGAACAGTAGTGACCTATGGATGTGAGGCGTGGACAATGACAGCGAAATCCGTAGAGCGACTGGATACTTTTGAGAGAAGGGTGCTGCGCAGAATTCTGGGACCTGTGAATGACGGTGAAGGCTGGAGTGTGCGGCATAATGACGAGCTGTACCATATTTACAAAACTCCCAGTCTCTCCACACAGGTCAGACTGAATAGACTGAGATGGGCCGGTCACGTGCAGATGATGCCGTCATCTCGAACCCCAAAAAGATTGCTGGAGTGGCACCCAGGTGGTACAAGACCAATTGGACGACCAAGGCTGCGATGGGAGGATGAAGTTGATGAAGTCAGATTGGAGGGTCGAAGCGGAGGACAGAAGGAGTTGAAGGCTAAGGCTCGATATGGGCTGTAGGGCCATCGAAGAAGAAGAAGTTAAAGATATACTACATACCTTCAACTTTTGTCACCTTTCTTATATTAATGTTATCTATTACTTTTTGTAATGTTTATTAAATTTATTACGCTTCATCGTTTTTGACTCTATACTATGTGTAATTGTTCCTTCTAATTAGTGTTTTATTATTATTATTATTATTATTATAGTGCCAACCCTCATGTATGGAAGTGAAGCTTGGAGCTGGCAAAAGAAGGATGAAAGCAGGATAAACGCTGTAGAAATGAGATCACTAAGATGAATGTGCGGGAAAACATTGAATGATAGAATACCGAACGATGAAATAAGAAAGAAATGTAAGGCAGATGACTGCATCATGAATAAAATTAAAAAAGGATCCCTGAGATGGTTTGGACATATGGAACGAATAGATGAGAGGAGAATGGTTAAAAAGTTGTACACAAGCAGCGTGAGTGGGAAAAGAAGTCGAGGACGACCAAGGAAAACATGGCATGACCAAATTAATCAATTACTAAAAGGCGGCCACATTCGAAGTCGGAATAATCGACGTGAGTGCATGGTACGATGTATGAATGTAGAGGAATCCCGAGAGGTATGCCAGGACAGGGCATTATGGCGATCCATCCTCTCTGCCTACTCCTCCGGGGAAATGGCGTGATGGTTAGTTAGTTAGTTATAACATTACAAGGATAATTAATAAACGTTTAAAGACACCATCCGATCAGTGATGAAATGCAGAATGTAGGAAAAATAACATGTCACAATTAATTTCCCATGTGAATATGATTCTTACGAAAAAAATAACCAATTTCACACAAAACAACAATTAAGTGTATGCTTCTTGCGCAATTTCTTGGGTAATTACTTGAGTTTAACCAAAATGTGTATCAGGTTACATAAAGCTCATAATTAGAACTTGCGACACGTTCTGTAAAGATTCGCTCTATATTTTTTTGACTGTACGTGAAATTTTAATCAAATCTGCATATTGTGCTTTCGTAATATGGTAAAATACTCCAGAATTTATACTCTATGTATCGGGAAAGTATGTTTTTTTTACACTTTCGAGTAAAGTTATAAAATTAAATCAAATTAGTTTATTTTCTGAAAGACATTACAATTAAAATTATGCTATAAGGCATCTATTGAGAACAAGTAAATATAATTTTAATTTTTTTGTCTTTTTCTTTTTTATATAAAAAATTAATATAAATATTTGAGATGTTTCGGACAACCTTTCCTCCCTCGGTGATATTATAAAGATACATATTTAAATATATGGTGTTCTTCTACCGACCCTTATGTATGGAAGCGAAGCATGGAACTAGCGAAAGAAGGATGAAAGTAGAATAAATGCAGTAGAAATGAGATCTCTTAGACGAATGTGTAGATACTCTGTGTATGATAGAGTGTCGAATGAAAATATGAGAAGTGAATGCGGTGCGAATGATGGTGTCATGAACAAAATAATGAAAGGATCATTAAGATGGTCTGGACATATGGAAGGAATGAATGAAGAAAGAATGGTAAAAAAATTATACATTAATGATGTAAATGGAACCAGAAATAGAGGAAGATCGAATTAAACGTGGCACGATCAAATAAATCAAATATTAAATGTCGGCCATGTGAGGAGTCAGAGAAATCGACGCGCGTGCATAACACGATGTATGAATGTTGAGGAATCGAGAGAAATATGTCAGGAAAGAGAAGTGTGGCAGTCCATTCTTTCTGCCTACCCCTTCGGGGAGACGGCGTGATGGTTAGTTAGTTTAGTTTAGTTTACATATTTTTTAAATTGTTAAGTTAAAAATCTTCGTTTATGGTGTGTGACCGTTAAAACCTTCTGGGAAGTTCATGAATAATTGACCTGCTGAGAATAATTCATAATTATGTTTGTTTACCATAGATGGCGGTGATGTCGAATTCCGTGTTTAAGGATGCGCAAATAACTTAGAGCGTAGCGTGGCGTAGATATAAAATTATGTTCGCTGTGTTTCAATATTCCATGTATGGCATGTATCACAATGCCAAACTCAATGACAAACGTCATTTAATATATAGTTTATCGGAAATATGAATATCGCAAAAACGTTTGCTTAACCAGCTAATAGTAAACAAGCCAACTTTCGTATATTATACAATACCAGAACACTTAATAATTTCATTTTGTTCATAACACTTTCATTCGCACTGGATTCACTTCTTATGTTTGCATTTGACACTTAATTATATACAGATGCAGTAATGAGATCTCTTATACGAATTTGTGGCTAAACTGTATTATTATATAATTAATACGAATGAAAACGTCTGTTTTCTATAAGTGTTATTATATTTTGTGTGTTTGTCTCCTAAGAAATCGATTCCTAGCGGTCCATCCAGCTTTTTGGTGGTCTGCCCGGGGGTCGTCTACCTAAGGGTTGGCCGTGCAATACAATGAGAGGGAGCCTTAATGAATTAATTCTTCTCACATGTACATACCAATATCTTCTCCTTTGCCGTCCCACCTAACGACATCATCAATCTAGCATATATCACTTATCCTTGAATTCTTTATTCTGTTACGTAGTGTCTTATCAGATATATTCATAAGTGTTCACTTCTGACACTCTGCGGGGGGTTTTTGTAATTGTGGTTTAGACCGTGTATTCGATTCCATGTGTCATGATCGGTGTGAATTTGTTCTTCTTCTTCTTATACTGGTTGAAGGCCGCTAGGGCTTATTTTTGTATAAGTGGTTCTGTGATATGGAGTCCTCACGAGGCGAGATATTCCATTATGCTGGAGAGGGTTCAGAAAAAATTTCTGAGGTATCTCTACATGAGGGAGTATGGTAGCTATCCTTGGCTCTATCCCACGGCATTTCTTTTGGGAATGCTCGGAACCAATTCTCTACAGCTTCGAAGAGATGGACATCTAATTATCCATTTCTTTAGATTAATTAGGGGATACTTCGAGAACTCGGCCGTACTGGAGGGTGTTCGGCTTTTTGTCCCCGATAGATATCTCCGACAGCGACAGCACAGATTGTTTTACCTATCGGCCGCCAGAACCAATCTGCCTCTGGTGACACCGGTGGGAAGAGCAATTAGTCTGCTGAACGCGGTCTCCTCGGAGATCGACGTCTTTCATGTTAGTGAAAGTACGTTCAGAAGGCAAATACTCTTAATTCTGGAGAGTATCCTGTCTTCCTAATGTTGAACCATCTCTTATGCGTTTCTGGTAGTATACTATATATAATATATTATTTTACCTGTTCTCAATAGATGCCTTAAAAATAAATTTTGTAGTGTCTGTTGATGAAATAAACTGATTTGATTTGATTTGATTTTTGTCGAGATTTCCGCTTCTTGCAATGTGAACTTCCAGCTGTCTTTGCATCTTTTGGGGGGTCTTCCAAACATCCTGCTTCCCTCTAGTTTCTCAGGTAAGGCAAGGTGTGGTTGTTTTTGGACTCCATTCATTCCATATAGTCTCTCCAATATACACATAGTCTCTCCAATATACACTTTGAAACACGCAAAAAAAAACATAACATGTGCATAAAAATAAAAAATGACGCAATAACCAAACTCGACTATGTAAAGTACCTAGGACTAACAATGGACAAACAACTAAAATGGACAAACTCATCTACATCTCATCTCATCTAAACAACTAAAATGGACAAAGCATCACTATACTCCCTCTTCTACAAAATACAAAATTACATACCAAGAAAAGAAAAATGAATGATATACGAAGCGTATGTTAAAAGCCGACTGACATATATGATTCCCTTCTGGGGGACAGGAAACCAAAAGGACATCTCCAGACTCCAAAGACAACAAAATAAAATAATAAAATTAGCTTGTAACATTAACTATCTTACCCCAACTATAGAAGTATAAAGACAAACAAACAAATGGACATATCAGACCTGACCAAATTCGAGACCTTGAAAATTGTACACAGAGTGACCATGGAAGAGACAACAGACAGCAGCTACAAATTAACCAAAAATTCAGACGTACACAGACACTGGACCAAGAACTGTGACAGATATCACTTACCGAATGCACGATCTAAGACAGGACAATCAAGGATATTGAACAATGGGCTGAAACTTTACAATGAACTACCAAAAGACACAAGAAGTCTCACTACAAATCAATTTAAAATATACCTGAAACATTACATATAATAATTACAAGTAAGATCTTAAAATGTATCCATATAAAGTAATTGTTTTTTTTTTTAATAAATTAAATAAAAAAAAATAAAAACACACATTTCTCAGATCGTGGGGTTTCTTATTCTGCTGCACAGAGTCATGTCTGTTATTTTTCAGAGAGTTTTCGTAGTTCTGAGAAGTTATTTAGTGCGACAGCTCTTGTTTCGATGGCACATGCCATTATCGGTCATTGAATTAATTGCAAAAGAAGGATGAAAGGAGAATAAATGCAGTAGAAATGAGATCTCTAAGAAGAATGTGTGGTAAATATGTATATAGAAGATGGATGCGAAATTCTGAAACTGGTCGAAGACATAAACATAGTGGAATTAGCCAAACATACATAAAAGCTAAAATAGCAGTACACAATGGTGTTTTTGTACCGACCATTGTGTATGGAAGCAAAGCATGGAACTGGCAAAAGAAGGATGAAAGTAGAATAAATGCAGTAGAAATGAGATCTCTTAGACGAATGTGTGCATACTATGTGTATGATAGAGTGTCGAATGAAAATATAAGAAGTGAATGCGGTGCGAATGATGGTGTCATGAACAAAATAATGAAAGGATCATTAAGATGGTTTGGACATATGGAAAGAATGAATGAAGAAAGAATGGTAAAAAATTATATGTTCATGATGTAAATGGAACCAGAAATAGAGGAAGACCGAGGAAAACGTGACACGATCAAATAAATCCAATATTGAATGTCGGCCATGTGAGGAGTCAGAGAAATCGACGCGCGTGCATGACACGATATATGAATGTTGAGGAAGCGAGAGAAATAAGTCAGGAAAGAAAAGTGTGGCAGTCCATTATTTCTGCCTACCCCTTCGGGGAGACGGCGTGATGGTTAATTAGTTAGTTATTTAGAATAAGTTGCAAAAGTGAAATGCAAGAACATGAAAAGAAGAAGTTAAAGCCGTCCGAGAAGAGCACCTTCGTGTGATCGCTGGCTTATTGCAGAATATTGCCTCTGGTCCTCTGGATGGGAAGTTTCCCACGGCGCCGGGAGACTATCTGACCGGGTTTCCATGGCGGCCGTGGGATACGAAGCCGCCTCGGAGTCACACTAACCGGATTTATCGTCGCTTCCATCGTCATTGTTCACTCTTACATCAGAGACAGGCCCACGAAAGTGAATATCTGAAATACAACGTAATTAATCAGGTGAGAAACGTACCCATCTCTAATGATCAAAATTTATGAGAGTTGATTATTACGACCTTTAGGTAAGTCCTTTGACCGCCATATCGAAGGTCCCGGGTTCGATTCCCGGCGATGGCAGTGTGATGGTCACACTGTTTGTCTTTGGTATGGTAAAGAATTCATGTGACAATAAAATAGCGATAGATAAACTAAAAAAAAATAACTAACCATCACGCCGTCTCTCCGAAGGGGTAGGCAGAAAGAATGGACTGCCACACTTTTCTTTCCTGACATATTTCTCTCGCTTCCTCTCCACGTTTTCCTCGGTCGCCCTCTATTTTTGGTTCCAATTACAAATAATTTCTTTACCATTCTTTCTTCATTCATTCTTTCCATATGATGTCCATACCATCTTAATGGTCCTTTCTTTATTTTGTTCATAACACCATCATTCGCCCCGCATTCACTGCTTATATTTTCATTCCACACTAAAAAGCTAAATGGCAGAGTACAATGGTGTTTTTGTACCGAACCTTATGTATGAAAGCGAAGCACGGAACTGGCAAAATAAGGAAGAAAGTAGAATAAATGCAGTAGATATGAGATCTCTTAGACGAATGTGTAGATAATCTGTGTATGATTGAGTGTCGAATGATAATATAAGAAGTAAATGCGGTGCGAAAGATGGTGTTATGAACAAAATAATGAAAGGATCATTAAGATGATTTGAACACATGGAAAGAATGAATGAAGAAAGAATGGTAAAAAATGTATTTGTTAACGGTTTAAATGAAACTAGAAATTTAAGAAGACCGAGGAAAACATGGCACGATCAAATAAATCAAATATTGAATGTCGGCCACGTGAGGAGTCAGAGAAATCGATGCGCGTGCATGACACGATGTATGAATGTTAAAGAAGCGAGAGAAATATGTCAGGAAAGAAAAGTGTGGCCGTCCATTCTTTCTGCCTACCCTTTCGGGGAGACGGCGTGATAGTTAGTTAGTTAGTTTAGTTTAGTTTACATATTTTTTAATTGTTAAATTAAAAAACTTCGTTTACGCTTCGAGATTTTTTCGCGACAGCTGTTTCGTCAACCTATGTCACGAAAAATAAAAAATAAAAATATATATATTGTTGTACATATTTTTATTTTAATATTTAATAATGTTGAAGATTCATAGTGTTTCGGTCAAAACAATGCACATTATATTTTTATTTATTTACTAAAGAGTTCATTGTTTTGGCCGAAACACTTGGATTCTTTAACATTACACACCGTCAAATAAAAAAACTTTATTTAATGTAATAAAATTGTTTTTTTAATTTTTCGCGACAGATGTTTCGTCAACCAATGTTGATATCATCAGGTATTACAATAATATATCAAATGTCAAATTTTCGTGATTTTTCGAACATTTATGTGTATTTGTACCTATGTCAATTTGAATAAATAGATTGAATCAGCAGAATAAATGCGGTAGAGATGAGGTCCCTAAGACGTATGTGTGGTAGAACGATATACGACTGAATCTTAAACGCTGATATAAGAAATTAATGTAGAGCGGAAGAAGGTATTATGAACAAAATTATGAAAGGATCGCTGCGATGGTTCGGACATATGGAACGCATTGATGGAGAAAGAATGGTTGAGAAAGTATACGTTAATGATGTAAATAGAGTACGTAGTCGAGGCAGACCGAGGAAAACATGGCATGACCAAATTAATCAAATTTTAAAGGTTTGTCATGTTAGAAGTCGGAGGAATCGTGGTGCATGTATGACTCGTTGTATGAATGTGGAGGAAGCTAGAGAGGTTTGCCAGGATAGAGTAGTGTGGCGGTCCATTCTCTCTGCCTACCCTTGCGGAGAAACGGCGTGATGGTTTGTTTGTTTGTCAATTTAAATAATTTCTTTGATATCATTTTTGAAATATTTTCATTTACATTTTTTAAATTGATATTCTACCATTCTAATAACAACATTTTTTTAAATGTATTTAATAACTAACTAACTAACCATCACGCCGTCTCCCCGAAGGGGAAGGCAGAAAGAATGGACCGCCACACTTTTCTTTCCTGACATATTTCTCTCGCTTCCTCAACATTCATATATCTTGTCATGCACGCGCGTCGATTTCTCTGACTCCTCACATGGCCGACATTCAATATTTGATTTATTTGATCGTGCCACGTTTTCCTCAGTATTCCTATATTTCTGGTTCCATTTACATCATTAACATATAATTTTTTTACCATTCTTTCTTCATTCATTCTTTCCTTATGTCCAGACCATCTTAATGATCCTTTCATTATTTTGTTCAATGGTAGCACCGCATTCACTTCTTATATTTTCATTCGACACTCTATCATACACAGAGTATCCACACATTCGTCTAAGAGATCTCATTTCTACTGCATTTATTCTACTTTCATCCTTCTTTTGCCAGTTCCATGCTTCGCTTCCATACATAAGGGTCGGTACAATGAATTTTAATGTTTTGATAATATAGAAAACAACAATGCATTTCCGTGTGTGCATTTTAAGTTACAAAATATTTTGAATTCGTTGTTCGTTCCAGCGTACAAAGCAGTATTGATGGCCTGAACAAATATGTGTGAAGTGAATCAGAGGGTACAGTAGTGTGCATTATTAATTGAACCAACAGACGGAGATAAGCGCTAGGCAGATCAATGCACCTTTATAAAAATGCATCGTAAAGGAGAATTCAGCAAGTTCAATGTTTTTTTTCACTATCGTGTATTGATCTAACGCCTGCTGACAACTATCTTCCAGTGTCGGATCGGGTTATGTTTTAAAAAATTGTAAATTCTCGTATGAAAAGTGTATCTTAACTTGAAACTCCGACAAATAATGATTAAGTATTATATGAGGGTATTAGTTACAAACCCGGCAAACTCCATCATTAGATGTTTTGAGTAAATCGCAAAAAACTGATATGCTAATAAAATGCTTTTTTTTACGATATCTATTTTTTTCATCTCAACCGGTTTGTATTTTAAAAGTAATCAGCCATGAAATAATCATCATTATGTTGATAATTAAAGTAAAATAATGAATTTCATTTTGAAGTTTGCCAGCTTTGCAACACTCAAGTGGAGGTTTGCAACAAACCCTATTCTTCAGAATGAAGCCGAATTTGAAACTGAAAATCAATAAAAATTGTGTGCAAATGTATAATGAATAAGACCCAATTCATATCTCACTTTTGATTGTTGGTGGAGTTTGCCGGGTTTGCAAATAATACCCTCATATGGTCTGTTCTGAGAACCGAAGAACCAGGCTAAACTTGCCTTCAACAAAAAATCTAAAATATTCTTGTCCAACAACGTAGACCTAAACCTCCGAAAACAACTCATAAAAACATTGGTGTGGAGTGATTTACTTTATGGCTGCGAGACTTGGTGCCTGGGCGAATAAGAACGCAAAAGGCTGGAGGCATTTGAGATGTGGACCTACCGACGAATTGCTCATGTTTCGTGGAGGGACCACGTTACAAATGAGGAGTTTCTCAACAGATTTGAATAGAATAGGCACATGTTGAACACCATAGCGGAGAGGCGCGCGAGATGGATTGGTCATATGTTGCGACACGAATGTTTCCTGCATGATGTATTGGAGGGAATGGTCGAGGGATCGATTGGCAGAGGACGGCCTGGCCAGGAGTACCTAGACCAGATTTGCCGAGATATGGGCTGCACCTTATGCGGAGTTGAAGAGAGTTGCCGAGGACCGAGCGGAGTGGAAGAGGAGAGGCGTCGCCTTGCTGCAGACCAATCATTACATTGAAACCGGAGAAGATGATCATTATTTCTTAGCTAAGCTTAAATGTTCATTTGCGGGACATGTTGCCAAATTGTCAGACGATAGATGGAGCAGAAGGGTGGTGGAGTGGAGATCCCGCGAAGATAAAAGAAACAGAGGGAGACCCTCCACACGATGGTCCGATGACATTGTCGGGGTTAAATGCATAACCCAGATAAGCATATTTCAAGATGAAATATATGACACGAATAACCGAAAAACGCCTGACTCAGGACCTACTTATCAAAACTGATGAGTCGAAGGCCCAGATTTATTCAGTTTGGTCACTAGGTCACTAGAGCAGAGCATCGTGTGAAAATGGAAGCAAAGCATATAAAAGCGGTACTTCCAGCCACCCAATACGTCAGTCAGTATTACGGCTTCTAACAGACACGAGTCTACGTTAATAAGTCTACGCCACGAGGGATCTCGGACGCCCTTCCCCGCCGACCTACGAAATCACGCTACTACGTAATTCCTCCTTGCGACTTCTAACCGACACGAGTCTACGCTGTCCAGTCTACGCCACGTAACTTCCGACGAGTCTTCGCTCCGGCCGACCGACGCTACTGCCCAGTGAGCCGTCACCCCCAGCTGCCATCGACGTCCAGGCGCACGCTCCATCATGAGTACATAATACTGTTAACGTATGATTACTTGTGACCTGCAATAAACGCTGAAACCTTAACTGCTTTTAACTCTCACCACAGCCCCCAAAACATTAAAAGAATTGCTGGTGATTGGATGCGAACGGCACAAGACAGGGATACGTGGAGAAGTATGGGGGAGGCCTATGTTCAGCAGTGGACGACAACGGCTGTCTAAGTAAAGTAAGTATTAGAAGCAATGTGAACTAGCTACACACTACATTTATAAGTGAAATCCCTTAAGCGGTCCTGCCCACAGGGATGTCATTGTCCTCTTATCGTAAATCGTATGCAGTCCGTAGTAATATAGTAATGACATTATATTTTTATAGTCATGCATTACGATTGACTAGAAGTTATCATATATTACCTTCACATTGGCTTGTCGCAGATACATCTGACGAAGAACTTTGTGAATAACCCCTATTGGTTGAACGATATCAACCGTGTTTGATTTTGTTGTAGTCAAATGCATTGATATGGATTTTTTATAAAAAAATGATTTATGTCAAATCCAATACCAAAATCAGGACTACATCCTCGAAAAGCATTATTGTGTGTGTATGGTCGGATTCGAAAGGTATTATTTATTTTAAAATTTTAAAACAAAGCCAAATTGTTATCTCAGCCCTCTATTGTGACCAGAAGGATAAATTGAATGAGACAAAATGAGTTACAAGAACCTTTTTTTGCTTTTGCGTTTTAAAAAAAAATCTTATATGATACAGGTATATATTTTGTTAAATTCCACTAGATTTTATTCCCTGGCATCTTTTGGTCTTGGCCAGAACGAGCTGCCGAAACCGATCGAAGTTTACTTTGGTTGACGATTCGCCTGCTTTTACTGCCTTATTTACTGGACATATTTTGACTTAAAAAAAGTTCTTTTTTTTTAAATAAAAAAAACAATATTAATACTGCCAGGTGATCATTTATATCATGGTAAATCTACATATATGTAACAATAAAATATATTATGAAATATTGTCAATTTTAATTATCTAGTAATTTTTTATCGATTAACGTATACACGACCTTCGTGGGATAGTAGTCAGAGTTCTGACTACCATAGCGAAGGTCCTGGGTTCGATTCACGGCGATGGATGTGTGATTGTTACACTGCCTTTGGTCTGGTGTAGAATTCACTTGACAATAAAATTGCACAAGTCATGGGAATCAATATAAAAGCTAAAAAAAAATTTAAAAATTGTAGTAATTATACAACACAGCAATTATATTCAAACGACCTGTTAAATATCTGAAGACCGAGGAAAACATGGCACGATCAAATAAATCAAATATTGAATATCAGTCACGTGAAGAGTCGGAGAAATCGACTTGCGTGCATGACACAATGTATGAATGTTGAAGAACGAAAGAAGTATGTCAGGAAAGAAAAGTGTGGCTGTCCATTATTTTTGCCTACGGGAAGACGGCGTAATGGTGAGTTAATTTATTTAATTTCTGGAAAACAGACGTCTACGTTTTTATCAGAAAATTGTTTTATGTATTCATGTAAGTATTCAAAAAGTATTATACATATTTCATTTTATTGGTAACTATTTAAATTTCTACCTTACACCTGGTCAGGCTGACATTTAATTTGAAAGGTGTGAAAACGGGATATAAAAAATAACATAGATAAAGCTATGCAAACACCCGTGCCAATTATCTGTTTTTCTTGTTTGTTTTAGGATATCCTTATGTTGTTTATGTTTGTATATATTGTAGATATTGAGCGCTTGACGGCAACAGTACCTCCTCTCATACGAATCAATATTTAATTACGGAATTACAACGATGAAATTATACGCATTTAAAAAAAACAAAGAAATTCCTAAAAGGTTACTTACCTACATCGATTCAACTAGTAAGCATCTGAGAGTTTCAAAATGGCGCTCATAGCTGGCTGTCATTTGAAGCTTCTCACAAAAAAATATAATTTTCTCCATTTTGCAAATCCTTCAAGCTTCAAGATTAAAAACAGTTCCATTTACATGTATAGGGTGTTTTTTTAGAGGTTTTGTTTTTAAACTGGCAACATTGTTTCTACAGACAGTAAATTTGACAGTTAAAAGTTGATTTGTAGTCAGTACGTTTTGCCATTTTACCCAGATGCTCAATAAAGTGGATTCGTGGCACTCATATGCCCGAAATCATATTTAAACAATAATGGCATTAAATTATCTATTAAATAAAGCCAATATCATAGACATTAACATTATTTTAATGTGTTTTTTTTTTTCATTTTGAATTTGTAAAACTAACTAACTAACCATCACGCCATCCCCCTGAAAGGGTAGGCAGAAAGAATGGACTGTCACACTTTTACTGATGCGGCACTCCATCCTTCTCTTTTCGCTCCGCGGGAGACGCGGTGTGATGGGTTGCGAACCTCAATACCTCTAAAAAAACACCCTTATACACATTGTTACATAAAGGGTGATTTTTTTAGAGGTATACAAATTCAAAATGAAAAAAAAAACACATTAAAATAATTTTAATGCAATTCAACTGTCATCTGTCAAATTGACAGTCTGTAGAAACAATGTTGTCAGTTTAAAAACCAAACCTCTAAAAAAAACACCATTTATATGTATTATCATTTTTATTTTGAACAGTTTTTTCCTCCGATGCCGCCGCCACAGTTTCTGACCATTGTAATAGCTCACTACTCCATTTTGCCGTTGCTACCATCTTCCCGACCTGCTGCCATCTTCGAGTCTGCTGGAGTTCTTCGAACACCTCCATCCCATGCTTTTCCTGCCGCCACCATCGCTGCCGACCCGCTGCTTACTCCAATAATGCATGCCCCAACCCTTCCCTTTCCATCATCCTTATCCCATTCTGTATTTCAACCCCATTGCTATATCGGTCTCTCCTAACGCCACTCTTGTCCCACTAGGTTCTGTATTCAGGACCAAAAGGCCCCCATCCAAGGCACTCTCTGTCACCGTCCCTCGGTCTCCACCCAAGACCTCGGCCCCTGTCAAAGGCCACCCTCGATCCCTCCACACTTCCTCCCTACCAAGGTAGTCAGGTAGTCCAAGTAACCCTCCCCTTACCATCTAACAATACCCAACCTCATCATCCAAGAAAAAAAATTCCAACATGTGGGGGACCAATAGCCTTCGGCCTGGTACTCCCAATAAAACAATATCCAAGAATCCAAGAAGTTGTTAGTAAAACTAACTAACTAACTAACTAACCATCACGCCGTCTCCCCGAAGGGGCAGGCAGAAAGAATGGACTGCCACACTTTTCTTTCATGACATATTTCTCTGACTTCCTCAACATTCATACTTCTTGTCATGCACGCGCGTCGATTTTTCTGGCTCCTCACATGGCTGACATTCAATATTTGATTTATTTGATCGTACCACGTTTTCCTCGGTCTTCCTCTATTTCTGGTTCCATTCACATCGTTAACATATAATTTTTTTACCATTATTTCTTCATTCTTTCTTTCCATTTTAATTATGCTTTCATTATTTTGTTCACAACACCATCATTCGCACCGCATTCACTTATATTTTCATTCGACACTCTATCATACACAGAGTATCCACACATTCGTCAAAGAGATCCTGTTAGCGTTAGTAAAACCCCCTTAATTGATTATGGAACCGTATTTGATTGGTTCCTGGGTCTTAGTAGGCCGAGTGTAGGGCATTAGCTTCTAAAATACTCGGTGATTAGAAAATTACTTCCATCTCGAAATTTTAAAATTAAATTGCTTTTGAATTTCAAAAAACAAAACAGTTTTGTCAGGAAAATATGAATAACGTATGACGTACCTTTTCTACTTCATAAACATTCATAATATCGTGTCTTGAAAGCATTTCGATTCATCCGATTTGCATGGCTTAAGCTTAAATTTGATTTTGATATAGTTGTTGTCTAGTTCTGATACAAGAGAAGAGAATGCAGGGAGAACAACATATCTCTGAATAGTATAAGCGAAAGATAACTAATATATGGAAGAAGTTGGAAAAGCATGGCGGTGTCAAGTGGAATGGTTAAATTTTAGTCCCATCTATGTATTCTAACCGACAACTTTAAATACTTAATATAATGGTTTGAATATCTACTAAACATGAAATTTATTATTTTGCATTACTGACATCTATGAAAAATAATATTAACATCAACTCAATTGGCATTTAGTTTTGTAAATTGTCAATAGGTGGCGACTTTAATAATATCACTTACCAAATGGTTTTAAAACATTTGTTATGCTCGTTAAAATGATTGATTGTATTCGTAATTATGATAAGTAGATAAGCCGACAATCGCAAATCTTTTTTAATGTGATAATAATAATAAAAAAACCTCAATAAATTATGGCGCAACATATCACCGTAAAAACACTGTTTACTTTTTAACTCGTAGCACGCGAACACTTCAATATTTTGGTTCAATTTTGTGACATCTTTGATGTGAAGTTCGAACAGAATAAAAGTCGCAATACAAATTGCATTTCTTGTGCGTTGTTTTTTTGTTTACCATTTGACATGTTCGTTGGTCGTAGAATAACTGTACAAGTTGTGACTTTTAAATGAAGGCACAAATAATGTAATAATTTAATTTAATCATCTGTAAATACAAATTCTATTTTGCCGAGACTTTAATCTTTGCACTGATTTTAAATTACCCGTCCCACAATTTGATAACAGCTGTACTAAACGAGATAATTAAGAGCTTAGTACATTCACAAATAACTTTTCACATAGTTAGCGTTAGTTAGCGCTTGTCGTCTGTGAAGTTCGTTTGTGTCCGTGTAAAAACAGTTTCAAAGTAAAATTCTGTATTAACATTGATAAACAATTGATAAAATCACAATTAAAAACAAAGTCCACATGAGTTAGTGTTAAAGTGAAGTTTCAAAAAGTAGGTTACACTATATTTAAACACTACAATAATGAATTTTAGGTTATATTATTGTTTACAAACATTAAATCTCTCCTAAACGTCATTAATAAGACTTATACCAGCAATTTAATAATGAAATGACGTTTTGTTAACAATCAACACGATTTTTTTAACGAGAATATTAATTTATGTATGTTTATTTTATACATTTCTTGATTCGTGTCCTACTACAATGAGTAGGAAGTAACACAATTCCTTTGTGCTAATTCGTGACACGGCGTCTTTATCTAACAAATGTATATTTGTATCATTTATCTCTTTTTTTTATACGTTTTATTAAAAACGAAGCATGAAAAGAAGTGTTAATATGTTCGAATAACATCAAAAATGTTCTAATGTTTGCGTTATTCAACAAGTGCTGAATAAATATCGATAGTCTATAGAATTCTGTAGGTAGTAGAGGCAGTAAAGTTATTTTTATCAAAATTATCAACATGTTTTTTTTATAGTTATTGCTTTTAACTAACAATCGCCTAGGAACCCGTGGAATTGGGCATATATAATCAACCGAAAAATTCTTCAATATAATAAACATTATTTATTTGTATATTTACTTTATAAAAATACAATAATTCTATTGTATTCCCATGAGTGAATTACTCATAATGTCTTACAAAATTCACACGTCATTATTTGATGACCTTTTATCATCATATATTTAAAAATTAAGACTAAGGATCATTAGGATGGTTTGGACATATGGAAAGAATGAATGAAGAAAGAATGGTAAAAAAATTATATGTTAACGATGTAAATGGAACCAGAAATAGAGGAAGACCGAGGAAAACGTGGCACGATCAAATAAATCAAACATTGAATGTCGGCCATGTGAGGAGTCAGAGAAATCGACGCGCGTGCATGACACGATGTAAGAATGTTGAGGAAGCGAGAGAAATATGTCAGGAAAGAAAAGTGTGGCAGTCCAATATTTCTGCCTACCCCTTCGAGGAGACGGCGTGATGGTTAGTTAGTTAGTTATTTAAAAAAAATACAGTTTTTGAAAGACAGAAAAAAGACATATTTGACAAAATAAAAAACATCAAAATTGATCACATTAAAAGTTTCATCTACTTCCATACGTCGCACAGTGTACGATTTGACCAATCTAGCTGGACAAAATTCAGAATCAAAGCTACATGATTTTAAATGATCTTTCATGGCAATTTCGAGACATGGAAGTAAATAAAACAAAATTTTCTTGATTAAATATAATTTAATTTGACTTTAACAATGATTTTGAATCTGTATAATGTTTTATTGTATTTTTTTTTTGGTAGTTTCCGCAACAGTGAAATGATGGATCGGACGACATTAATAAATACTTAATTAAGTCATAGTTTGTGCGTACACGAGATGTTTTTAATGTGTGACCTAATTTTACCTTCCTAATTTCTTTGTTTTTTGCCTCAGAAGCCTCTTCGGACATTTGACCTATTGGTATGATAGAATGTCTTATAATTTCTGCTCCATGTACCAGGATCTTATGTAATGTAGCTGGCATGTTATACCATGAGTACAGAGTAAGATATAATCCCGAGTTTCCAAACAATATTGTTTAAATTTATCAGAGTCAATTTAATAGCCAGACGCCATTGCTGCAAGAATAGTACTGAGACGACAAATAAAATTTTCTTCAATACCGGTGATACGAACCGTTGTTTTATAATTGTGAAAAAACGCTCTAGCGGTGTTGCCATCGTTACTTGTACCAAAACCTGGTTTAATTTTGTCTATAATGAGACCAACTTCTTTGAATTGACCTTTTATCATATGCTTCTTCTTTTTAAAAAATCTTTATTTTTCTCTCCCCTAACTCGCTACTCAGCTATTTCCATTCTATAAGTAATATTTAGCAGGCATTCTATTGTGCGGATATAAGCATGCAAGCTTGATATCCCAAACCTGTACATGTTTTCATCAGGTTCTCTTACGATTGTGGTTGAATTCGACGTTTTTCTAGTTTTTCGACGGGAGGGTAACTCTGCTCTTTCACTTCAAGTAAATGGTCGTAACATGGGTATAGACGGAATCCTCTTTCATTCTACTCTTGTTGAATATTTTTGTGCATCTGCACAGTGAAATTGTTTGCAACAAATAAAGCCAACGCTTCCTCCGGGGTGTAAGGACGTTGTTCTTTGTTTATGGTAATTCTTTTTCTAGCTTTTTTTATACTCGGTAGCTCGTCTTGGCGAAGCTATAGACACTTCCTGTATTAAATTAGCAGCGTCTCGTTTACCACTGCCTCGCACACTTAATTGTGCAGCAAAAGATATCCGTGCATCGTTATATTCTTCCAATAAATGCTGAACTTTGCGCTGTTTCGATTTAGTGCAACTATCTTCAAAACGCTTTTTCGATCTGCCAACACTGGGATTCGGTTTCGGGAGCGGTTCGTAAAACATATCAAATACAATTTCATCATTTAACCAATCCTCGTGTGCACTTAAAAATAAATGTAATTGTCTATTTTTACGAAGCCATTTCGAACGAATCTTTTCGCATTCCCTTTTCAGAAAGATCTTTAAGGGCTTCTCTTGATCTTGTTTGAGGACAAAATTAACAAATCTTGACTTTACAAACGTTATAACTTCGTTTAATTTGCATTTGAACGGGGTAGAACGCCAAAATTCAAATAATGACTTTCGCGAAATCCGGGCACATATAAATAAAAAAATATAAATCTTTATTCTAGCACATAATAGCAAAAAATTATTATGTTCTCAACAAACTTATATGATGCAAAAATATTTTAAGACCTAAATCATGACGTGACCCGGTGTGACTCTAGACTTTAAGACTATCCAAAGTCAATTTGTGCGTTTTTTTGTGGTTTTGAAAATGATGTTCTTTAAAACAGTATCCCGAAGCCTTCACAAGTATTTTGGTGGATTATAATAATACCATAAATGAATAGTTACCTCTAGTTTAACAATCCATTACTAAAAAGCAATTGAAATCACACAGAACAAAGTAAGACATCCGCACACGTCGACGTTCACTGTAACGCTGAGCGGGGGACGGGCTACCCTAAGCCGAAACAGCGATTTCGCTCAACAACAGTAATGGAACTGTGGCGCCCATATTTGTTTGGAGTGCGTTATCGGTTGAAGGAAACATTCAAGAGCATAGTAATACTTAAGAAAAGCAATATTTCAACATAATGATTTCCGACTTTTGTCTAGCTAGATTGGTCAAATCGTACACTGTGGCGTCGTCTCACAATCACTCGTAGATTGACCCTACTCCAAATGTGGCTTTTTAGGATATGATTGACTTGATCATGCCATATCTTCCATGACGTATTGTTAGTTCTTACTTACCATAAACAAATGTTATGCATTATTATAGAAAACATGACAGTCTGCAACATTAGCGAAAATCTGGAACAAGTGGATGAATTTGTATATTAAGGAAGTCTGTTTACAAAGGTTGGACGAATGAAGAGGGATATTGAAATAAAGGTTGGGGCAGGCAACAAAGTAAATGGTCTTAACATTGTCATAGCAAACTGCATTCACTTCTTATATTTGCATTTGACACTCTGTAAGACGAGTATATAGGTTATTTACGCTTGTCTCAGAGATATCATTTCTACTGCATTAATTATATTTTCTTATCGAATTTGCACATTCGTCTTAGATGTCTCATTCAAATCAGTTTATTTCATCAATACACATTACAAAATTAAGGTTTAAGGCATCTATTGAGAACAGGTAAAATCATATATGACACATGAAAAGAGTGAAGTGAAGAGTGAAGACAGAATGGTAAAGAAGGTATATATAAACGGCGTGAACGGAGCTAGAAATATAGGAAGGCCGAGGAAAACGTGGCACGATCAAATCAATCAAATATTAAATGTCGGTCACGTGAGGAGTCGGAATCGCACAGCAGAAAACGACGTGCGTGCATGAAAATATGTATGAATGTAGAGGAATCGAGAGAAGTATGTCAGGACAGAACAGTGTGGCGTTCCATTCTTTCTGCCTACTCCTCCGGGGAGACGGCGTGATGGTTAGTTAGTTAGTTAGTTTTTTTTATATATAATAGTATAGTTACTACCAGAAATACATGAGAGACGGTTCGACATTAGGAAGACAAGATACTCTCCAAAATCATGAGCATTTGCCTTATCAACGTACTTTATGAAAGACGTCTATCTCCGAGGATACCGCGTTCAGCAGATTAATTGCTCTTTCCACCGGTGTCACCAAAGGCAGGTTGGTTCTGGCCGGTAGGTAAAACAATCTATGCTGTTGCTGTCGGAGATATCTATCAGGGACTAAAAGCCGAACATCCTCCAGCACGGCTGAGTTCTTGAAATATCCCCTGAGTAATCTAAATAAATAGGTTATGAGATGCCCATCTCTTCGAAACTGCAGAGAGTTGGTCCTAAGCATTCCCAACTGCTTTCCAAATTTATTCTACTTTCATCCTTCTTTTACCAGTTTTTTTTTTCTTATTCTATTTTATTATAATAGTCTACTCGAGCTAATATATCACAAGTGGAAACAAACAATACATCTTGTTATTAAAGGCATATCATTTATTTCTGTCCTATCTTTTATTTCTTGGCAATTGTTTATATAACATTATATGATAAATTATTTCTTTAAATGTGGAACAGTTTATCAAGACTCATAATGAAATTGCCCACATAAACACTTAGAAAGCGGGGTAAATGCGGTAGAGATGAGGTCCCTAAGGGCATCTCCCGCGCACATTTCAATCGTCCAACATCCACAAAATAAATTTAAAACAAATAATAATAAATACATTGATATAAAATAAAATAACAAAATAGAAATAACATAACACAAAATGTTATTTTTGTTTTCACGTGAATTCTACACCTGACCAAAGACAGTGTGACAAACACTGCCATCGCCGGGAATCGAACCCGGGACCTTAGGTGTGGCAGTCATAGTTCTTGTCACTCTCCCACGAAGGTCATCACAAAGTACATACCTATGTCTATATTATTTTATAACAAATATGTTAGTATAATATTTTATAAATTATTATATTAAGTAAATAGTCCTTTTGTTTTATGTATCACACTATTATTTTTATTTTTACCGACAGCTGTTTCGTCAACCTATATTGACATCATCAGGTGTTACAATAATATATCAAATAATATATTTTTGATATATTACTGTAACACCTCACGATGTCAACATAGGTTGACGAAACAGCTGTCGCGAGAAAGAAAAATACAATTGTGATACATAAAACAAAGTTTTTTTAATTTAACAGTTTATTACATTAAGTATTAAGTCAATGGATACTAACTACAGGTACAAGATAGAGTTGACTGCTTTCGTGGCAAAGTGGCAATATCTATTACTGCCACTCCGAAGGTCCCGGGTTCAATTCCCGGCGATGAAAGTATTAAACAAAATAAACTCAAGTGTTTGGACTGGTAGAATTCACGTGACAATAAAAATGGCGATAGACTAGCTACCTATCAAATGTCATATCAATCAATAGCAGAAAGATTGGATTCAAATAACCTTGACTTCTTTCTTCTTCTTTTTGTCCTGTCACACCTCCGTGGTGCATAGGGCCTCAGGGAACCTTCTCCACCCGACTCTATCGCATGCCTGATGCCTAACATCATCCCAAGTGAGGCCTGCTGCCTTAACCTCGTCCTGCAGGGCTCTTCTCCAGGTGGCTCTAGGTCTGCCTCGCTTCCTCTTTCCCCCCATAGGGGACCAGTCTAGTGCGCTCTGAGCGATGCAGGCTGGGTTCCGTCTCAGAGTGTGTTCCACTGCCATTTGCGTCTAGCGACTTGTTCTCTAATTGGCTTTTCGCCTGCCATGGTCCAGAGAACGGCATTTGACACTGTTTGGGGGCAATAGATCTTGAATATTGAACGAAGACAACTTTTTATAAACACCTGAAGTTTTCCAATTTCTATTGTTCAATTTCTGAACATTTTTTTTAAATCTACCATTAGGCGTCAAAACGTGTTTTAACGATTACGAGATGCAATGTGTTAAAATACATAAACGATAAGTTAAGAGCATTAAACTCTTTGAAATATTGATAATCGTATTTTTTTCTGTTATCTTGATTTGATAATATAACGAAAGTGTTACTATTCTACAAATACATTTTGAAGATCTTACGCTAGTCTTCTTCTTCAACTACTGAACGATATTTTTGTTCATTTAAAATTTTGTGCTTTTCAATATTTCCGATAGAGAATCGGAAGCGATCCCTCCTACCTCTGGTGATGCCGGGGGGAATAACAATCTATGCTGGCGCTGTCGGAGATATCTGTGGATACAAGAAATTCATCATCACCTCGGAAATCGACGTCTTTTATTAGTGAAAGTAAGTTAAAGTAGAACAAATGCCGTATATATGAGATGACTTAGAATAACGTACAGGAAAACGACATATATGATAGAATACCAAACGACGAAATAAGGAAGAAATGTATGGCAGATGATTGCATCACAATAAGTATTTTTTTAACTATTCCACGTCTATTTTCATCTAAACAATCTTAACACTTCATTAATCACACGTGCAATCATTCACATTGTCAAATATACGCCATTGTTACATCACATGGACTAATTCTGTAGGGACTAAAATTAGGGAGCTTGAAACGGTATATGAAATTTTCGGCGAGTTTCTCCCTTGCTCTCTAAAGAGGAAGGTTGGCATTGAGGAGAGACAGGTCCATATCATTTAATGAGTAATGTTAGCGTCCTTGCCCGATGACAGACCACCGTTACCACACTCCTTTGGTACATCAGAATACTGCGACTCTAGCTCTATTATTCCTTGCACTACTCCAACTTCATCCCTTTCATTTCCAGACCACAGCCTTAATTATTACCATCTGCCTTATCAATCATGACCCTTTACCACCAAGTTATCCACCATCATTCAGTCCTTTACCCCTCCCGCAATCAATGCGAATAAAAAAAATCCTCCCCGATAGCCCACTACGTACTCCACCAAACAAAATGGTCTCACGCAGGATGCTATCTCCTATCACAACTCCATCCAGGCACTGCTCCTCTTCTCTTCCCCTCGGGAAGAGACTTTTTCTATAAATACAATCCCAACCCTAACTGGTCTTCCATTCCCTGAAAATAATGTAAGATTTTATCATAAACCCTAAATCCCCCGCCCTCTTTCGGAGGGACACTCCGGGCCATACATTTCTCCCCATCATAAAACACTACCAAATCACATTTCCAACAATGTTTCCTACAGACGTAAGAGGAATAGCCATTAGAGCTGAACCTCTGTAAGCCAGAAGATCCAAGTCTAAATCTAAGTTTTCTGCCGGCCGCAAGAACCCTCCTATCTCTGGTGATGCCGGTGGGAAGAACAATCTATGCTGGCGCTGTCGGGGATATCTGTCGGGTACAAGAAGTTCACGATAACCTAAGAAATTCACGTCTTTCTTATTAGTGAAAGTACGTTAAGTAGGAAAAATGCCGTAAAAATGAGATCACCAAGAATAATGTGCAGGAAAACGACATATGATAGAATACCAAACGACGAAATAAGGAAGAAATGTAAGCAGATGATTGCATCATAAGTAAAATTAAAAATTGATCCCTGATATGGTTTGGATATATGAAACGAATGGACGAGAGAATAATGGTTAAGACGTTGTATATAAGCAGTGTGAGTGGAAAAAGAAGCAGTGGAAGTCAATCTAACAGTTCACAACATTAATTCAAACGAAGAAGACGATTGTAATGTTTGGTCAGAAGTCGGTTGTCACAGAGGATCAGATGAGATAGGCTCGGCCCTGTGCAAAGATATCATGGCTCTACCTGATACATGTGAGGAAAAAATGTAATTATAATATCTGTTACAAATCAAAATAAATGGCGATTAACACATCACGTAGATGATACGATTATATTTGATACGAACGATCCTTATAAGATTTTTCCTGAGATAACAAAATTGAGATAAAGAAGACTTTATTTCATTAAAAATATACCAAGAACTCTTGGGAAGGGAATAAGAAGAAGTAAACATACGATTTTTTTTACTTTCAAGGAGTGCTCCAAATACCGAAATAGATAATAGTCAGACGGAGCTTGGTCTGGTGACAATGGAGGGTGAGGTAACCTCTCGCTTTAGGTCTTGGATTTTTTCACGGAACGTTTTTGCGTGCATTGTCTTGATGCAGTATTACTCAATTTCGGTTGACTAAATTTAGGCGTTTTTATTTCAGCTTCGGGTCGAGTCTCTCCAATTGTCGGCAATTAACTTCTGACGTTATTGTTTCACCCGGTAAAATAGAACTCGAAGTGAATGATATCGTGAATATCCCACCATACGCATAAAATTAAAAAAATTGGGTTAATTTTGGCTTTACTGTCGGAATGAGTGTTTGATTTTGCAAAAGCCATTATTTTTTCGTCCAGGTCCCCTGTCACAAGTTGTTCTTTGTCTTAATAATAAAGAACTATAAATGTTCACGCGCACTTCTTTGTTAGCGACGAATAGCTCGTGCGGCATCAAATTACCCATCTTATGCACTTTCCCAATCCAGTTTTACCCTCCCTTCCCTATGATGGGTATCTTCTACACGTTGCTTCTAATAACCATCAATATCTTTATAAATATAATAAATACAAGTTTAAGATTTTAGGTATTCCTCCATTGATTTAGAAAATAACATAATTAATAATAAACAGAATTCATCGGGTACATCGGAGGTATTTTGTGAACATCGGAAACAAATTCGCTTATAAACAGCGCTGTGAGTGCGCAACACTATATTCGCATCTCACCCTTGCATACTTCACTGAGGAAGCGCGAGGAGCTCAATGTTCCCACTGCCGCCGGCAGTAGCTCTCGGGCTCGCAACCAGAGTGGACTATGCCCGTTCCGTGAGCGTTGCTAGTTGGTTTTTTTTTATGTTTTCAGCAAATAAATATCAATTATTATGAAAATATCAATTATTATGAAATTTTAATTGTATCTCAATAGAGACGAAGATGCAAACTGGAAACTGAATATGGTTGATCAAGGTGTTTACAGGACTTATGACCTGTCATTGGTTGGGTTAAGCGCACGTTCCACCTATTTTCTTTATGACCATGTAAGACAAATTTTTGGAGGTTGTATACGAGTATATGCTACAAGTCTATACTTATCTTCACATGTCAGTTTCAATTGGCCATCTATGTAGATTTGATTACACATGTTAATCTTTTTAAGATTAATATAATTCAGAATTCGTGTACAAGTTTAAGTATACATTCACAAAAAATATCAATTATTATAATTTTTGACTTCAATTTAAATAATTAAGGGGATTAGCTATGAATGTTTTTATTTTTCCGATTTAAAATCGTTAATTTTTGATCGGGTACTGACCACCCAACACAGGAACGCGCGTTTTTATTTTAGCACCGTAAGGGAAAGGTTAAATAATACTGCCCTATATACCAGTAAGATCCGAGTTTCTGGCTTAATTCTTCAATGGTTTGAAGTGGGTCAGAATAAAGTAAAGATTTTAGGTTTTCTTTATCAAAATCGATCGTCGTCCACTTCTATAAAGGTCTATTAGCCTCCTATCACCCGATTTGAACTTTTGGAACCAGGATTGACATCTATTGACTTTTAGAACATCTCCATTAATTCTGTTAATAGTTTTAGTAGCTTTCGTTGCATTTAAACCGTCGTCGAAATAAAGTAGTAAGCAGTGACGCAGATGTTCGGCGTCGAATTTGCACGAAAAATAAAGCCAACAAATAGCTCTATACGAATAATATCTAATACACGTGTTACCTCTACCTTATGCGGACATAAACTGGTTCAAACCTGACCGTTTCAAAATAATGCCTTAATTCCTGGTCGACCTTCTTCTTCTACCTCTTTTAATAGATCGGTGGATCTGTTTTTATGGCGTCTAGGTCTCCTGGGACACAGAACTCCAACTGTCTCGCCATCTCTTCGCAGGTCTTCCGGGTTGGCGAGTTCTCATTGGCACGTTGTTTGCGGCTGCTTGAGGGAGTCTATCGTCGCTCATTCGTTCTACGTGGTCGCGCCAGAAGCGTCTTCTTTTCCTGTCCCATCTGACAATATCTTCGGTATGGCAGGTCTCACGTATTACTGTGTTTCTGATTCTGTCCCTCAGTGTTTTGTCCAGAATAGCGCGGAGTGTCTTCATTTCGGCGGTTCGTAATAGTGCTTTGGTTCTATTTGGGTCAGCCCTCGATTCTATACCATAAGTGGTCGACCTAATATGTAAAAATAAAACGTTAATTTTTATATAGAATATGAAAAATATTTGGTTCGGTTTAAGTAAAACCGAAGATCCGAGTTTCTGGCTTAATTCTTCAATGGTATGAAGTGGATTGGACGCAAACTGGTTCAAACCTGAGCGTTCTAAAATAATGACGTAATACCTGGTTCACCTAATAGTTGCATCTTACAGTATTTCAAAACCACTTCAAATATCTATGATGATGTCTCATATAGCTATGATGATGTCTTAAGATGTTTTTGTTCGTTATGTAAAATACTCTACGACCTTTACCATAATAAAAGTATTTTTAATCGGGTTTTAAATGAATGCATGTATAATAAAATCAAATCTAATTTTTATTAGACCCGATCAACGAAAGTTTTGAGTTGGACATTGGACACACCGACGTCGGCTATCACCCTGGTGTAGGCCTTTCTGTTCTGTTACAGACGGTTCATAGTGATGTCCTGGGGAGTTAACCCAGGGTGGTATCCCCTTGCCTTCTCTGAAGTATTTTCTATCGGGGTTTCCTTCCCTTAGCTGGGGATATCCAGTTTTATGGAGCTGGAAACTCGCCATTCGCCCTCTCTCTATCTGCTATGACAGTGGTTACATTGCCCGGGGTTTGCGGGGCTTAAGAGACCACCTGAAGACGCCAGAGAGTTGGAGAATAGTAGTGTTGTTGGCATACTTTCCAGCAGAGCATACTTCATTGTAGCTCTACTACCTATTCGAACCCAACATTAGAACTACTACTTCTAATGGCCATACAACTCTTGAAGAGTTTTAGCATCCTTGATGATTTTTCGCCAAGCTCCTCGATCCTGCGCCTTTTGCTCCCAGCAGCCCGATTCGCTCAACCTAGCCAGGTCAGCCAGAACATTGTCCATTAGGCGTTGTCTAGGCCTTCCTAGAGGTCTTACTTCAGTCTGACTAGACGCGTACAGGGTCTTGATTGCTCTGGTCTCTTCGGATCGGCATACGTGCCCAATCCATGCTAGGCGACCGGCGTTCACGGTGCTCGTTATAAGTGGCTCCTGGGTCATCGTACGGATCTCTTGGTTGGTCCTATGCCTCCAAGTTCCCGCTGCAACACCGGGTCTGGGTCCCAGGATCATTCTAAGTATCCTATTCTCAAACCAGTAGATTCTTAGTTGTTCTTTTAGAGTCATTGTCCATGACTCAGAACCATATGTCACCACTGGCTTGATGATGGTGTTATAAATACGTAGCTTGGTGTTTACTATTAAATGGCATCGCTCAAGCTGTTTTCGATGATTTAATATATCAATTTGTTGAATAATTTTACATTATGGTATCCTTGGGAAGGAGTTAAATGATTAGATAACTACCTTTATGATTTAACTGCTTTTATGACCAGAGTTGTTTATTTGACCCTCCTATTAGAGATAATACATTATACATGTCGCGCTGAACAGGATAGATTGCCTATAGTCTGTGAAACTAATGATACTTTAGCTGTATGGGATTCATATTTAGATACACAACTACAGCGGAAATCAACTGTTTTGTTATGGTAAATATTCGTGCTCAAAAAATTGTGAGGGAAAAATTCGTGTTTAAAATTCATGATAAAATTCGTGTTAAATTTTTTTCTTACAATTAGTGTCTGAAATTGATATTATAATTTATGTTTAAAATTCTTAGTGTTAAAATAAATTCGTGTTTAAAATTCACGATTAAATACATGTTAGAAAAAGTGTAGTTTAAAATTCATGTTACAATTAATTAATTCATGTTATCAAATTCTTTAAAAAAATCGTGTTTAAATTTTATGATAAAATTGGTGTCTAAAATTCATGTTGAAATTCGTGTTTAAAATTCATGATATAATTCGTGTTTAAAATTCACGATCAAATTCATATTTGACAAATTTGTGTTAAAATTCGTGTTCACAGTTTTTGTTAGAAAAATTCATGTTAAAATTGGGGTTAAAAATTCATTTGAAAATTCATGTTTAAAATTTATGTTAAAATGGGTGTCTAAAATTCATGGTGAAATTCATGATATAATTCGTGTTTAAGTTTCATGTTTGAAAATTTTGTCTTATAGTTCGTGCTTAAAATTCATGATTAAATACATGCTATAACGGGGGTTAAAAATTCATTTGAAAATTCGTGTTTAAAATTCATGATATAATTCGTGTTACACATTCATGGTTAAAATCAAGTGTTGAAATTTGTGTTTAATTTACGTTTGAAATTCATATTGTAATTAGTGTTAAACATTTATTTGTAAATTCATGTTAAAATTTGTATAAAAAATTCGTGTTTAAAATTCATCGTAAAAATGGTGTATTTAAAACTTGTTAAAAATTCATGTTGAAAATCGTGTTTAAATTACTGTTAAAATTGGTTAAAATTACTGTAAACAATGTGTTTAAAAGTCGTGTTCATAATTCCCGGTAAATATGTGTTTCAAATCACGTTTAATTTCGTGTTTAAAATTACTTCGTTACTGTTATAAATATGATGTGTTTAAATTCTTCTTAAATTTTTCGTTGATGTGATGTGTTTAAATTCTTCTTAAATTCTTGTAAGGAAAACTGTATAAAATTTCATTTAAATACTCTTGGAACTAAAATTATTCAAATATTGTTATGCTAACAAAACCGACTTTATTAGGCGATTATTTTTTCTATAATTCTATTTATAATAATATAAATAATTCATGAATATTGTTTAATTGATGTATTTTATTATTATATTATTAATAAAGCATATTTTTATAGACAAGATGTTTATATGCAGTAACACAATCATTCATTTTTAAGGCAATACTACATGTACCATATATATTTATTCTTTTTCTTCTTCTTCCTCAGCGTATTGCCGTCCACTCCTGGAAAAAGGCCTCCTCCATTAGGTTCCATGACACTCTGTCCTGTGCAGACTGCATCCAGGTTATTCAGACGTGTCTGTTCAGATCATCCTTCCACCATAGTTGCGGTCGCCCTGCACTTCTCTTTGCCGTCCACAGTCTCTTGTCCACTTTTCATCTGAGCTTCTGGCTACGTGACCTGCCCATTGCCATTTTAGAGTCGCCACCCGGTGGATGATGTCAGTGACCTTTGTTTTTTCTCTAACCGTATCGTTTCTGACTCTGTCTCTTGTAGGCTTATTCCTAACATGGCTCTTTCCATGGCTCTTTGGGTCACTTGTAGTTTCTCGGCACTTTGTTTGGACAATGTAACAGTTTTAAGATCATAAGTACCGACTAGCAGAACGCAGGCTTCATAGACTTTTCTTAAAATAACACTAAAATGGTTAGGACACATAGAAAGAAAGAATGGTAAAAAAGTATATGCTAACGATTTAAATGGAACTAGATATAGAGGAAGACTGAGGAAAACGTGGCAAATCAAATAATTAAACTATTTAATGTCGGCCACTTAAGGAGTCGGAGAAATCGACGTGCTCGTGAAACTCTCGATAGTCAATTTAACAACTCGTTTTTCGTTCCAGGAGCCATGAAGTCCATCCGCCATGATGAGCGAATAACAAGGCAAGTGCAGGCCTCTCTGGTTGGCATCGCATTGCCAACTCTTTTTTTCCCGCTGTCGCCGATAGTGAAGACTGTGATAAGTTTGCTTGTCACATTCCTGGTCACCGGGTCGAGGCCTTATTGGATCTACGTCATTCTGAAGACCTTGCCGAGAGATCTGAGGTAAGCATTATTTTTTTATTTTGAAACAATCTGTTCAACGTTAGTTTAACCGACATAAATCTTAGAAAAGAAAGAAAATTTGCTGAAATAGAATACATATAAAATTATGTAAATAAAATTTAAAAAAAAATGGTCGCTGTCGAATTCTACTGGCCGGAAGTCGCTGTCAAGCTTAAAAAAAATCCGATTTCCCCAAATGAGCTAAAAAAAAAAGGTCGCCAACGATTTCTAGCATCCGATTTTCCCCAAGTGAGCTAAAAAAAAATTGTTGAACCATCTCGTGGACCCCCATTTACATCTCATTGACCCCCAATTTTTTTTGCAACTGTCGTAGACCCCTTCCAAGTTGTCGTGGACCCCTGAGGGTCTATATCGACCACTTTGGGAATCACTGATTTAAATGGTTTGGACAAATGGAAAGAATGAAGCTATTACTTGGTGGTTTGACAGGGCTATACACAAACAAACAGTTTGTGTATAGCCCTGACGAAGCTCGTTACAGAGTGAAACCGGTTGGCGCTCCTGACTCAAAATAAAGTGGTTTTATACAACGTGTTATAAGTGTTTAATTCTTATTTTAGAAGTGTTTTTAAACTACGTAGACTAAACTAGACTAAACGAAATAGAGGAAGACCTAGGAAAACGTGGTACGATCAAATCAACCTACCTCAGAGTAGTCCGCCCAAAAGACATTCACAGGAACATGATCCGAGAAATAACAGAACAAAGTTTTCATAAAGCATTAATAAAAGTATTTCCTCGAATATGTACGTATTAAGGAAAATCGATATGACTAATACAACTTTTTGATTAATGAATATAAAACTTTCACTAAAGGGAAATTGTGAAGTCGTGTTTCATATGTCTGTGGTGAGTTAACCATTTGATATACCGCAAGGAACACAACATGGACCACAATTCTCTAACACACTATCCCGTAATATTCTAGTACGTGTGCTTTACAACAGTTTAAAGGGAGTGTTACACTTCCTTATTTAGACTTCTATTGTTGTCAATTGAAGCGATATCCTTTTATCCTGTCCGGTTGGGAGTATTTAGAACTCAACAAAATAAAAATAATTCAATGTCAAATCACAGAATATGAAATTACAATACATTTTGCCTTATAACTACAAAAAAATCAATATTTAGCGATTTAGAGGGAAAAAAATCAAGTTTTTTTTCCATAAATAGTCAACCATCGGTTTGTCAGGACAGATTTATATGAGAAGTACAAATTCATTTCGTACTTCTCATATAAGTATATCGGAGTCTGACAATAAAAGGTTGGCAAGCAACATGATAATGATGACGTCTAATATAAGCAGTGAATGCAGTGCGAATGAAATAGATTGAACGGAAGGAAAATAAGAGAAAATTGTTAAGAATGTATTTTTAAACGACGTTAACGGAACTAGAAAAATAGGAAGACCGAGGAAAACGTGGCACGATTGACAAAAGCCATCACCAAAAATCTGGATGCCTTTGAAATGTGGATATATCTTAGAATATTTAACATGTCATGGACAGAGAGAGTCACAAACGTGGAAGTACTGCAGCGAATGAAGAACAAAAAATAAAATTTCAAGACATTGGAATACTTTGGGTGCATTGTCCAAGGTAGAATTAACAGAAAACGATGTGTAAGGGAAATAAGAAAATCCCATCTAGAAAACCTTCAAGAGTGGTTCAGTTGCACAAAACATCCCTGTTTAGAACTACTGTATCAAGGGTAGAGATAGCCATGATGTTGTCTAACCTCTTGATAGGAGAGGAACAAGAAGAAGATGGATGACAATGCGTTATGTCCATTGTATCTCGAACTGGTTGTTGTTGAGTTTCCTTATAAGGATCACATCTCGTGTATCATTATGTGCATGCAAACCTAACACCGCCAGGCATACATAATGCACAAAACCTTGACCGACATTTTGATAAAACAAATGTACCTATAAAAAGTTTTATTTAAGAGAATATGTGTTATTTAGAATGATGCTTTAAAATAAATTAAATTTATAAAGCATGCGTAAGACCAATAATAACATATGTTATTGAAGCGAAGGCAAAGGGAAAGGTGTACAAGGTGTGGAAGTGTTGCCCACTCAAAAAACGACAGTCGGATAAACTGCACAGCATCGAAATGAGGATGCTGAGGTGAACGAGTGGAGTAATATTCTCGTTCGCTCGACCACATCTGAAACTGCAGTTTAAGATTGAGCTGGTACAGCGTTTGAGATGGTACAGCCACGTCATGCGGTACCCAGCTGACTATGTTACAAGGAGGGTAATGGAAACGGACCAGCGACTCAGGGGACGTGGTAGGTCCAAGTTGACATGGATGCAACTCATTCAAAGGACTCTCAAAAGAGATCGGATCCCACCAGATGCCACCCAGGTCAGACAGTCTAGGACAAGGCAAGAATAAGAAAAAGTTTAAGCAGGGACAGACACAGTCAGGACCAAACATTCTTGGAGGACTTCTAAAATGAAGACACTGAGGGTGATAGCAGGCAAGACACTAAGAGATTGGTGTAACAACAAAATGAGAGAGATTTGTGAGGCAAGGGGTATTATAAGATGAAACAGCCAGCGAAGGGGAATTGGGAAACTAAAGACTGTAATATTGTCCATAAACTATGATTGATCCAAAGAGCCATGGAAACAGCCATGTTAGGAATATGCCTTAGAGATAGAGTCAGAAACGATACGCATAGAGAAAAACAATCGTTACTGACACCACCCACCGTTAGCGACTTTAAAATGGCTATGGGCAGATTACGTAGCCAGAAGACGAAAAATGGACAAGAAGACTTGTTGACTTGGAGACCATAGACTGTACTAAGAGAATTATAGGGCAACCTCAACTATGGTGAAAGGATTACCTGATTAGGTTTAGTTTGAGCATGCCCTCGCAAGGCGAAACAAATTTGTCGCAATTTATATATATTAAATCCAAGTAAAACCACTCAACAATCGTGTTTACTATTATAAATTTTTAAAAATACTGTTATTTTTAATGTTGTCATCATTGAAAACATTTCTCATCTAATTTTTATAGAGATATTAAAGTTATTAGAAGCAACGTGCGTTGAAGATGTCGCGTTTTATGAAAACCCTTCGGTATACGTTTTGTTCGCATTGCTGACGCATTGGCCACTTACTTAAACACGCTTAATCGCCGCATTTCTAGTGCTTATTATACCGTAAGTATAGACTAATTAACTTTGTCTTTGCGGCGTTAATAGCGTGCGACCTTTTCATTGACCTCCAATTACCTTTTTAGCATACAATTCAATGACGGTGACATTGTCTTATTGTGTCATTTGCAATACGGTCCAAAAGTTTCTGGTTTAATGATATTAACACTAGCCGTACGGTGATGGATAACGAGTGACCAAATGTAATCAATGTTAAGTTTTCTTTTTTAAGTATTATATTTTTCTTGTTCTTCTCCTATCAGATGTTGAACATAATCATGGCTATTCCTATCCCTAATACAGCAGCAACTGAACCATTCTCTTATCTTTTCTATCCCGGGTTTTACTCTTCTTCCGACACTTAATTTTCTTTCAATTTCACCTTAAATAATCAGTTGCAGCACTTTGTATTTATCGTTTCTCACAATGTGCCAGCAGTATTTCAGTTTGCTGCGCTTTATGATCATAACAATATATAGATAACCTTAACTTGAAACTCCGACAAAGAATGATTAAGTGTTATATGGTATGTTCTACTATATGGCTGCGAAACCTGGACTCTAAAAGTGAATGTAATGAACCGGTTGGAGGCGTTACGAACGTGGATATACCGAAGAATTTTCCGTATACCGTGGACCGATAGGGTCAGTAATGCAGACGTACTGCAGATAGTCAGAGCCAATAGAGAGCTGTTGTCGAGTGTGAAAATTATAAAGGGTATTTGGGTCATGTGCTAAGGGGAGAAAACTACCACCTCCTTCGACTGATATTAATGGGTAAAGTGAAGGGGCGTCGGGGAGTTGGTAGAAGGCAGCTTTCTTGGCTGCGGAACATTAAAGAGTTGACAGGAATCACAAGAGTTCAGACTGTTCCAAGTGGCGCAGGACAGAGTTGGGGGGACCTGACACGGCACCAAAAGAAGAAAAAGATGGTTATTATAATTAATGCCAACTAGTTTTACTTGGATCCAAGCTTCATCAGGGTTGTATAACTGATATTATACTGCCCTGAACTGAGTTTTTATACTGCCCTGATGAAGCGTTGGTCCAAGCGAATTATAATAACCATACCGTGGTTAAATTCAAAGTGTTTATATTATTTAATATCTATAAGTTTAAAATGGCGACTCTAAAATGGCAATGGGCAGGTCACGTAGCCAGAAGCTCAGATGAAAAGTGGACAAGAAGACTGTTGACTTGGAGACCGTGGACGGCGAAGAGAAGTGACCGCAAGAGGGCGACCTACGGTGGAAGGATGATCTGAACAGACACGTCGGAATAACCTGGATGCAGTCTGCACCGGACAGAGTGACATGGAAGCGAATGGAGGAGGCCTTTGTCCAGGAGTGGACGGGAATAGGCTGAGGAAGAAGAAATTTAAAATATCTTCCTTCGTTCGCTGCAGTACTTCTTCGTTCGTGACTCTTTTTATCCATGATATTTTTAACATCCTAGGAGATATCCACATTTCAAAGGCATCTAGCTTTTTGGCTACTGTTAAACTCCTTCAAAGTAACGGCAGTGTGCACGAGCTTAGCAATATGTATTATATTTCGTTTTTTACTGGCTCAAAGCATTTCAAGATCTCTAAAAGTGATCGGAATCTTTTCGACTAGACCTCGTAAAAACGTATCGATAGTTTTACCGTTGAATGAATTCGTCGTCATAATCTTGACTATTTGATATGCCTGATAGTTGCTTGTGATATTCCATGGAGTCTAACGCGACAGTTTCCGGTGGTCAGAAGATGAGGAAGTGTCCATTTAAAAAGATACCAATTAATAATAATATATAGTATAGAGCCAACCACCAGATATAGTCTAAAGCCAACCACCCTAACAGCAAAAAGTGTCTTCTTCTTTTGATTGTAGATCTTGCGATCTGTTTATGCAGGATATCAACTTTCTTCCTGTGATGAAGACGACCAGCCTTCTCTCCATCTCGATGGTCGTCCTGGTGGTCGACGGCCCTCAGGAGTCTTGTGCATCACGATATTAGGAAATCTTGCTGGATCCATTCTCTCGATGTGGTCCCCCCAGAATCGTCTTCCGGCCTACTCCATCTCACTGTCTTAAATTTTGTAGGATTTGCGAATTTCTTCATTGGGTATCCTATCTCTAAGGGTTCTCCCCACAATAGGTCGCAATGTTCTCATTTCTGCTACTCTTCAGAGATGTTTGGTTCTGGCAGTGTCTGCTCTTGCTTCGATTCCGTAAGTCATTATGGGTTTAACTTAGCTTTCCACTAGCATATGCTTATTGTCCCAGAAAGTTCCCTCAGGCATTCAGGGATAACTGCTGCTTTATCAGTATATTTTTTAATTTCATTATACAGATCGCTGCAACTAGATATCTCCACACCCAGATAGCTAAACTTCATGACTTGTTATGTGGGTTTAACGTCTACAACAAGTTTTCATCTGAGAGGTTGTCTAGATATTGTTGGACATTTTGTTTTGACGACGGATATCATTATATTATACTTCTCAAAAGTGTCCATAAACTAAAAAGCGCACAGCCATCCAAGGAGAGGCAAATACTCGGCGTGAGTCTCCGAGACAAAATAAGAAATAAAGAAATAAGACGCCGAACCAAAGTTGCCGACATCATGGATCGTACATATAAATTAAAGTGGCAGTGGGTTGGACGTATAGCAAGACGGAGCAATACCCGATGGACATCCAGAATACTTCAATGGAGGCCTTGGAGAAAGAAAATGAGTGTTGGGAGACCACCTAAAAGATGGACTGACGATATTGCCCGAATAGCTGGAAAACCTGGATGCGAAAGGGACAAGACAGGAAAGAGTGGGAAAAAAAGAATAGGCATAGGCCTATTGGATATAGATCCAGCTGTGGAGGAAAGAAGGCTAGAAGAAGATACATATTCTATCATTTTATTGGATAAATATCGCACTTTGATACTTGACATTGCGACCTCTATAATCGGCCTCTATAATTGTTATATATTTATAAACTATTTTTGCAATTGCGAGTCTCGTGTGGATATACGACTGAAGCAAAGATGGCAGTGCACAATGGGTTTCTAGTGCCGACCGTTATGTATAGAATTGAAGCTTTGAGCTGGCAGAAGAAGGGTGAAAATGCGACAAATGCCGTATAAATGAGATCACTAAGAATAATGTGCGGAAAAATACTGTATTTTATATCAATATAGAAAAAAATCACAAAGTTCATTTTTACACGTAAAAGAGATACCGGGCGGACCGCCTACTGGATGTATGCTGTCTCTTTCTGTCTTGCTTGTTTTATATGAGAGTACGAGCGGGATGCACTATTTATCGCACAGAAATTATTTTAATTCAAGAATTCGTGAGTAACCTTTTAGGCAATGATTGTTGTTAATATTAGGTTGTTTTATAAGTTACTTCCAAATTTGAATTTTTATTATTATTTTGGTTTAAAAAAATTACTACATCAATTAATCTATCGTGTATTCACCACTGTTAAATATAACCTTCTCCCATCTTATTGGCAACATATAGATCCCCTCCTCATAAAATTTGGTAGACTGAAAAAAGTTATCAAGGGCCTGATCACGGGACTCATCATAAATGCAAATTTTAAATAAGGAACAGAAAAGGTGGTAGTCAGCAGGAGCGAGATCTGGGGAGTATGGTGGATGTGACAAAACAAACCAGTTGAAGTCCAGATTTTTTTATTGAGTCACTTTTGTCGTGTGTAGTTTGGCGTTATCGTGTAACAGGATAGAAAAATAGAAACTGTTTATCTGACTGGGAAGTTATTTATGGCTCAACCTAATATTTCTCAATGGTTTTGGTATCAACAATATATCATTTGAAATGTGGATCCACCGTAGAATGCTAAGAATATCTTGGACCGATATGATAACAAACAACGATGTATTGCGTAGAGCCAATGAAAATAGAGAACTGTTATATAGAACATCACTTTTAAGTTCCGTAAAATATCATATTTTGGCCATGTAATGAGAGGCAACAAATACTCAGTACTTCAGCTCGTCATGAAGGGGAATATCGAGGGCCGCAGCAGCGTCGGCAGAAGACAGCTCTTCTGGCTATGAAACAACCAGCATGGACCGGCGTCGCAACTGTGGGGGAGCTGTTTCACGCCACCCAGGACTGAGAAACTTTCTTTGAATTGGTCGTCAACGTCGGGGGGAGACATAATGAAGAAGAATAATATATCAATGTTCATTATTCTAAGAGTTAAGGTTGATTAGCCTAATGACTAATTGACATTAAGTAACCGGCTATGAATATATGTACCTTGGTCATGTGTTGGCTTTTGGAAGAGGGGGTCAAGTCAAGTAGATTGATAGGAGAATACAGCTCGGTTGGTCTGCATTCGGAAGGCTGGGCAACATCTTCAAGTCGGACATGCCACAAAAGCGCTGGACCAGTGTGTCTTACCTGTGATGACCTATGGATGCGAGGCATGACGTTAACTAAAGAACCAATGTACAAAATCAAAGTTGCACAATGGGCCATGGAAAGATCCATGTTGGGTATCTCGCTTAGAGACCATATACACAACGTGGAGAATAGAAGACGCACCAGGGATACGCATTGCGAGGATGAAGTAGTAGTGGCCTGGTCATGTGTGTTGACAGAATGATGGAAGATGGAGCCAGAGGGTAGTACAGAGACAGCCTACCAAGTGGAGCGATGATATTGTGTGGACGGCGGGAAGGACCTGGAGAACACTGGCGAGAGACCGAGTGGTGTAGGGGTGGAGAGGCTTACGTCCAGCAGTGGATGGAGACAAGCTGATCCTAATCCTAATACTTACTTTCTTACTTCCTATGGCCATACAACTCTTGGAGAGTTTTAGCCTCCTTGATGATTTTTCGACAAGCTCCTCGATCCTGCGCCTTTTGCTCCCAGCAGTCCTAGCCTAGCCAGGTCAGCCAGAACATTGTCCATTAGACACTGTCTAGGCCTTCCTAGAGGTCTTACTCCAGTCGGTCTAGACGCGTATAGGGTCTTGATTGCTCTGGTCTCTTCGGCTCGGCATACGTGCCCAATCCATGCTAGGCGACTGGCTCTCACGATGCTCGCTTACCCTAATAACATAATTACATTTATGGCAATGCACAATGGTGTTCTTGTACCAACTGTTAAACTGAAACCACCAAAAGAAGGTTGAAAGATGAATATGTGGTAGGTCTGTATATCTGGTAGATGATAAAAAGTGAAAAGAGTGCAATTTTTTTTACTCTGGGGGATTTCAGGATTTTTGCCGGGATTCGAACCCAGGACCTTTAAAGTTGCAGTCGTAACTGTTACCACTCTCCCACGGTGACCGTCTATCAATTGTATTAATACATATATTTTTATTGTTGTTTTTCAGGATTATAATTCAAATGCTAAAGGCGATATACCAGCTGTACATATGGGAAAAGCGGAAAATGACAGTTGCAAAACGCTTCCATCAGCTAACCCTCTCGCATCCTGATAAAGTGGCTTTTTACGCTGACGATGGAGATTGGACATACAAGAGGGTGAGTTTATTCAATCAGATCAATCAAATCAGTTTATTAACTCAATAGACATTACAAACAGGAAAATGTTTAAGGCATCTATTAAGTACAGGTAAAATATCATAAAAATATTACAACAAAGTACCAGGAACGCATTAGTTGTCTGCAAGTTTGAGCAAAGATGATGGACCTGCTCGATAGAGCTGGATACTGACCTTATTTTTAAGGCTTTACAATATCACATATCGTATCATACACAATGTTCGCTATTTATAAGATGAATCATTATATAGTCAATTTACAATTTTATGTACTATAAGCGAAAACGGCCATTCACAATGGAGTTCTGGTCCCAACCATAATGTATGGAAGCGAAGCATAAACCGGCAGAAGAAGGATGAGAGCAGAATAAATGCGGTAGAGCTGAGGTCCCTAAGACGTATGTGTGGTAGAACGATGTACGACAGAATCTCAAATGCTGATATAAGAAAGGAATGTAGAGCGAAAGAAGGTATTATGAACAAAATTATGAAAGGATCGCTGCGTTGGTTCGGACTTATGGAGCGCATGGGTGAAGAAATAATCATTAAAAAAAGTATGCGTTAACGATGTAAATGGAGTACGGAGTCGAGGTAGACCGAGGTAAACTGTAAACGTCGGTCTTGTTAGAAGTCGGAAGTATCGATGTGCGTGTATGACTCGCTTTATGAATGCGGAGGAATCTAGAGAGGTGTGTCAGGATTGAGTAGTGTGGCGGTCCATTCTCTCTGCCTACCCCACTGGAGTAACGGCGTGATGGTTTGTTGTTGTTGTTATTATATTGTTGATTTTAAGAATGGGAGTGGGTGTGGAAAATTGGAGAAAGACATCGAAAGAAGGGTTGGTGCTGGGAATAAAATAAATGGCGCACTCAAAGTCATTACTGCAAATAGAAACATATCCAGAGAAGCAAAGATGGCAGTACACAATGGAGTTCTAGTGCCAACCCTCATGTATGAAAGTGAAGCTTGGAGCTGGCAAAAGAAAGATGAAAGCAGGATAAATGCCGTAGAAATGAGATCACTAAGGGAAAACGTTGTACGATAGAATACCAAATGATGAAATAAGAGAGAAATGGACTGAATCATGGATAAAATTAAAAAAGGATCCCTTAGATGGTTTGGACATATGGAACGAGTGGATGAGAGTAGAATGGTTAAAAAGTAGTACCCAACAGCGTGAGTGGAAAAAGAAACCGAGGACGACCGAGAAAAACATGGCATGACCAAATTAATCAATTACTAAAAGGCGGCCACATTCGATGTCGGAATATTCGATGTGCGTGCATGATACGATGTATGAATGTAGAAGAATCAAATCAAATCAAATCAGTTTATTTACTCAAAAGACATTACAAACAGCATAAATGTTTAAGGCATCTATCTACAGGTAAGATATTATACGCACACAACATAATACCAGGAACGCATTAGTGATGGTTCGACATTAGGAAGACAAGATACTTTCCAAAGTCAAGAGTATTTGTCCCCTGAACGTACTTTCACTAACATGAAAGACGTCGATCTCCGAGGAGACCGTGTTCAGCAGACTAATTGCTCTTCCCATCGGTGTCACCAGAGGTATGCCAGGACAGAGCATTGTGGCGATCCATCCTCTCTGCCTACCTCTCCGGGAAATGGCGTGATGGTTAGTTAGTTAGTTAGTTAGAGTTGGTGTTTTTTTGTTGTGTTTTTTAAAAAGGGGCCACAGGTCAAAAAACTTTGTGAATCTGTTATATACTCGTATGTTATTCAAGCAGTTAGAGTGAATATTAGGTTCAGCGCTGGGTCACGAAATGTCCCCAACAGATAATTAACAATTAGGTGCAAAGTGCTTTTCGTTATTGCTATTTTAACGATGAATCAATAAACATATTCATTGTAAAAAAATTTATGTAAAAAGTAGATTTCCTATTATATATATAGAATTTTATGACCTCAATATGTTGCTAAAATTTCAACTGTGCAATAACAATGTATCACTCTGTTTCTCCGCAAGGGTAGGCAGAGAGAATAGACCGCCACACTACTCTATCCTGACACACCTATCTAGCTTCTTCCACATTCATACAGCGAATCATACACGCATGTCTATTTTTCTGACTTTTAACATGGTTGACTTTTAAATTTGGTTGATTTTATACTCCATTCACTCCATTCACATTGTTAACGTATGCTTTCTTAACCTTTATTTCTTCATCTATGCGTTCCATGTGACCAAACCAACGCAGTGATCCTTAAATTAATTTTGTTCATAATACTTTCTTCCGCTCTACATTCCTTCCTAATATCGGCATTTGAAACTCAGTCATACATCGTTTTACCACACATACGTCTAAGGGATCTCTGCCACATTTATTCTACTCTAATCCTTCTTCTGCCTGTTCCATGCTTCGCTTCCATACATAAAGGTTAGAATGGCAATTTTTGCTTGCATTGATAAATTCTTGTTTCCAATAACAGTTTTTAAAGCTCCATTCACTTTGTTACCCGCACCAACCCTTCTTTCGACGTCACTATCCGTTCAGCCATCCGCTGTGAACATGCTACCTAAATACACAAACTCAGACACCTGCTCAAAGTTTCCCCTCATTCACACTTATGTTACAAACTGCCATTTCCTCTTCCCTTTTTACTATCTCCCCGACGTCCCTCCACTTTACCCATTAATATCAGTCGAAGGAGGTGGTAGGTTTCTCCCCTTAGCACATGACCGAAATATGAGACCTTTCTAATTTACACACTCCACAACAGCTCTTTATTGGCTCTGGCTATATGTAGTATGTCTGCATTATTAACCCTATCGGTCCACGGTCTATGGAGCATTCTGCGGTATATCCACATCTCAAACCCTTCAAACCGGTTAATTAAATTCTCTTTAAGAGTTCAGGTTTCCCAGCCATATAGTAGATGATGTTAATAATGAAATTTTTTTTTTACGGTTTCGACAGCTCACTGGCATCTTCTGGTCTTCAGCAAGCTGCCAAAACCGGTTGAAGATACAAACATTAGTGGATTTAACTAAATATACATAAAAATATTTTTTAAATTTTAATTTATATTTTCATGACAACAAACAATCTTCAGAACATCAAATAATATTCACTAACTAACCAAACTAACTAACTAACCAACCATTAAGCTGTCTACCGAAGAGGTAGGCAGAAAGAATGAACAGCCACCTTCTCTTCTCTTTTCGCCCCTGCGGGATGGGTTGCGAACCTCATCGCCGCCAATAGGCATCTCCCGAAATTATAATCATCATCAAAAGGCATCTCAATAATATTCTGCACTATATCATATACCAGTATTCACCGCATCAAACAATTTTCACCACATTATACAATCTTCACTACATCAAATAATCTTCCCTACATATTTTCATTTTCTCAGCTTTCCATGTTCGCCGCCCGCTTCGCCTATTCGGTGCCAAACACAACCCCTGGCGTGCCTGTGGCACTGGCCTTGGGCCCGAATGCAGGCCCACGCCTCCTGGGTGCCAGCCTGGGATTTGGCGGCAAGGGCGTGCCAACCGCACTCTTGCCGCCTGCTGCACGTGGCGCTGTGCTGAGACACGCGCTCAAGGCATCAGCCGCACGCACTCTCATATACTCCGGAGACATGGTGCCCGGTAAGTTCGCAAATCAATTTCTTATATTGTGCCCTCTCCTCTTGTTAGTCATTTGTATTAATTGATTTAAAAATTTACCAAAGATATGGAATTTGACTTATATGGCGCTCAAAAGAAAGTATGGAAAATGCTCAGAGGCAAGAAGAAACCTATTAATGAATATACGGAAACCGAGAAAATAACAATTCAAACACGGGAAGTGTATTTTGAGGACCTATTCAAGGATGTAAATGCCACCATTATCCCACCGATTGAAGAGACACAGCAGATCGAACTCTGCCTCGAGGACATAAATAAAACTTATTGAAAGTGAAGGCATTAACACTGTGGAATTCCATAGTAATCTACTTTGGGAATTAAAAAAAAACATTGTTTAAAGCACTTTTTAATATATTAAAATACACGACATGTTTCAAAAGATACCTCCATCTTCAGGTGTAAAAATATAACAAAAACTAAACAAAGAAAGACTAATAAAAAACGCATTTAAAATTCCTTAAATACTTTGTCTACATTTAATCTCCTAAGCTCCCATTCCCAATCAAATTAATCATTTATTAATTTCTATATAAATTATATCTTTTTAAATGTACGTTTTTTCTAAATTATATTATCATCATGTTATTGTTATTTATTATTTTACTGTTAAAAAAATAATTATTAGACCTACTTATAACAAATAGCCCAACTTAATTTTTAAATTTTTGAAGAATTTTTGTATCGAATTTTAAATGCGTTTTTTATTAGTCTTTCTTTGTTTAGTTTTTATTATATTTTTACACCTGAAGATGGAGGTATCCTCTGAAACATGTCGTGTATTTTAATATTTTTTTTATTAAAAAGCGGTTTAAACAATGTTATTTTTTTTTTAATTCCCAAAGTAGATTACATAAATAAACGTATAAAAAGTCTCAAAAACCGGAAAACACCTGGCATCGATAAGATCCCCAAGAAGCTCATCAAGTATGCAGGAGATAAACTGTCAAAGGAATGTCGCCTACTCTTTAACAAGATACTTTATTCATCACGAATCCCAGAAGAATGGAAAACTAGTATCACTATACCGATGACATTCTCAAAAGAACCCTTAGGATGCAGATTATCCTTAAATGACAGAATGCTGGAACAGGTTGCAAAGTTTAGATATCTGGGAGCGGATCTGCTCAGTCAAAATGATCTTGTCAGTGAAATAATAGGACAAGTCAACAAGGCTTCGGCGGTATCAGGTTGTCTCAAGGATATAATATGGAAAAACAAGTATATGAGAACTGACAGTAAGGTCAGAATATATAAAACCTGCGTAAGGCCTATACTGACATATAGCATTGAGACCAGAGCGGATACCACAAGAACGAAGGCTAAAGTATGGGTGGCAGATATGAGGACGCTGAGGATGATAGCAGGAAGGACTTTTCGAGATGAGGCAGAGCGCAGAGGCATGCGCACGTGCAGAGGATGGACCCCACCAGAATCCCACACGCTGTGGCGCATCAGATTCCTGCCGGCTGCCGTTCCCCCGGAAGACCGCCGAAGACGTGCGTGCATGACACAATGTATGAATGTTGAAGAAACGAAAGAAATATGTCAGGAAATAAAAGTGTGGCAGTCCATTTTTTCTGCCTACCCCTTCGGAGAGACGGCGTGATGATTAGTTAGTTAGTTATAATATTTTTTTAAATTTCTTCTAGCGATTGCCGAGATTCTTGACGAACCAGAGATGAATGGGGTGACTCTTTTCCAGTACAATATTGATAAAAGCAAACACACTCCCCTTCTGAGAGGAGCCAGCCTCATAGATCCTGATGATGAGACTCTCCCTGACACTCTGGACTTGGAAGAGTTGGCCAAAGGAAAGTACATGGACAATTACATCTACATCTATACCAGTGGGACCACAGGTCTTCCCAAGGCAGCCATTATCACAAATGCCAGGTAATCAAATTTATTTGAGATATTTGCATAATCTCTCATCTTCTAAGTCTTATTCCCATCATGAAATTAAATGAAATGAAATCAGTTAAATTTCTTAACAGACATTACAAACAAAATCAATGTTTAAGGGATCTAATCAGAACACTTAAAATAATGAAATGTATGTTATATATTATAATACCAGGAACGCATGAGAGGTGGTTAGACATTAGGAAGACAAGATACTCTCTAATGTCAAGAGTATTTGTCTTCTGAATGTACTTTCACTAATATGAAAGACGTCGATCTCTAAGATGGCGCGTTCAGCTGACTAATTGCAGGTTGGTTCTGGCGGCCGGTAGGTAAAACAATATGTGCTGTTGCTGTCGGAGATATCTATCAAAGACAAAAAGACGAACATCCTCCAGCACGGCTGAGTTCTCGAAATGTCCCCTAATTAATCTAAAGAAATGGGTTTTGAGATGCCCGTCTCTTCGAAGCTGCAGGGAATTGGTCCCCAACATAGCTACCATACTCCTTCATTTATTTATTTATTTATTAAGGGTAACATACAGCGATATCAATAACATATATATAAAAGAAACATTTAGAATAATTAAAATAATTACATGCTACCACAAATTAAAAATAATAGTTAACAATCAACAAATGATAGTGAGAAACAAGATTGAAGTTAAACTAAGACAAAATAAGGTATACATAATATTTAAGAGTTAAAATACTTATAGTGCTGGAAATAAAAAATAAAATAAAATAAAAAGTAATATACAAGTATTATAATATCACGTTACATCGTGGTCACATCCGCGCCAAAATGTTGCTCCGATTACTTTTTTTAAATTTCGCTCGCTTAAATGAAAGACGTCAATGTCTCCAAAATGCTTGTTGTAGATATCACAGATTCGATACAGTGCCGCGCTCAGAGCGTAGTTTGTGCGATAAACAGGAATTTCATGTAGAGATACCTCAGAAATTTTGTCTGAAACCTCTCTAGCATAACGGAATATCTCACCTCGTGAGGACTCCATATCACAGAACCACTTTCAAGTCTGCTCTGAACCAATGAGTTGCATAGGACTCTGAACACATTGGTATCTCTGAAAACTCTGCCGGTTCGAACGATGAAGCCCAACATCCTCAGTGCGATGTCTTAAATTCTCTCGATATGTGCATGAAAAGTCAGCCTACTCTCATACATGATCCCGAGATCTCTCATCGTAGATACATGTGCTAGTTTCTGGGTTACTGCGATCTAGTAATGTGTATTCACTTGTTATTTGTGTTGGCAATTTGCTGTTACATAATTTTATTAAAATAGAAAGTCATTATGAACTTCCAATACTCGTAAATTTTCTATAAACAATACATTAATCAATATAATTTATGCTTATCTACAAAAACAAGATAAATTATACTTTGAAATATGCCAATTTGATTATTTGTTATTGTTTACATCAGGGATACCCAATCCACGACATGTGGACCAGTATGTTAAGAAACATTAACAAAATTTGTAATTTTACATACTAAAGAGAAGCATTCACTAACAAGTAAAATTGAACAAGTGCCTTTCACTATGCTAATAACAATAACAACAGTCAGTTTCTTGTCAATTTATTTGTATTGGATGCTATGTAATGCTAATTGCAACTAAAAATACTAATTAACCTGATAGATATCTCCGAGAGCATAGATTGTTTTACCTACCGGTTGCCAAATCAAACATGCCTCTAGTGACGCCTGTGGGAAGGGCAATCAGTCTGCTGAACCTGGTCACCTTGGAGATCGACGTTTTTTATATTAATGAATGTACATGGGTGTTTTTCAAATAAAATGTTTACTCGAAAATTACATGTCCTATGACTTTCGAGGTAATTCTGCAGGCTATTGATTTTAAAACTGTTTTTTTTATATCTCAAAACAACAGAATAACTCACAAATTGATTATTCACATATCCAAAAGTACTTATATCTGTTTATTTTGCTTAATTATTGGGAATATACGATAGAAAAGTGGTGATTTTTCTAGTGTCCCACGCTCCTTTTGCACTTTATAAACGAAAAATATTCATTGATAAGCTACTTCTTGTCCAAGAGTTTTATGTTATTTGGAAGGATTATATGATCCAGATTCAATAATATTCCTAGATAACAGCGTATAAGAGTTCAAAATAATATAAAATACTGTTTTTATTTAGTCACTCAAAATGACGTTGGTGGAAAATTACGTATACGCTACGTCGATATACTGATTTAAACGAAAAATTTACTATAAACTAAGTATATATTTGATTGATGGCAACATTTTATAGCTCGTCAACGGTCGCCATGTTCGTAAATTGACACCAGTCGCATTATGTTATGTGAAATAGTGGTCGGGCGTCACGACGTGCTGTTTTTATTTTCCACTACGAACGTGATTCTATAATGTAAGTATTGATTGTTTGACTTACAGCTTTTCATGGGTAAAAATGACCGACATCTAGAATCTGAATTCAATGTAATATTTAGTAAAATCATATTCATAAACCTGCATTTTGGAGTTTGTTTCAATACTGGCATCATACGTCACATCCACTACGCGACGTGATGTATTAGTGGAACGCCAAATGTGACGTAGTGGAATTATTACGCAACGAGCAAACTTTTTGAAAAACACCCACATTCAAAAGAGTATGTAAATGTAAATGCAATAGTAAAGTATGTAAATGTAAAGTAAATGCAATAAGTATGACCTTGTGATGAACGTGTCAAAGTCTAAAGTTATGGTATTTAAGAAGGAAGAATGCATGACAGATTGTGACATAAGTGCGAACAGTGAGAAATTAGAGCAAGTTTCCGAATATGTCTACCTGGGAAGCATGTTTACAGATGGAAAAATGGAGAAAGATATCGGAAGAAGGGTTGGAGCTGGAAACAAAAGCATTACCGCAAATAGAATTATATCGACTGAAGCAAAGATGGCAGTGCACAATGGAGTTCTAGTGCCGACCCTTATGTATGGAAGTGAAGCTTGGAGTTGGCAGAAGAAAGATGAAATAGGATAAATGCCGTAGAAATGAGGTCACTAAGAAGGATGTGCGGAAAAACAATGTATGATAGAATACCGAATGATGAAATAAGAAAGAAATGTAAGGCAGATGACTGCATCATGGATAACATTAAAAAAGGATCCCTAAAATGGTTTGGACATATGGAACGAATGGATGAAAGTAGAATGGTTAAAAAGTTGTACACAAGCAGTGGAAAAAGAAGCCGAGGACGATCGAGGAAAACATGGCATGACCAAATGAATAAATTACTAAAAGGCAGCCATATTCAAAGTCAGAATAATCGACGTGCGTGCATGGTACAATGTATGAATGTAGAGGTGGAGCAGGACAGAGCATTGTGGCGATCCATCCTCTCTGCCTACCCCTCCGGTAAATGGCGTGATGGTTAGTTAGTTTTTTAGTTAGTTAGATTTCTGACAGATTAGATTGTCTTACCTACCGGTCGCCAGAACAAACCTGACTCTGGTGATGCCGGTGGAAAGAGCAATCAGTCTGCTGAACGCGGTTCCCTCGGAAATCGACTTCTTTCATATTAACGAAAGTACATTCAAAAGACAAATACTCTTGACTTTAGAAAGTATCTTGTCTTCCTAATGTCGAACCATCTCTCATGCGCTCCTGGTATATACATACTTGTATTTTTGTTTGTAATGTCTGTTGAGAAATTAAACTGATTTAATTTTAGATAAACTTAAGGCGCTAACACATTAACTGGCAAAAGAAGGATGAAAGTAGAATAGATGCAGTAGAAATGCGATCTCTAAGACGAATGTGTGGTAAATCTGTATACGATAGTGTGTCAAATGCAAGTATAAGAAATGAATGCAGTGCAAATGAAAGTGTTATGAACAAAAAAATGAATGGGTCATTAAGATGGTTTGGACACATGGAAAGAATGAGTGAAGACAGAATGGTGAAGAAGGTATATGTAAACGGCGTAACGGAGCTAGAAATAGAGGAAGGCCGAGGAAAACGTGGCACGATCAAATCGATATTAAAAGTCGGCCACGTGAGGAGTCGGAGAAATCGGCGTGCGTGCATGACACAATATATGTATGTAAAGGAAGCGAGAGAAGTATGTTAGGACAAAACCGTGTGGCGTTCCATTCTTTCTGCCTACCCATGCGGAGAGACGGCGTGATGGTTAGTCTTCTTCTTTCTTCTTTTTGTCCTGTTACACCTCCGTTGTGCATAGGGCTTCAAGGAATTTTCTCCACCCGACTCTATCGCATGCCTGATGCTTAACATCATCTCAAGTGAGGCCTGCTGCCTTAACCTCGTCCTGCAGGGTTCTTCTCCAGGTCGTTCTAGGTCTGCCTCACTTTCTCTTTCCCCCCATAGGGGACCAGTCTAGTGCACCCTGAGCGATGCAGGCTGGGTTCCGTCTCAGAGTGTGACCGATCCACTGCCATTTGCGCCTAGCGACTTGTTCTCTAATTGGCTTTTCGCCTGCCATGGTCCAGAGAACGGCATTTGACACTGTTTGGGGCCAATAGATTTTGAATATTGAGCGAAGGCACCTATTTATAAACACCTGGAGTTTACCAATAACGTCTGCGGTAGACTTCCAAGTCTCACATCCGTACAGCAGTACGCTTTTAACGCTACTGCTGAATACTTGGAGCTTGAGCTTTCTCGAAATGATACCAGAACGCCACTCCCCTTGCCTTGATAAGTCTGCTGGCTACAACCTCCTCCGTACCTCCTGAGCTGTGTGGTTAGTAAGTTAGTTTTTTTATCTAAATGTTGAACACCTCTGCTTTGTACTGTACATAAATCAGATAATTAACATATCTTCTTCTTTGGGTTCTGGTACATATATTAATGATGTAAATAAAGAGATAGGAGAACCAATAATCTTAATTTATTTTTATACATAAAGAATTAAAAAATAACGGTGTACTCAAAGATAACATTCATAAAAATAAATTACAAGTGCACTCAGAGTTTTGTTCATATTACCCTTGCAAACAGTATTTTGTAAACTAACTAACTAACTTGTCCTACTTGCAGACAACGAGCATGAACTACAAGTCCTGGTGAATAGTATGTATGAGGTATGCATGCGAAATGATCTGATGATGAATGTGAATAAGTCCAAGGTAATGATTTTTGAAAAAGAAGAAATCACGACAGTCTGCAACATTAGGTGAAAATGCGTGAATGGTGAAAATTTGGAGCAAGTAGATGAGTTTGTGTATTTGGATAGTGTGTTTACAAAAGATGGGTGAGTGGAGAGGGATATTGAAAGAAGTGTTGGGGCAGGCAACAAATTGAATGGTGCACAAAGTTGTCATCGCAAATAAAAACCTATCCAAAAAAGCTAAAATGGCAGTGCACAATGGTGTTCTTGTACTGACCCTTATGTATAGAAGCGAAGCATGGAACTGGCAGTAGAACTGAGATCTCTTAGACGAATGTGTTGATACTCTGTGTATGATAGAGTGTTGAATGAAAATATAAGAACTGAATGCGGTGCGAATGATGGTATTATGAGCAAAACAATGAAAGGATATATAAGATGGTTTGGACACATGGAAAGAATGAATGGTAAAAATATATATTTGTTAACGATGTAAATGGAATGAGAAATAGAGGAAGACCGAGGAAAACGTGGCACGATAAAATAAATCAAATATTGAATGTCGGCCATGTGAGGAGTCAGAGAAATCGACGCGCTTGCAAAACGACACTTGACGAAGATGTAAATTATTTGGAAACAGAATATGGTGGTCGAGGCGTTTACAGGACTGTCATTGGTTGGGTTAAGCGTACGCTTTATGTAATACAACATTCCCCATTCCACCCTTCTTACGACCACCACATCTGACAATTAATTTTGAAAGATATGCTACTTTTTACTTCAACATTTCACATATTTTAGTTCAATCTACACTAGCGCCATCTATTAAAATTATATGTAAGCATTAAGCAGAAAATCTTCATTAATGTAATGTGAAATGCTATCATCAACCCAATTATCACACATTACTAGACAACGCCTGGAGAAAACTCTCCAATTTTTAAACGCTTTTAACTTGGACCAGTTTTTAAACAACATTTTTGTTTTGAATGTATACAAATACTTGTAGACAAATACGATCGCTTTACCCAACCAATGACAGGTCATAAGTCCTGTAAACGCCTCGATCACCATATTCTGTTTCCAAATAATTTACATCTTCGTCTCTATTGAGATACAATTAATTCTTAATGATTGACCCGTAATGGGTAAAATCCAGTTTTTGTCTACAAGTATTTGTATGCAGGTCTAGCCTACAGATTAAAGGTTGCCCAGCGCGCCATGGAAAGAGCCACGCTTGGAATAACCTTGAGAGACAGATTTAGAAACGAATTTATTCGACAACAAACCAAGATGACCTGAGGTGGCTCTACGGATAGGCGGGCTGAAGTGGTGGTGGGCTGGCCATATCTGTCGGAGAACCGACAGCCGATGGGGAAGACGGGTTCTGGAGTGGAGACCGCGTACAGGATTCCGTAGAGTTGGACGTCCCCCTGCCCGCTGGACCGACCCGACGATCTGAAGAGGATTGCTGGACATGGATGGATGGGAGCGGCAATGGGAGAGGCCTACATTCAGCAGTGGATGACAGACGGCTGATGATGATTTGTATGCATTCAAAACAAAAAATTTATATTATTTGTGTTTTTATTTAACACAGATATCTGATGATCTGTGTCTTGACATACGTGATGGGTAACATGGATCACAACAAGGATATTATGTACACTCCGCTTCCGCTGCATCACACGGCAGGAGGGATTCTGGGCTCAGGACAAGCGCTGGTGATGGGCGTCTCCGTTGTGCAAAGGAACAAATTTTCAGCGTCCAATTTCTGGAACGACTGCTTTAAATACAATTGCACGGTAAGTTATTCTCAACATTTATTATAAACTAGCTGACCCGGTGAACTCCACACCGCCTCAGAATCAATAAATGTTGTGTTAAATTATTAGTAAAATTAAATTCAGTTATTAATTAAGTTACAATGAATACCAAATATGAAAAATAAATACTAAATATAAATGAATCCAAAAAATCTAGAATGGCAGTGCACAATGGTGTTCTTCTACCGACCCTTAAATATGGAAGCAAAGCATGGAACTGGCAAAATAAGGATGAAAGTAGAATAAATGCAGTAGAAATGAGATCTCTTAGACGAATGTGTGCATATTCTGTGTATGATAGAGTGTCGAATGAAAATATAAGAAGTGAATGCGGTGCGAATGATGGTGTTATGAACAAAGTAATGAAAGGATCATTAAGATGGTTTGGACATATGGAAAGAATGAATGAAGAAAGAATGGTAAAAAAATTATATGTTAACGATGTAAACGGAACCAGAAATAGAGGAAGACCGAGGAAAACGTGGCACAATCAAATAAATCAAATATTGAATGTCGGCCATGTGAGGAGTCAAAGAAATCGACGCGCGTGCATGACACGATGTATGAATGTTGAGACGACAGAATCTCAGATGCTGATATAAGAAAGGAATGTAGAGCGAAGAAGGTATTATGAACAAAATTATGAAAGGATCGCTGCGTTGGTTCAGACATATGGAGCGCATGGATGGAGAAAGAATGGTTAAAAAAGTATAAGTTATTGATGTAAATGGAGTACGTAGTCGAGACAGACCGAGGAAAAAATTACATGACCAAATTAATAAAATTTTAAAGGTTGGTCATGTTAGAAGTCCGCAGAATCGACGTGCGTGGATGACTCGCTGTATGAATGTGGAGAAAGCTAGAGAGGTGTGCCAGGATAGAGTAGTGTGGCGGTCCATTCTCTCTGCTTACCCCTGCGGTGAGATGGCGTTATGGTTTGTTTTGTTGTTTAAATGTCTTAGAAAGGCGAAACATGCCATTTCCATAAACTATATTAAATCTCAAGGATTAATTGTGTCTCAATAGAGACGAAGATGCAAATTGGAAACAGAATATGGTGATTGAGGTGTTTACAGGACTTATGACCTGTCATTGGTTGGGTTAAGCGCACGCTTTATGTAATACAACATTCCCCATTCTGTCCTTCTTACGACCACCATGTCTGACAAATTTTTGGAAGTTATATATATGTTAATATGCAACACCAAACTTCACATGTTAGTATTTGTACACATTCAAAATGTTGTGTATTAAATCTTCTAGAAAACAGACGTTTTCATTCGTATTAATTATTTAAGAAGGTGTTTTACATCATTGTTCACGAAACTCTGAAATATTGGTTAAAACATTAATTACTTTATAGCAATAGTGACATCTATGAATACATTTGGTAACTACATGCTAAGATAGTAGATTCAGAGTGTGTTTTTGTCTTAAGCTCACAGACTTAAACAAGTTTTGTATGTTTTTATTGTTTTAGGTGGCTCAGTATATCGGGGAGACATGTCGGTTTCTCCTTCTGGCAAATGAGAGGGCTGGCTCCCCTCCAGTTCCCCAGCACAAGTTGAGGATGATGATTGGCAACGGACTGAAGTCTACCATTTGGGCCAAATTCAAGGATACCTTCAGGATACCTCAGATTTATGAGCTTTACGGAGCCACTGAAGGGAATACCAACATGAGTAAGTGACATCTATTGAATCTGTTTTAAACTAGATTAATGAATACAGCAATTCGAGAGATCTGGGAGGTCGAAGATGTGGTCAGATGGGGACGTCAATACTGGCATCAACATATAGAAAGGATGAGCTCAAATAGGATACCACACAAAGCTCTCCATGGAATGCCAAATGGACAACGCCGACCAGGAAGACCCCCGAAACGGTGGAGAGAAAGCTGGAGTTCAGCGTCTCAAGAGAACCCGCCTGAAATAACAGACTCCTGAGTCTACCAAAAGTGAAGAAGAAGAAGAAGAAAACAAATCGAAAATATTTATAAAAAAAATGATATTAAAGGTTTTGTATTTATGCATAAGCAGTTTTTGAATAATCAAATAATATTCTTTGAGATGAGATCGACGAAGGCATAGCAAAACCAATGTAATTCCAGAGTGAAATGAAAGAAGATTAAATAAAAAACTGTAATGCATGCAATAAAGTTGATTTTCTTAAAACATATGGACCCTAATATTATAAAAAAAATTGTAATCCTCCATTGAAGTGTTCTCAATATTTCGTAATAAAAAAGCAAAAAATTACTTCCTTCATCCCAAAAAAAAATATTTTCTAAGACTGCCCTCACCTTCATTCGTGTTAAGGTAGAATTTGTTTTGCTAATATTTACAACTTTATCAAAAGTGACAAATACTTACTCGCTGTTTTGAACGTATTATAAATTATATCTTTGGCCTTTTCAATAGGTACGTAATAATACCGACTGTGGATGGAAACGCAGCACGCAACTTAATAATATCAGAACTGTGAAAATATTAACACTTTACCAAAAGGGACAAATATTAATACGTACTCGTTGTCTTGAACGTACTATACATTTTGCCTAGGTGCCTTTATCATACGTAAAATCTCGTAAAGTCTCGCCCCGCCGGCCGCGGCGCGGAGACAAGTTTATACTTGGTGTCCAGTTGCTCGTATGCTGTGACGCATTCCATATCAGAAATCGCATGGTTCCAGAAAAAAATTAATAATGATATGTTTTCAAATAATCCATGTATGTTATAGATATCGATCTATTCCTAATGAAATTCCCTACAAGATGACATAAATTAAATTTTGATTCATCGAGTTATATGCTTGATATTTAGATAAAGTTAGCGGTAAACTGAATTTACCACATGGGAGCGAGCGTTTTGTTTTGAACACGGTACGTTAAGGGTTAACCGGCCTTGACGAGACCGACCCAGGGCCGGATAATGAAAAAGCCGGTTAAAGAGAAGGTAGTGAAAAACACATTTAAGAAAGCACTTTCGCAAGGAAGAAAAAAACATAATATTTTCAAAACGCTAAGAAAACAGAACTTTTATTCTGTATTAGAAACTCACACATTAAAAATTAACATTTCACAAACTGTAAAAAATATAAACAGGAAAAAGCCACACATAACTCCAAATTTTTTTTTAAAAAGTAGGCCTGCAATGGATTAAAAAATTCCGTTATTTTCTCCTGCTTCTTGTGTTGAATCGACTTTTTTAAAGCGTAGTCACGCCATTTCTTTATGAACATTACATCTACTGCAGTAGAATCCTTCTGCTGCTGAATGTACATCGCCGCCACCTGTAGAGCCTCTTTTCCAACGATAAAGGATCTTGGTATCGTTTATGAAAGTAGGCTGACTTTCCATGCTCACATCGAGAGAATATGTGGAGTTGCACTGAAAATGTTGGGATTTATTCTCCGAACTGGTAGAGTTTTCAAGAATCCTTATGTTTTGCGAATTTTGTATAACTCATTGGTCCGGAGCCGGCTCGAGTGTGGCTCGGTGATATGGAGTCCCCACGAGGCGAGATACTCGCTCATGTTAGAGAGGGTTCAGAAAAGATTTCTGAGATATCTCTACATGAGGGAGTTTGGTAGCTATCCGTGGCTTTATCCCACTGCATTCCTCTTGGGCATGCTGGGGACCAATAGTTTACAGATAAGAAGGGATGGGTGCACACTTACCCATTTCTTCAGACTTATCAGGGGATTCTTTGAGAACTCCGTCATCTTGGAGGCTATCCATCTTTATGTTCCGGATGGCTATCTTCGACAGCGTCAGCACAGACTGTTTTATCTCCCAGCATGCAGAACCAACCTGCCTCTGGTGATGCCGGTGGGGAGAGCAATCAAACTGCTGAACATGATCGCTTCGGAGATCGATGTCTTTCATATTCGTGAAAGTACATTCAGAAGACAAATACTCTTGACTTTGGAGAGTATTTTGTATTCCTAATGTCGAACCATCTCTCATGCGTTCCTGGTATTATATATTCCTTATGTTTTACCTGTTCTCAATAGATGCCTTAAACTATAAAAAATGTTTGTAATGTCTTTTGAGAAAATAAACTGATTTGATTTGATTTGATTTGATTTGATTTTCCTTCGTCGTGGCTAACCGTGTTGTCTTCTTCGTACTCCTCACAGTCACCACTGCAAAATTAGCGATGCTAATCACAGAGCAGACACAAAGTGACTGACTCACGGTCACGGCGCCGCTCGTTCAAGACGTTCAAGTTGCAACTTGTCTCCTAGACTTCCTAGAAGAGGCCGGTTAAAGCGGTGGGACAGTTTTTGTGAATACACTGTTACTCACACTAATGCAAAATGACTCTTTAAACGGATTGAACTATTTCCTGTGTTCTCTTCTCTGTCGGCAGCGGTTCAGAATGCACGTAATCACCCGTCTGCATTTATATCTTGTTCACAGTATCATATCTTGATTTTGTGTTTATTTTATTTTATTATATATTATACAATGATATTATGTATTTTTTTTTTCAGTAAACAACACATCAAAAGAGGGTGCCATTGGATTTTTACCCCGGTTCGCATCATATGTTTCCCCCATACTTTTAATCCGGTAAGATTTTGAATCCTTTTTGCAACTTCTTTGATTGTGATTTGACAACTTAAATCGAGACGATAAATTGGCATTAGATTAGCTACCTATCACATGTTACGAGAACCATCAATATGATAACTGTACCCATTACATTGATTTGGCTTGCGCTGTAATGGTGTAAAGAGCGATTAAATAAAATAATAATAATATTAGTTCTTAATATAAGTAGTAATAAATAGTTAATATTAGTTGTTGCCAGATGCAGAGCGTATCTTCTTCTTCTTCCTTGTTGTAGACCTATGTGGTCTGTTCTCCAGAGTGTTGCTCCTCCTGTGAGGTAGACTCCCAGCTGTCCTTCCATCTTCCACGAGGATAAGTCCCAAGAGGCTGATTATGTAGTGCAATATAGGGGAATCTGGTGGTGTCCATTCTTTGAACATGAGAAGTCCATTTTTCGCATTTTATAATATCCTCAACCTCACATGACTTTCTTATTCTGGTATTCCTCGCACGTACTCTCAGCGTTTTGCCTGCTATCGTCCTCAGTATTTTTGAAGTCCTCAAAACGCATGTGGCCGTGATTTGGACAGCGCTGATAATTGCCAATTGGTATTTTTTGGAGTGGGGCCCTTTGAAAAATAATCAGATTCTTTAATTTGTCTCTGTTGTTTTCTATTGAAGTATATAATATAAGCTATAGCATTTTCTTTTTGATTTTAGGTGTAATAATGAAACGGGAGAACCATTTAGAGATAGTCTGGGACTGTGTAGAATCTGCGGTCCTTGCGAACCAGGTATTGAAAAAACATTATTTGTTTTCCAAAAAATGTTACCATTAATGATGTCACTGTTGTTACTGCCATTCTTATGGCTACCCAAGCTCAAAATAAACTAACTAACTAACCATCACGCCGTCTCTCCGGAGGGGTAGGCAGAAATATTGGACCGCCACACTGTTCTATCCTGACATACTTCTCTCCCGGATATTGAAAGAACAGTTGGGGCAGGCAGCAGAGTAAATGGTGCAACTTAAAGATGTAATCGCAAACAACAGCCTATCCAATGGTGTTCATGTACCGACATTTATGTTTTGGAAGAGAAGCGTGGAACTGGCAAAAGAAGGATGAAAGTTGAATAAATACAGTAGAAATGAAATCTCTTAGATGAATGTGTGATAAATCTGTGTATGACAGAGTGTCAAATGCAAATATAAGAATTGAATGTGATGCGAATGAAAGTGTTGAAAAAAACAAAATAATGAAAGGGTCGTTAAGATGGTACACATGGAAAGTATGAATGAAGAGGGAATGGTGAAGAAAGTATATATATAAATGACGTGAACTCGGCTAAAAATAGATGAAGACCGAGAAAAACGTGGCACAATCAAATATTAAATTGGTCAAGTAAGGAGTCAGAGAAATCGACATGCATGCATGACGATATGTAGAGGAAGCGAGCGCGGTCTCCTCGGAGATCGACGTCTTTCATATTAGTAAATGTACGTTCAGAAGACAAATACTCTTGACTTTAGAGAGTATCTCGTCTTCCTAATGTCGAAACATCGCTCATGCATTTCTGGTATTATATTGTATGGATTATATTTTACCTTTACTCAATGCTTTAAACTTTACTCAATGCAATATCTGTTGAAATATAAACTGATTTGATTTGATTTGTGATTGTTAGTTAGTTTTTTTGATCTTCCTTTCATCCTTTTGTTGATTTTAATTTCGATTGATGAACATACTATAGCGGTCACTTATGATTAGTTCTGATACAGTTACCATCTGTTTCAAGGTCTTCTCATCGGGAAAGTGAATCATAAGAAGAAGCTGTACTCCTACACGGGGTACGTGGATAAGGAGGCCAATGAGAAGAAGATGGTGAGAGACGTGCTGGTGAAGGGAGACTGCTACTTCAACTCGGGAGATGTTCTCGTGATGGACGATTTCGGATTCTTTTATTTCAAGGACAGAACTGGTGATACATTCAGGCTAGTATCTTATTCTTAAAGTGCCCTGTCAGGTCCCCCCGATGTTGGCGATCCTGCGCTGTCCGGAATAGCTCCTCCACAGTTCCGATTCCCATTCGTTCCCTCACACTGCGCAGCCGAGAGATCTGCCTTCTCCCTGCCTATTTTTCCCTTCAAAATTAGATGCAGCAGGCGATATTTTTCTCCTCGTAGAACGTGACCCAGATATGAAGTCTTGCAGACTTTGATCAATGTCGGCAGCTCTCTATTTACTCTTGCACGATTCAGGACTTCTGTGTTCGTCACTCTGTCTATCCATGGGATCCTGAACATTCTTCGGTGAAGCCACATTTCAAATGCCTCTAACCGGTTCATTGTATTTACTTTTAATGTCCATGTCTCACACCCATATAACAGAACAGACCACTCTGTTTTAAGTTGACATTGTCATTGCAAAAGAGTGACTTCATTTTGTTAAATGCTGTTCTTGCTGTTTCAATCCGACATTTCAACTCTACATCTGGGTCAAGGGTGTCTGTAAGCATGCTGCCGAGGTATCTGAACTTTTCCACCTTTTCAAAACTGTAACCGTTCAGTTGCATCACCGAATGAGTATTACTCATATAATTATCAGGCTAGTATAACTCATTTAATTATCATGGATTATAACCCGGTTATTACGATCACCGAAATAGCGAGATCTCGGGTGTAATGAGTATATGATTTTCTCCATACATTTATTCACTTTTATAATGAGATGCTTCTCTCTTTTTGAGTATTTTTGTTTGAATTGCAACTTTTTGTGTTATGTGACTGCTCCAGATACTCCATGTCTTTATGTGATGGGTATGTCTGTAAGCATTTAACCCCCCCTTTCCCTATGATGGGTATCTTCTGCATGTTGCTTCTAATAACCATCAATATCTCTATAAATATAATTAATACAAGGTTAAGATTTTAGGTATTCCTCCATAATATATTTACGCATTGATTTAAAAAATAATATTAATAATAACCAGAATTTATCGGGTACATCGGAGGTATTTTGTGAACATCGAAAATAAATTCGCGTATAAACAGCGCTGTGAGTGCGCGACACTATATTCGCATCTCACTCTTGCATAATTCACTGTAGAAGCACGAGGAGCTCACTGTTCTCACTGCTGCCGGCAGTAGTTCTCGGGCTTGCAACCGGAGTGGACCTATGCCCGTTCCGTGAGTGTTGCCAGATGTTTTTTTTAATGTTTTCAGCAAATAAATCTCAATTATTATAATTTTTGACTTAAATTATAAGTAATTAAGGGGATTAGCTATGAATGTTCTAATTTTTCGGGTACTGACAACCCAACACCGGAACGCGCGTTTTTATTTTAGCACCGTAAGGGAAAGGTTAAAAATACCTATTCTCTGATATAACGAGCAAATTCAGCAGGTTCGTACATTCTTGATACTAGGACATGTAGATCATCCATGCTGTCAGTGGTTAAAACAGTGTCGTCTGCGTATAGCAAACAGCTGATGGACATTTTGTTTATTTTCATCATCATCATCATCCTAAGCTCGACAGCCCTGGGTGGGCCTTGGCTGAATCCAGGAGCTTCCTCCATTCTTGTCTGTTTGATGCCCCCATTCTCCAATTTCTCACTTGCAACACCGATGCATCCGTGTTGACACTGTCCATCCATCGCATTTTGGGCCTTCCTGGTCTTCTACGTCCCTGTGGTACTGAGAGCGTGAGGCGTTTTGTAGGGTTGTCGTCGTCCATTCTGATTATGTGACCAGCCCATCTCAAGCGCCCTACTTTGATGGATCTGATCACATCGGGCTCTTTATAGATATCATATAGCTCTCGGTTATATCGACGACGCCAACCATTGTGGTCTCTCACTGGGCCATATATTGTCCTAAGAACCCTTCTTTCAAATGCTGCGATGGACCTTTCAGTGTGTTTTGTCATCACCCAGGTTTCAGAGGCATATGTGAGGACTGGTTTGATCAGGGTCTTGTACAATAGTGTTTTTGTGGTTCTTCGCAGTAATTTGGATCTTAACTGTTTTTGGAGAGCGTAGTAACATCGGTTTGCTGCCATTATCCTTCTGTCAATTTCTTCTTTGTTTATTTTCGCACCAGCGTTTATATTATTTTATCTGCACTCAATCTCAATAAACTGATTTGATTTGATATGCTAGGCTGCTATATACCATACAATGATGTACATATACTGTACGTACATGTACTATGAAAAATGTGATGCACTAATTTTAATTGATTCAATATTGTCTGCAGATGGCGAGGAGAGAACGTATCCACCGCAGAGGTGGAAGGGGTGTTGACTAGTCTAATGGGGCTCACAGACATTGTGGTCTATGGAGTAGAGGCGAGTATACACCCGTTTATATCTATAAATTAACAATCTTGACGACTGTCTACACCTCCAGTCGGACATTAATAATATTGTTATTACAGTAATCAAATGCAATTCAATGTCTCTAAGTGCATTATGCTATCTTTTACTAGAGCATTGAGAACTGTGTATCATAGATACACAATGTACAACCAGCAACAAGCACGTGTATCTATGATGAGAGATCTCGGGATCATCTATGAGAGTAGGCTGACTTTTGTACACATATCAAGAGGATTTGCACTAAGGATGTTGGGCTTCATCATCCGGACTGGAAGAGTTTTCAGAGATCCCCATGTGCTCAGACCCCTATACAACGCATTGGTTCAGAGCAGACTTGAAAGTGGTTCTGTGATATGGAGTCCTCACAAGGCGAGATATTCCATTATGCTGGAGTGGGTTCAGAAAAAAATTCTGAGGTATTTCTACATGAGGGAGTATGGTAGCTATCCGTGGCTCTATCCCATGGCATTTCTTTTGGGAATGCTTGGGACCAACTCTCTGCAGCTTTGGGCATCTCATAACCCATTGCTTTAGATTACTCGGGGGATATTTCGAGAACTCGGCCGTGCTGGAGAATGTTCGGCTTTTTGTATCTGATAGATATCTCCGACAGCGACAGTATAGATTGTTTTACCTACTGGCTGTCAGAACCAACTTACCTCTGGTGACACCGGTGGGAAGAGCCATTATTCTGCTGAATTTCATCAATAGACATCACAAAATTAAGGTTTAAGGTATTGAGAACAAGTAAAATAATATATTGTATATAGTATATTATCAGAAATGCATGAGAGATGGTTCGACATTAGGAAGACAAGATACTCTCCAAAATCAAGAGTATTTGCCTTCTGAACCTACTTTCACTAATATGAAAGATGTCGATCTCCGAGGAGACCGCGTTCAGCATTTTAATTGCTCTTCCCACCGGTGTCACCAGAGGCAGATTAGTTATGGCGGCCGGTAGGTAAAACAATCTATTCTGAACTATTGTCTTAAATTGTGCTGTCTAGAGATTCTTCTCCGACTTGGTGCTTTATCAGCTGTAAGATTTGGTATTTTTCTCCTATCATTACAAGACTAAAGTATTGCAGTTTTCAGTTAGTTAAATTAAATTATAATAATATTCATACTTACTGTTATTTTATTGCAGATTCCAAATGTGGAAGGGAAGGCGGGAATGGCTGCCGTCGTGGACACAGGAAACCAATTAGACTTGGAGAACCTCGTCCCGATAATGTCCAAATCCCTCCCGCCATTTGCGAGACCCCTGTTCTTGAGGGTCCTCTCCGAGATGCCTCTCACCACAACATTCAAAATCATTAAGACAGACCTCAGGAAGGAAGGCTTCGATGTTAATAATATAAAAGACAAAATCTACTTCTTAGATGGCACAACTTCTACCTACGTTCCTCTTACGCTTTCTTTGTATAACGACATCTGTGAGGGTCGCTACCGGTTATAATGTGTGTCCTATACCTTAATTATATATTTTAATAGTAAGAAAACAAATGATTAATAATATAATATAAATATTCGCCATCCTTTTGTGTTGTGGATTCACATTTGAATAACTTTCTGAAAATATTGTATTTTCACAACACTTTTTACAAACATGTTTCGTGACACAGACGCCCTTCCCTAGTGTAGAAATTTTGACAATAAAATGAGACAATCTTTACTTATATACTAAATAAAATAGAAAAACGAGGGAGTGGGGGTTAATTGTTATTTAGTAATAACAAACAAATAGTCATCTATATAAATAAAAGACAAAATATATGTTTTACCATTTTTGATTTTATTATTCCCAACATGTCTCATGCCATTCTTTGCCATTCCCTACAGGTAACTCTGGAGATGACCTTTGTAGCTGAGTTTGGTCTTACACGTAGAAAAAGAAAACATACAAGCTCTGTCAGGACATGCCAAATCGAATCAAATCAAATCAGTTAATTGTCTGGACAGAAATTACAAACAATATGAATGTTTAAGGCATCTATTGAGGTAAAATATAATATATGCAGTATATACCAGGAACGCATGAGAGATGGTTCGACATTAGGAAGACAAGACTCTCTCTAAAGTCAATAAAGTTTGTCTTCTGAACTTACTTTCACTAATATGAAAGACGACGATCTCCAAGGAAATCGCGTTCATCAGACTAATTGCTCTTCCCACCAGTGTCACCAGAGACAGGTTGGTTCTGGTGGCTGGTAGGTAAAACATTCTATGCTGTCGCTGTCGGAAATATCTATCAGGAACAAAAAGACTAACATCCTCCAGCACCGCCGAGTTCTCGAAATATCCCCTGATTAATCAATTTATTAATAAGAAATAGGTTATGAGATGCCTATCTCTTTGAAGCTTAGGAGATTTGGTCCCCAATTTTCCCAAAAGAAATGTTTGTATTAAGTGGTACCCAATATCTCCGAATTTCCGCTCCATCCATGGATCCAATTCTGGTATAAGACTGTGGATCTATTTTACTCTAACGTCCAGTTCCTGTGCTTAACAATATCAAAAGAGCCGCTCAGATGTAAACTGATCATCGATAACACACCTATTGAACAAGTCGTGCGATTCACTTACCTAGGCGTAGAGATCGGTAGCTGTAGTGACCTATATGACGAGGTGCGAGCACAAAACCAACAAAGCGACAGCCGTGGCTGGCTGCTTGCGCGACACCATATAGAGGAACAAATACATGCTAACCGAAAGTAAAGTCAAGATATAAAAGGCATGCGTTCGCCTCATCATGACGTATGGAATAGAGGTCAGAGCCGATACCAATAGAACTAAGAACCTTCTTAGAGTAGCAGATATGCGAACCCTACGTCTCATCGCAGGCAAAGCCCTCGGAGATCGTATCAGAAATGAAGCGATAAGGTCTGTCTGTGGTGTCGAGGACATAGTGAGATGGGGAAGAAGCAGAAGGCGCTTTTGGAGAGGCCACGTGGACCGCATGGAGAATACAAGAATGGCAAAAAATGTTAAAGATGAAAACCCAAGCAGTGAGAGATTACCCCAGGAAGGCCGCCAAAGAGATGGAGAGATGGCTGGACATCATCATCCCAGGACAGCCCACCAATACATAAATACGTTAATAATATATAATAAATTTTTATCTATAGAATATTGGAATAATCACCAAATTTTTTATACCAAAAACCATCTACTCGTACATCTACATATAAATAAAACTCAATCCGCCTTCTGTGTGTCTCCTTCTTTCTCGGTTATTCCTGAACAGATCCTTGGGAAACTTGGAGAATGGATTAAGTGGAATACGGCAGTGGTCATAGGCATATTTTTGTTACTAATCGATATACTCGAATTTAGCAATAGCGAAGCGTTGCCGGGTCAGCTAGTTAAAAATAAAACACATCAATTTATAAATTTTCAATTATTTATTGTCACAATAATTATAGCAATAACATTAATAAATAAACAAACAAATCATCACGCCGTTTCCCCGCAAGGGCAGGCAGAGAGAATGGACCATTAATACATAATACATATAAATACGTTAACAATCTATATAAATAAAAGCCAAAGTGTGTTATTGTGAAGACCATTTACTCTGTAAATAGGTAGCATACGAGTATAAAATTAATGGAACTAGAAATATAGGAATTTTTATACTTTATTGTATAATTAAATAAAAAAAATTACATTTTATAATTAAATAGAGGGATAAAGTAGAAAAAATGCAGTGGAAATGAGATCTCTTAGACGAATGTCTTAAAACTGTGTATGATAGTATCGAATGAAAATATAACATGTGAATGCGGTGCGAATGAAAGTGTTATGAATAAAATAATGAAATGACTATTAAGATGGTTTGGACACAAATTTATTTTTAATTATTATACAGTAAAACCTCGATATAAAGGACCTCTATTTAACGAACTTCGTATATAAAGGACAAAAAATACGTCTTGTTAAAAACGTCATGCTTAACATATAATATTATAAACTAACTAACTAACAATCACGCCGTCTCCACGAAGGGGTAGGCAGAAAGAATGGACTGCCACACTTTTCTTTCCTGACTTATTTCTCTCGCTTCCTCAACATTCATACATCGTGTCATGCACGCGCGTCGATTTCTCTGACTCCTCACATGGCCGACATTCAATATTTGGTTTGTTTGATCGTGCCACGTTTTCCTCGGTCTTCCTCTATTTCTGGTTTCATTTACATCGTTAATATATAATTTTTTTACCATTCTTTCGTCATTCATTCTTTCCATATGTCCAAACCAAATTAATGACCCTTTCATTATTTTGTTCATAACACCATCATTCGCACCGCATTCACATCTTATAATTTCATTCGACACTCTATCATAAACAGTTTTTCCACACATTCTTCTAAATTTATTCTACTTTAATCCTTATTTTTAATCATAAAATATTTAATTTCTTTTTCGAGGATACAATAAAATTTTACCAATAAATTAAAAAAAGTTTATATTAAATAATAATTATTTTTTTTATAATATACACGCCGGTGAGCATTTACAAAAACCACAAACGCGCTGGGCGCGTATTGAGCACTTGACGAAATTTCGGTAATACGCGCCTAGGGCGTACTCAGCAATTAACGTGTAAAAAAAAATTAATGTAATTTGAATGAATATAATAATATTTTACAGTACAGACATAGTGAAGACAACGAAATGACAGTAATAATATTTAATTTTAATAATAATCACAGTAATTTACAGATGTTTAAATCTCCAGTCATTTACAATTTTATAATTATATAATATTGGTTTAAATCAAATAAGATAAAATAAAGCGTCACGAATTAGAAGCTCCCACCATCACAAAACTTGTCTACCTCTGAGGTCACCCGATTAGGCAAAGTGATTGCTCTACTCGCAGGCTAATTACCATTGGCATGTTGGTCCTGCCACGTGGCAAATAAAACAATCTGTGATGTATTTTACGACGAAAATTGTCAGTGTCACTCAGCATATTTGAAAACTTGTCGCTAATATAACATCAGATAAGAAATTCTACGTTGTTCTTTCCCTCAGAAAAGGAGTTTCATAATAGAGTTGTGATCATGTTATCATTTGATGGATCACATAACAGACCTCAAGGGTGACCTCACTTACAGTGACAGTGAAATCATCATAGAATAAACCACGCGATGTTTTCAAATACATTAGACAAGGTTGTCGTCGGCATACATAATACCAAAAAAAGTATTAGAAAAGAAATTCTACTTTCTTCTTTGCCTTAGAAAATGATTTCCATAAAAGTATTGTGATCATGTTTTCATTGGATGGATCACATTACATACCTTAAGGGATATACTTACAGTGACAGTGATGTTTTCATCATAGAATAGACAACGCAATGTTCCCAAATACATTAGACAAGGTTGTCGTCGGCATACATAATACCAAAAAAGTATCAGAAAAGTGTTACGAGTCGTTTGCGTATTCGCCTCAGAGCCTGAATTCTGACACTGTTTCGATTCTATTGAAGAGATAAAATCCGAAAAGTATTTATAAAAGAGACTATTCTCACTTTTGTGAATAACGGAGAATAGTTTTTCCATTATTGCCATTGTAAAAGACAAAGCGCGTGTTGACATTCGACTGTATCATATATTCTACTGTGATAATGAATTCCTAGAAATGACTTCAATTCCATGAGAGAGAAATATTGCGCCACTCAAACAGGCCGTTCTATAAATAAGTGATCAAGTATTCATGGAATTCACCACAAAAATTTACAGAGTGTATATGTATAACTCACCATTTCTCTAATTTGTGGTCCAACAAAATGTTGGGCTTGAATAAAGTGAGTGTAACGATGTCTCAACTGCGATCATTTTATATTTTTGAAGGATCATAAACATAACCCATAAAGGATTAAGCTAAACTCACACATCTAGCTTTATGTGAAAGAGGAAAAATCCAATATTTCAGGTGATTTCAGACAAGTACTTTCCGTCATTCCACATTCAACGTACGCAGATGAGATTAACGCTTGCTTGAAATCATCGCTACTGTGGCGTAATGCTGAAAAAGTCCAGCTTAAAATAACCATGCGCGTCCAAATGCTACAAGATCCATCCGCTGACACTATCGAACCAATTGTTAGAAATCGTATTTTCCAGGTACGTCACCACAGCTTCTTCGCTTGAATATTGGATCTTCGATTATTATACTTCGGAATTTGAACCCACCACGGCTGTGCAATGGCACGCGATTGGTCATTAAAAAAATGACGACAAACATTATCAAAGCCACCATTTTTAATGGCAAACCCGAGCCGAAAATGTTTTGCTGCCACGAATTCCAATGATTCCCATAGACATGCCAATTGAATTCAAACGCGTAGTAAAACCATCGGGCTTATTTGCGTTGGCTAAAGACGAACTGACGGAGAGAGATTTCACAACCCATCCTTAATATAACATCAGAAAAGAAATTCTACGTTGTTCTTTCCTTCAGAAAAGGAGTTCCATAAAAGAGTTGTGATCATGTTATCATTTGATGGATCACATAACAGACCTCAAGGGTGACCTCACTTACAGTGACAGTGAAATCATCATAGAATAAACCACGCGATGTTTTCAAATACATTAGACAAGGTTGTCGTCGGCATACATAATACCAAAAAAAGTATTAGAAAAGAAATTCTACTTTCTTCTTTGCCTTAGAAAATGATTTCCATAAAAGTATTGTGATCATGTTTTCATTGGATGGATCACATTACATACCTTAAGGGATATACTTACAGTGACAGTGATGTTTTCATCATAGAATAGACAACGCAATGTTCCCAAATACATTAGACAAGGTTGTCGTCGGCATACATAATACCAAAAAAGTATCAGAAAAGTGTTACGAGTCGTTTGCGTATTCGCCTCAGAGCCTGAATTCTGACACTGTTTCGATTCTATTGAAGAGATAAAATCCGAAAAGTATTTATAAAAGAGACTATTCTCACTTTTGTGAATAACGGAGAATAGTTTTTCCATTATTGCCATTGTAAAAGACAAAGCGCGTGTTGACATTCGACTGTATCATATATTCTACTGTGATAATGAATTCCTAGAAATGACTTCAATTCCATGAGAGAGAAATATTGCGCCACTCAAACAGGCCGTTCTATAAATAAGTGATCAAGTATTCATGGAATACACCACAAAAATTTACAGAGTGTATATGTATAACTCACCATTTCTCTAATTTGTGGTCCAACAAAATGTTGGGCTTGAATAAAGTGAGTGTAACGATGTCTCAACTGCGATCATTTTATATTTTTGAAGGATCATAAACATAACCCATAAAGGATTAAGCTAAACTCACACATCTAGCTTTATGTGAAAGAGGAAAAATCCAATATTTCAGGTGATTTCAGACAAGTACTTTCCGTCATTCCACATTCAACGTACGCAGATGAGATTAACGCTTGCTTGAAATCATCGCTACTGTGGCGTAATGCTGAAAAAGTCCAGCTTAAAATAACCATGCGCGTCCAAATGCTACAAGATCCATCCGCTGACACTATCGAACCAATTGTTAGAAATCGTATTTTCCAGGTACGTCACCACAGCTTCTTCGCTTGAATATTGGATCTTCGATTATTATACTTCGGAATTTGAACCCACCACGGCTGTGCAATGGCACGCGATTGGTCATTAAAAAAATGACGACAAACATTATCAAAGCCACCATTTTTAATGGCAAACCCGAGCCGAAAATGTTTTGCTGCCACGAATTCCAATGATTCCCATAGACATGCCAATTGAATTCAAACGCGTAGTAAAACCATCGGGCTTATTTGCGTTGGCTAAAGACGAACTGACGGAGAGAGATTTCACAACCCATCCTTAATATAACATCAGAAAAGAAATTCTACGTTGTTCTTTCCTTCAGAAAAGGAGTTCCATAAAAGAGTTGTGATCATGTTATCATTTGATGGATCACATAACAGACCTCAAGGGTGACCTCACTTACAGTGACAGTGAAATCATCATAGAATAAACCACGCGATGTTTTCAAATACATTAGACAAGGTTGTCGTCGGCATACATAATACCAAAAAAAGTATTAGAAAAGAAATTCTACTTTCTTCTTTGCCTTAGAAAATGATTTCCATAAAAGTATTGTGATCATGTTTTCATTGGATGGATCACATTACATACTTTAAGGGATAAACTTACAGTGACAGTGATATTTTCATCATATAAAAGACCACGCAATGTTCACAAATACACTAGACATGGTTGTCGCCGGCATACATAATACCAAAAAAGTATCAGAAAAGTGTTATGAGTCATTTGCGTATTCGCCTCAGAGCCTAAATTATGACACTGTTCCGATTCTATTGAAAAGATAAAATCCGAAAAATATTCATAAAGGGACTATTCTCAAAGGTATATTCCCTTTTTTGAATAGTTTCTCCATTATTGCTATTGGAAAAAGACAAAGCGCGTGTTGATATTCGAATGTATCATATATTCTACTGTGATAATGTATTACCATAATTAAGCCTTGACTGTGATCATGTATTCATCGAATATACCACAACATTTACAGAGTGTATATGTTTAACTCACCATTTCTATAATTTGTGGTCCAACAAAATGTTGGGCTTGAATAAAGTGAGTTAAACGATGTCACAACTGCGATCATTTTATATTTTTGAAGGATCATAAACATAACCCATAAAGGATTAAGGTCAACTCACACCTCTAGCTTTATGTGAAAGAGGACACATTTAATCAGGTGATTTCAGACAAACACTTCCCGTCATTCCACGTTCAACGTACGCTGATGAGATCAACGCTTGTTTAAAATCATCGCCACTGTGGCGTAATGCTGAAAAAGTCCAGCAATAAACATGCGCGTCCAAATGCTACAAGATCCATCCGCTGACACAGTATCGAACCAACTGTTAGATATCGGCGATGGAAAAGTTGCTGTATATGAAAATACTGGAAGCATAAAATTGCCGACTAATATCTGCACAATCGTTGATTCGCAAAAACATTCGTGGCTAGCAGAAAGAACCATTTGGCAGGCGAAAAATGTGGTAATGAAGTGATATACTTACAATGACAGTGATGTTTTCGTCATAGGGTAGACAACGCAATGTTCCCAAATACATTAAACAAGGTTGTCGTCGGCATACATTATACCAAAAAAGTATCAGAAAAGTGTTAGGAGTCGTTTGCGTATTCGCCTCAGAATCTGAATTATGACACTGTTTCGATTCTATTGAAGAGATAAAATCCGAAAAGTATTAATAAAAGAGACTATTCTCAAAGGTTTTGTGAATAACGGAGAATAGTTTCTCCATTATTGCCATTGTAAAAGACAAAGCGCGTGTTGACATTCGACTGTATCATATATTCTACTGTGATAATGTATTTCTAGAAATGACTTCAATTTCACGAGAGAGAAATATTGCGCCATTCAAACAGGTCTTTCTATAATTAACCCTTGACTGTGATCATGAATTCGCGGAATACACCACAAAATTTATTGTGCCACCAGCCCTTCCGTTAGTCTTCGCAGAACAAATATATCTGAGTCGAATAAACTATGACAACAAATATTTCCTTGAAATATTGTTTTAGTGTCTATATCTGACATTTGATATTTCCTGAATGTTTTACGATTGTAGTATATTTTCATGTAATTATTGAATATATAAATTATCATTTTGTCCAATAATGAGTAGTATACTCATGGAAATACAGGTTAACTGTTGGATGTCTAAAAAATAAATAAATATATATACAGCTATGAAAAACTTGGTAACGATTCATCAACTGTGATCATGTATTCAGAGAATTGACCACCAGTTTACCCTGCAGATTATTAAGATGAAGAGGTTCATCAAATTCGACCGTTAAATTTCATATGTAGGGTCAACATTACTCGAGATAAAAGTCTCGTCTGTGGACCGCATATTTCGAGAATTTCTTAGTTTAAATTAGTAAGAATGGATCAACGTGTTACGAGGGTGAAGTGATAGAACATACAATGCGTTCGTCAATGCATTTAATACACAGGTACAAACAAGTGAGTGAGACAATGGCTCGTCTGTGAGCAAATATGTTCACTGAAAATTAATAATTACATCTTCAATATTGAATTACTCTCCCGGAGTGGATTGTGTATTTGAGTAAACCTTTGGAGGACGTATCAACTCACAAGGAGCAAATATCAAAGGCACCGTCACCGGCAAGTCACCGGCAAGTCTTGACAATGATCATGTATTCAGAAAATTGACCAATAGTTTACCAGGAAAATTAATAAGATTATGAAGTACATTAAATTCGAACATATTAATTAATAATATGAAGGTTTAACATTACTCGAGGTTAAAGTGATGGAACGAACAAAGCGTTCGTCAACTTAATACAAATGTACAAAAAAAACGGGGGAGACGATGCCTCGACTGTGATCATGTATTCAGGGAATTGAACACAAATTATAATAATCGAGGCAGCTCCCACTATCACAAAACTTGTCTACCTCTGAGGCCACCCGATTGCGCAAAGTGATTGCTCTACTCGCAGGCATTACCATTGTTAGGTTGGTCCAGCGACGTGGCTAATAATACAATCAGTGATGTATTTTACGAAGAAAATTGTCAATGTCACTCAGCATATTTAAAAATTCATCTCTAATATTACATCAGAAAAGAAATTCTACGTTGTTCTTTCCCTCAGAAAAGGAGTTCCATAAAAGAGTTGTGATCATGTTATCATTGGATGGATCACATAACAGACCTCAAGGGTGACCTCACTTAGAGTGACAGTGAAATCATCATAGAATAGACCACGCGATGTTCCCAAATACATTAGAGAAGGTTGTCGTCGGCATACATAATACCAAAAAAGTATCAGAAACGTGTTATGAGTCGATTGGGTATTCGCCTCATAGCCTGAATTATGACACTGTTTCGATTCTATTGAAGAGATAAAATCCGAAAAGTATTTATAAAAGATACTCTTCTTAAGGTATATTCTATTTTGTGAATAACGGAGAATAATTACTCCATAAATGCCACTCTTAAAGAAACTACAACGCGCGTGTTGATTGCTATTCGTAGAAATGACTTCAATTTCATGAGAGAGAAATATTGCGCCATTTAAACAGGCCGTTCTATAATTAGGCCTTGACTGTGATCATGTATTCATGGAATATACCACAAAATTTGCAGAGTGTATATGTTTAACTCACCATTTCTCTAATTTGTGGTCCAACAAAATGTTCGGCTTGAATAAAGTGAGTGTAACGATGTCTCAACTGCGATCATTTTATATTTTTGAAGGATCATAAACATAACCCATAAAGGATTAAGGTCAACTCACACCTCTAGCTTTATGTGAAAGAGGACAAATTTAATCAGGTGATTTCAGACAAACACTTCCCGTCATTCCACGTTCAACGTACGCTGATGAGATCAAGGCTTGTTTAAAATCATCGCCACTGTGGCGTAATGCTGAAAAAGTCCAGCAATAAACATGCGCGTCCAAATGCTACAAGATCCATCCGCTGACACAGTATCGAACCAACTGTTAGATATCGGCGATGGAAAAGTTGCTGTATATGAAAATACTGGAAGCATAAAATTGCCGACTAATCTCTGCACAATCGTTGATTCGCAAAAACATTCGTGGCTGGCAGAAAGAACCATTTGGCAGGCGAAAAATGTGGTAATGAAGTGATATACTTACAGTGACAGTGATGTTTTCGTCATAGAGTAGACAACGCAATGTTCCCAAATACATTAAACAAGGTTGTCGTCGGCATACATTATACCAAAAAAGTATCAGAAAAGTTTTATGAGTCGTTTGCGTATTCGCCTCAGAGCCTGAATTATGACAATGTTTCGATTCTATTGAAGAGAAAAAATCCCTGAAATATTTATAAAAGAGACAATTCTTATAGGTATATTCTATTTTGTAAATAACGGAGTATAATTACTCCATTAATGCCACTCGATCGAGACAACGCGCGTGTTGATTGATATTTGACTGTATCATATTATATATTCGACTGTGATAATTTATTTCTAGAAAAGACTTCAATTTCATGAGAGAAATATTGAAACATTCAAACAAGCCGTTCTTTAATTAAGCCTTGACTGTGATCATGTATTCATGGAATATACCACAAAATTTGCAGAGTGTATATGTTTAACTCACCATTTCTCTAATTTGTGGTCCAACAAAATGTTCGGCTTGAATAAAGTGAGTGTAACGATGTCACAACTGCGATCATTTTATATTTTTGAAGGATCATAAACATAAACCATAAAGGATTAAGCTTAACTCACACTTCTAGCTCTATGTGAAAGAGGAAAAATCCAATATTTCAGGTGATTTCAGACAAGTACTTTCCATCATTCCACGTTCAACGTACGCTGATGAGATCAACGCTTGCTTGAAATCATCGCCACTGTGGCGTAATGCTGAAAAAGTCCAGCAATAAACATGCGCGTCCAAATGCTACAAGATCCATCCGCTGACACAGTATCGAACCAATTGTAGGATATCGGCGATGGAAAAGTTGTTGTCTATGAAAATACTGAGAGCATAAAATTGCCGACTAATTTCTGCACAATCGTTGATTCGCAAAATCATGCGTGGCTAGCAGAAAGAGCCATTTTGCAGGCAAAAAATGTGGACGTCGACAATTTAAACTTCAAGATACAGCAGACGTTGTAAGGCGACTTGGTATCATACAAATCGATCGATACAGTTTGCGATGCCAACGAAGCTGTAAGTTATCCAACAGAGTTTTTGAACTCACTGGATTTGCCAGGTACGTCACCACAGCTTCTTCGAATATTGGATCTTCGGTTATTTTACTTCGGAATTTGAACCCACCACGGCTGTGCAATGAGGCAATTGGTCATTAAAAAAATTATGACAAACATTATGGAAGCCACCATTTTGAATGGCGAATTCCGAGCCGAAAATGTTTTGCTGCCACGAATCTCAATGATTCCCACAAACACGCCAATTGAATTCAAACGTGTAGTAAAATCATCGGGCTTATTTGCGTTGGCTAAAGACGAACTGACGCACAGTGGACGAAATGACCAAAAAACGCGAATTAAGTGCTTTTTGAAAATTTCATTAATTGGCTTTTTTTATTTTTTTTTAGTGTAGCATTATAGCCAGTCTAAACTTTGTGTTTCTTGGATTTTGTCAAAAGCTCGTAACGGCAAGTTGGCAACGTCGCAAAATGGGCCTACACTGGAAGTTCAGCGGGACATTTTTTAGTTCGCTTCTGCGCCCGAGCAATGACGGTTGTGAATTTAGTGTTTTTTTGAAGAAATTTACAAAATAAATAAATGGCCGATGTTTCTCAACGTATTTTCTATTCAATTTATAAAACAATGCTGATTTATCATCTACGCGTATAATCAATCAATATAAACTAACATAAAGTAAACCTCTAATTTTGTCATTTTTTGAGTTTTAAACTCATATTTCAATTAGAGATTAGAAACGAAGCATTCGTTGCACCCATTTGACAATAAATACATCTTATAGACTGTACTTTATACTTTAATGCAATATATAAATGTTTCTCCTCTTTTGTCCTTTTTTGATACTCTTGTTGTTTTTAGGGAGGGCTGTTTGCGTTTCACGCAAAGAATTATTTGAAAAATTAAGAGAACGAAGAGCATTAAATGCTAATTGTGAGAAAGCAATTGTGTTTTTAATAACATATATCGCACACAAATACCACGTAGTAGCAAATTTAAATATTTCCAGAACCAAATTATGCAAGATCATTAAAAAATTTTCAATACAATTAATGAAGAGGTGGAAAAAAGTCGCAGTTACATTGTGAAGTTCGAAGAAGAAAATTTAGCGTGGTGAGAAGAAAAAATAGTGTTTTCGAAATCTTAAGGCAGGCCAACAAAATCATTTACAGAAAGCGGTGTCAGACTAGACAGAAAATAATACAAGATCTGCTGCAGAATCGCAGTACTGATGAACTACGATTAGCAAATGAAATGAGTTTACGTAGCGCAGGGAAAAATGATGCTGCAAAACTCATTAAACAAATAACATTTTCACCACGTCGAGCATCAAGGATACGTGAAGCTTTTATCGTATACACCAGAGGAGCCTTTAGCGCTTATCGTCAGCTCAAAATTGACCAAAGATCAACACAAAGGTTTAAGAAAGGAAGCAAAACTCAGGTGTCCGGAAACGTTTTCCGTCTTACGATTAAATATAAAACAAAAGTGCTTCCCTAAAAAAGAAGCAATCATAGTAACTGATCGATTGATGGAAGTAAAACTCTAATCCCTTGTCGATCATGCGGCTACTAAATTATCAGACCCTTCTATTAGACCATTGCCTATGTTTTAAGTTTACTAAAATTTCCGTCCAATGACTCTGAAAATTTAAGTGATGATTCTGATGATAACGAAGACTCTTTGAACACTTAGGTTTTGTATCATTTTTCTATGTGTGTAGATAAGTTTGTTTGTTTTTTGTAAATCGGTGGGGTTGCAGATAGTTAGGTTGTTTGTTGGTTTGATGAAGTATTAAAGGATCGTTTAATTGTTGTAGTTGCAGAGGAGTGTGCTAGTAGTGCTGAAGCTGCTCAATGTTGTTTTTTTTCTTCTTTTTTAAACTTTTCAACTTATGATTGTATTATAATTCTCTGACGAGCTAAATTTACGAGCACTTGTAATTGTCTTTCAATTTTAATTTCCTAAATGTGTCCTTTTTTTCTCATGTATAAGCTGCATGTTCTCTAATAAAATAAATAATACATAATAAATAAATAAATTTTGTCTATATGATTACATTTCTCTTCTCTTACAGAGCTTTTTGGGATGGTTGGCAGAAATCACATCTAGGCAATTAATTTGGTCTTATGTATCATTTCAGTATATATAAATACACGTATATATAAGAGTCATGTTTGTGAATGTGTAGATTATTTTAATAAATAACAATAAAATATATTAAAATAATATGTGACCTGCATAATATACTGTTAATGTTTGTTTACCTGCAAAATCCCATATTCTTTTTTTGCCAATTTATTTGCCTGGCAGCGGGTCGTAGGGGCGTTTAAAGAGGGAGCTAAGGGATCGATTTCTAGGTGTATTGATTAGGGAGCCGAGTCCCTTTGAGCGGAGGACTATTTCTCCTAGGCGGAGGACGTCCACAGCTTCGAAAATGGGTTGGGGAGAATTAAGTATTTCTTGGATGTATGCCTCTAGTTCTTCCTGGGCGGAAACGCTTAGGGCGGAGGGGGCTTCGGTCGTCATGATGGCAGGAGGAGGGGGAAGAGAAAGGTAGTTAGTAAGATAAAAGAGGTTGAGGGTGGGAGGAGTGACAACTGTAGCAGGTGAGAGACTTACTGTTATCGGTCGTGGGCACGTGGCTGGGGCGGCAGGCAGCGGAGCACGTGGTCTCTGCACTGCGTGGTGGCTCGCGTGTTTGTGGGATGCGGAAGTGGCGACTGAGCGCCCTCGACCGCAGCGGTGTGTGGAGGAGTTCACAGACACGAGGTCGGCCGAGACGGACCCTACTCGTCTTTCAGGTGGAACGTCTCGAAAGGTCTCCCGTCCGTGAGTTACTTGAGCGACACGGCGGAGGCAGGAGTGCGAAATATCGGGGAAAAACGCCGATTTTTGTCACTTCAGTCGGCGGCACGAGCGAGAGGGCCACGCGCCCTTTTCCCGTCCCGCGATCGGTAGAGCTCCGACCTGCGCCCGCCGTCCGGACGGCGTAAATAGGCCCGATTCCCGGCAGGGAGCGTATTCACATTCAACCTACGAGGCCAGCGATCATCAGATGCTACCACTCGATTCGTATCTCGAAGTAAGAACCGAATCCGAGGAAACACTTTTGAGTAAATCTGCCAGACAGAGAGTATAGCAAGCAACACAGCCGGGCGATCGGCCAACGTAAATAGATCCCGACGGCTTCAAGGCCGCAAGCGGTGACCAACCACAGACGCCGTTATATCAGCCAATCATAGACGCCGCTTTCAGTGGCCAATTACAATTACACTGATAGTCGACAACACGGTATCGCTCGGTCTTATCACCTCTTTGCTGCACTACAACCTGAAGACTTCGTAACCTGCTACTACTATAAAACGTATCTCTGCCTTTCTCTACAAACTTCTACTACAAACGTATCTCTACATAATTATATAACGTATCACTACGCTCCGGATCCTGCAGGGACCTGCGATCTATGAGAAATTGAATACAGTCCACTACCAGTCCAACACATAGTAATCGCCCTAATAGACTGAAATCTCAAATAGGGCATGATATAAAAGAACACTTAAAATCGTTCAAAGGACGCTCAAGCCATTACAGCAACAGACAAACCTCAAAAATGTATCTACCCGAAGAGTTTAACATCCATGTTATATTTTATTTGTTTCTCAAGTTTACTGGTAATAAACACCAAGGCTAGGAGCCAGATACTTAAATAAGATACATAGAGACTTTGATAAGCTTTATTTTCAATTTATTCAAATTAGCCTTCTGCTGACATTCCTTGTTTTTCCCCTGTAGTCTTCAACTTTACTCGAGATTAAAGTGATGGAACGAACACGTTCGTCAACGTAATACAAAGGTACGAAAAAGTGGGCAAGACGATGTCTCGACTGTGATCATGTATTCAGAGAATTGACCACTAGTTTACCCCACAAATTATTAAGATTAGGTGGTACATAAAACATTGTTATCCAAAACGACGCTGGCACAACTTTACTCGAGGTTAAAGTGATAGAACGAACGCGTTCGTCAACGTAATACAAAGGTACGAAAAAGTGGGCAAGACGATGTCTCGACTGTGATCATGTATTCAGAGAATTGACCACTAGTTTACCCCACAAATTATTAAGATTAGGTGGTACATAAAACATTGTTATCCAAAACGACGCTGGCACAACTTTACTCGAGGTTAAAGTGATAGAACGAACGCGTTCGTCAACGTAATACAAAGGTACGAAAAAGTGGGCAAGACGATGTCTCGACTGTGATCATGTATTCAGAGAATTGACCACTAGTTTACCCCACAAATTATTAAGATTAAGTGGTACATAAAACATAGTTATCCAAAACGATGCTGGCACAACTTTACTTGAGGTTAAAGTGATGGAACGATCAAAGCGTTCGTCAACGTAATACAAATGTACGAAAAAGTGGGTGAGACGATGTCTCGACTGTGATCATGTATTCAGGGAATTGACCACTAGTTTACCCCACAAATTATTAAGATTAAGTGGTACATAAAACATAGTTATCCAAAACGATGCTGGCACAACTTTACTTGAGGTTAAAGTGATGGAACGATCAAAGCGTTCGTCAACGTAATACAAATGTACGAAAAAGTGGGTGAGACGATGTCTCGACTGTGATCATGTATTCAGAGAATTGACCATTAGTTTACCCCACAAATTATTAAGATTAGGTGGTACATAAAACATTGTTATCCAAAACGACGCTGGGACAACTTTACTCGAGGTTAAAGTGATGGAACGAACACGTTCGTCAACGTAATACAATGGTACGAAAAAGTGGGTGAGACGATGTCTCGACTGTGATCATGTATTCAGAGAATTGACCACTAGTTTACCCCACAAATTATTAAGATTAAGTGGTACATAAAACATAATTATCCAAAACGATGCTGGCAAACTTTACTTGAGGTTAAAGTGATGGAACGATCAAAGAGTTCGTCAACGTAATACAAATGTACGAAAAAGTGGGTGAGACGATGTCTCGACTGTGATCATGTATTCAGGGAATTGACCACTAGTTTACCCCACAAATTATTAAGATTAAGTGGAACATTAAACTTCGTAATCCAAAACGGGAACTGGAACCTCTCCAGTTCCACGAGGATGAGCGGAATGGGTGTGCGCTCTGGGCCCCATTTCATCCTCAGAACTTTGAGGGCAGGGAAGCCCAGCTCGCAGAGGTGGTGGAGTATCTGCTCCGTTGGTAGGGATTCGGGGACGTTACGGATAACCACTTTCAGTGGTTTGTCCTGGGGGGAATGAAAGGTATGGAATTTTTGCTTCATGGCCTCTAGGAGTTTGGTGGCGGCTAGGTGAGTCCTGGGAGTTTCCAGGGAAATTTTATAGTATTCACCGCTGTTTTAAGCGGTGAAGGAGATGTCCTTATTTAAGAGGGCTTGCCGGATCTTGGCCCAGTCTGATCCATCCTTATGGATCATGATTGGGGGGATATTTTTTTGGCGGATGTCCAGGAAGTGGGTGGTTGGGGGGGCGGGTGCAGGTGTGGGGGCGGAGGTAGAGGGTTCAGGCGAGGAGGGTCTGGAGCTTGTTGAGGTTTCCTTGGCGGGGGGCGAGGGAATTTGTGCGATTTCGGGGCTTGAGATAGACGCCTTCCTCTTCCTCCCACCCCGCACGACCTCCCACTCCATTGTTGTGGGAGGCTTTGTGGAGCGCGAGGGAGGGGGGAGGTGGTTCGTGACAGGCGCGCTTTTGAGGCGGTGTGAGGGGTGGTCTTGGGGGGAGGAGCTTGGTTGGTGGGGAGGGGGGCGGTCGAAGGGGTCGGTTTGGTCGTGGGGGTGGGTATCAAGGTTGGTTTAGGGTGGGGTGGGGTAGGGGGAGGGAGCCTGGCAGCGGGTCGTTGGGGCGTTTAAAGAGGGAGCTAAGGGATCGATTTCTAGGTGTATTGATTAGGGAGCCGAGTCCCTTTGAGCGGAGGACTATTTCTCCTAGGCGGAGGACGTCCACAGCTTCGAAAATGGGTTGGGGAGAAATAAGTATTTCTTGGATGTATGCTTCTTGTTCTTCCTGGGCGGAAACGCTTAGGGCGGAGGGGGCTTCGGTCGTCATGATGGCAGGAGGGGGGGGAAGAGAAAGGTAGTTAGTAAGATAAAAGAGGTTGAGGGTGGGAGGAGTGACAACTGTAGCAGGTGAGAGAGACTTACTGTTATCGGTCGTGGGCACCTGGCTGGGGCGGCCGGCAGCGGAGCACGTGGTCTCTGCACTGCGTGGTGGCTCGCGTGTTTGTGGGATGCGGAAGTGGCGACTGAGCGCCTTCGACCGCAGCGGTGTGTGGAGGAGTTCACAGACACGAGGTCGGCCGAGACGGACCCTACTCGTCTTTCAGGTGGAACGTCTCGAAAGGTCTCCCGTCCGTGAGTTACTTGAGCGACACGGCGGAGGCAGGAGTGCGAAATATCGGGGAAAAACGCCGATTTTTGTCACTTCAGTCGGCGGCACGAGCGAGAGGGCCACGCGCCCCTTTTCCCGTCCCGCGATCGGAAGAGCTCCGATCTGCGCCCGCCGTCCGGACGGCGTAAATAGGCCCGTTTCCCGGCAGGGAGCGTATTCACATTCAACCTACGAGGCCAGCGATCATCAGATGCTACCACTCGATTCGTATCTCGAAGTAAGAACCGAATCCGAGGAAACACTTTTGAGTAAATCTGCCAGACAGAGAGTATAGCAAGCAACACAGCCGGGCGATCGGCCAACGTAAATAGATCCCGACGGCTTCGAGGCCGCAAGCGGTGACCAATCACAGACGCCGTTATATCAGCCAATCATAGACGCCGCTTTCAGTGGCCAATTACAATTACACTGATAGTCGACAACACGGTATCGCTCGGTCTTATCACCTCTTTGCTGCACTACAACCTGAAGACTTCGTAACCTGCTACTACTATAAAACGTATCTCTGCCTTTCTCTACAAACTTCTACTACAAACGTATCTCTGCATAATTATATAACGTATCACTACGCTCCGGATCCTGAAGGGACCTGCGATCTATGCGAAATTGAATACAGTCCACTACCAGTCCAACACATAGTAATCGCCCTAATAGACTGAAATCTCAAATAGGGCATGATATAAAAGAACACTTAAAATCGTTCAAAGGACGCTCAAGCCATTACAGCAACAGACAAACCTCAAAAATTTATCTACCCGAAGAGTTTAACATCCATGTTATATTTTATTTGTTTTTCAAGTTTACTGGTAATAAACACCAAGGCTAGGAGCCAGATACTTAAATAAGATACATAGAGACTTTGATAAGTTTTATTTTCAATTTATTCAAATTAGCCTTCTGCTGACATTCCTTGTTTTTCCCCTGTAGACTTCAACTTTACTCGAGGTTAAAGTGATGGAACGAACACGTTCGTCAACGTAATACAATTGTACGAAAAAGTGGGTGAGACGATGTCTCGACTGTGATCATGTATTCAGAGAATTGACCACTAGTTTACCCCACAAATTATTAAGATTAAGTGGTACATAAAACATAGTGATCCAAAACGATGTCGGAACACTTTCGCTTGAGGTTAAAGTGATGGAACGAACAAAGGGTTGGTCAATGTAATACAAAGGTACGAATTCCTCTTGCACAAAATTATCAATGTGCACATCTCGCTAGTACTCGTATTATTAAGGAAGTTCAAAATTAACCAGCGTGAACATCACTATAAAAGATTATAAACTACTCTTATGTTGGAGCGAGTGCAGAAAAAAATTCTGCGCTTTCTTACCTCAGGGAGCGCGGTTAATACCCGTGGCTCTTTTCGACTGAATTCTTGCTAGGTATGCTAAGCTACCAATCATTGAAGAGAAGCAGGAATGAAATGAAACTTGGGAGTTCTCTTCTTTCAGCTGATTGGCGGCCATATACGAGTACATAACTCGGATGTCCTGAGTGATGTAGGTCTATTTGTCCCTGATATCTACCTGTACCTTCGTCAAAGACAGCACAGATTGTTTACTTAACATTTTCCCGCCTCCCTCATACACTACCTTCTTCCTGTTTTAAAATTTAGTTTGTTATATATTTGTCCTATTGTGTATTAATGTGTTTTATATAATTTTAATGTGTTTTTTACTAATTTAAGGTGTGCTTTATATAATATTTACTTCCGATTTTATTTAATAATAAAGAGATGTGAGGCCGCGCGGGAGATATATAAGGTTAAAAGAATAGATTAAATGTGGTCTGTCACCCTTTTGATTGATGACAAGAAAAGGCTAAATTAAATTAACGTAAGTCCCGAGTGGACAAGGAACAGGCCTAGATAGTGCAGCGAGACTGACGAAAGGGCGTCGCTGCGTCCTATAACAGTCTCGGGTGGTGGTGGGAACCTTATCTCTTCTCTGGTTTCAATCCTGGGATTGGTTTGCAGCAATTTCCTCCATTATTCTCTTCCACTTTTCCCTGTCTTGTGCGGCTCTTTTGAGATCTGCATATGATGAGCAGCGCACGTCCACCAACAGGTCCTCCAGGTACTCTCGGCGTGGGCGTCCCCTAGAGTTTGTCCCCTCGATCATACCCTCCATTATGGCATGCAAGAGACCTTCTTGACGTATTACATGGCCGATCCATTTTGCACGCCTTTCGGACAAGGTCCTGAGCAGGTGCCTTCCTCCTTCGATTCCTTGAAGAACTTCCTCATTCGTGATGTGGTCTCTCCAGGAAATTCCAAAGAGTCTTCTATAGGACCACATCTCAAAAGCCTCTAGTCTCCGCTTATGCCTTTCGGATAGGCACCATGTCTCGCAGCCGTACATCAAGACACTCCATACATAGGTCTTGATGAGGAATATTCTCAGTTTTAGGTCTATACCTTAGGAACCTTATATAGATTGTTTTATTTGCCGCGCTGCAGAACCAACCTGCCAATGGTTATGCCTGTGGGTAGGGCAATCTTTTTGCTTAATCGGGTCGCCTCGGAGGTCGACATATTTCGTGATAGTGTGAGTTGCCTCAGGGATGCAATATCAATGTTATGATTATTTTTAATTATTATTGGGGTTTTTTAAGCTCTTATAAATTCTTATAATGTAATTGCAAACGATCTGGAATTATGTCTGTAATGTTTGTAATTTTTATTCAAATAAAATAAAATGAAAACATGAAATAAAAATAAACTAAGGCTCCTCCTCTTAAAATGTACGAAGATATGTCAATAATGACCAGAACACGAACAAAATTAGAAAATAATTAAATAAATAAGTAATTAAAATGTAACATTACATTAACCGTCCTAAGCATATGAACGTACGTGATACGCACACTTTGACTGTACCATTCTGCGCTATCACGTATCACGTACGTGCTCGAGAAAAAATAATGTACCTAAAATGTACAAACCGCTAGGGATACGCGCACGTGCCAACAACACTTGAGTACAAGTCTTCACAAGTATGATAGTTTTACAAGGGGCAGGTCAAATATGCGGTCGAGTCTTTGATGTCATGCCATGTCTTCCTTGGCCTTCCTCGACTACTTTTTCCATTCACACTACTTGTGTATATCTTTTTAACCATTCTTCCCTCATCCATTCGTTCCATATGTCCAAACCATCTTAGTGACCCTTTCATAATTTTATGAATCGCACATTCATCCGCTTTACATTCCTTTCTTACTTCATCATTAGATATTCTTTCATTTCTTACACTTCGATATTTGAAAGATTTACCGCACATTCTTCTGAAAGATCTCAGTTTTGACATATGCTTTCTACTTTTGTATCTAAATACAATCCCATTTTGTAATACCATAGATTTTAACCAATGTTATTAGATAATAATGAAATAAAACAATGTTTTTAAACTATTATACTTCCACTTTCGTCTTTGCTGCTGGCATCGACAGACCAGTCTGTCGATGCCGAAGTAGCGAACCTGGCGAAAGCGGTTGCTGTCAAAATAAACATAAAAGTGGAAGTAGTTAACCTTTCCCTTACGGTGCTAAAATAAATCGCGCGTTCCTGTGTTGGGTAGTCAGTACATAATAAAAAAATTAGCGATTTTAAATTCGAAAAATAAGAACATTCATAGCTAATCCGCTTAATTAATTATAATTGAAGCAAAATTTTTGAATAATTGAGATTTATTTGCTAAAAACATTTTTAAAAAAAACATCTGGCAATGCTCACGGGATGGGCATAGGTCCACTCTGGTTGCAAGCCCGAGAGCTACTGCCGGGCAATGAGAACATTGAGCTCCTCGCGCTTCCACAGTGAAGTACGCAAGAGTGAGATGCGAATATAGTGTCGCGCACACAGCGCTACGAATTTTGTTTCCGATGTTCACAAAATACCTCCGATGTCCCCGATAAATTTTGATTATTATTAATATAATATTTTTAATCAATGCGTAAATATATTATGAAGGTATACCTAAAATCTTAACCTTGTATTTATTATATTTATAGAGATATTGATGGTTATTAGAAGCAATGTTGCAAAGATACCCATCACAGGGAAGGGAGGGTTAAAAAAACATTGTTTTTATTTAATTATTATTTAAAATGAACGTCCATCAAGAGATTTCAGTAAAATCATTTGATTTTCTTAAAAATGTTATTATAATTAATTTTACAATCTTCAATATGAACCAAATATTTTTTGCCCATTATAAAAAATGAATCAGGCTTCAACCCAAGTCCCTTGGATCAGGAGCCAAACGTTCAGCCCACTAGACGACCACCCGATCTTAGCTTTTTAGGGGATTGTTTTCAATGACAAAATTAAGCACCCTTCTTTCAATATACAAATTCTTAAAATAATTATACAAATGAAAATTTGAAAGTGTCATGCTTTTCCCTTTTTTAAAACAGTTAATAATAATAATAATATTAATAAAATATCAATAGCCAACGGGCTAAATAGATTGATTAAAAGATATGATTGGTATAAAAATTAAAATATTAAAATAATGTACATGGTAAAAAAAATAGAACACCCGTTTACAATAGATTTTCTTAAACGAATATGGTATTTTAACACAATGTCTTTGGGAAAGGTTTACATTCCTTTTTTACTTCATCATTAGATATTCTTTCATTTCTTACACTTCGATATTTGAAAGATTTACCGCACATTCTTCTGAAAGATCTCAGTTTACAAATACCCGTTTCGTGGACTGGTGGTTGCCAGTAGAAAGGGTAAAAATACCCTTTTTGCGAACTCTTAAATATAGAATACAGTCGAACTTGGTTATTATGAGGAAGATGGGACCAACTGAATTTACTCGTTATATCAGAGATCTATTCTTTATTATTTCTTTTGACGGTCCTCGTGGCATTCCATGGATACGTGATACCCAGTTGGAGGATCTGGATTATGCTGATGACCTCTGTTTGCTTTCGATAAACCGGGTGGATGCAGAGCGGTTGTAGACTTCACGAGGAAGCGGCAAAATTAGGTCTCAAGATTAACATGTCCAAGACAGTGGACCTACGAGTGTCCACAAATGATTCTACCCCAATCTTGCTCCACGGCGTCCCCCTCATGACTACGACCAGCTTCTGCTACCTCGGTAGCATGATAGCGGGCTCGGGAGGTACGGAGGAAGATGTAGCCAGCAGACTTAACAAGGCAAGGGGAGCTTTCGCTATGCTTCGCCCTGTATGGCGCTCCGGTATCATTTCGAGAAAGCTCAAGCTCCAAATATTCAGCAGTAGCGTTAAAAGCGTACTGCTGTACGGATGTGAGACTTGGAAGTCTACCGCGGCCGTTATTGGTAAACTCCAGGTGTTTATAAATAGGTGCCTACGCTCAATATTCAAAATCTATTGGCCCCAAACAGTGTCAAATGCCGCTCTCTAGACTATGGCAGGCGAAAAGCCAATTAGAGAACAGATCGCTAGACGTAAATGGCAGTGGATCAGTCACACTCTGAGACGGAACCCAGCCTGTATCGCTCAGGGTGCATTAGACTGGTCCCCTATGGGGGGAAAAAGAAAGCGAGGCAGACCTAGAGCCACCTGGAGAAGAGCCCTGCAGGACGAGGTTAAGACGGCAGGCTTGGGATGATGTTAGGCATCAGGCATGCGATAGAGTCGGGTGGAGAAGGTTCCTTGAGGCCCTATGCACCACGGAGGTGTGACAGGACGAGAAAAGAAGAAGAAGATCAGAGATCTATTAAAATGCTTACAAACATACCCATCACATGAAGACATGAAGTATCCGGAGCGGTCACATAACATAATAAGTTGCAATTCAATAAAAAAAACGCAATTAGAATTTATTTACACATTAGATACACACATACGAGTATTACATTTTTCTGTTAATTCAGATTTCTTTTAATTGATGATTTTGTGAGTGTTGACGAGGGCTTGCTAACTTTTGGGCTTCCTACAGAAAGTAATACTGTGGAAGCTCACCAAAGATATAATTCATTTTTATGCGACTGCTCCAGATAATTCATGTCTTCGTGAGATGGGTAAACAGTGAAACCCCTATTTTACATTTTTTAAGGGACAGAAAAAAATGTAAATGGAGGGAAAATGTAAACGTAATTAACTTAACGAATAAAACAAAACAAAATTGATTGATCGATTGCGAATAATGTCGAAATGATCGAAGCGTTACAAATCGAGTCGAAAACCAAACGACAGATGCCGAATGTTAGCCAATCACCACGTTGCACGTCGTATGTCGGCCAATCACCACATTGCACGCCATATGCCGACCAATTACAATGTCGCACGCTGACTAATTACAACGTCGCTCGCCGATCAATCACGTTTCTACTGCGCCGACTCATTGTCAAGCGCGCTTAAATCGTATATTTTGAATATGTTTGATGTAAAAGCAGGTAAAAAATGTACTAAAATATATCAGGACTGAAAAAATTAAACGCAATCGGCAGGAAAACGTTAAATACGGGGACGTAAAATTCGGGTTTCGCTGTATTTGTAAGCATTTAAAAATACCTATTCTCTGATATAATAAGCAGTGCTTCTTCTTCTTTCGGTGCCGTGTCAGGTCCCCCCAACGTTGGCCATCACTGCAGCAAAGGCATATCTATCCTGCGCCAATTGGAACAGATTCCGAACTCTTGTTATTCCTGTCCACTCTTTGATGTTCCGCAGCCAGGACAGCTGCCTTCTACCACTTCTACCTCGTTATAACTAAGTTTCACTGTAGTTGTTATCATTATTTTTCATTTACAATCTATGTGTGGTAATGTGAACGCAAATTTACCCCCAGACAATGTGTTAATAAAATGTATAAATTACATAGTAAAGGTTTTTTTTTTAAATACACTTTGGCACTAGGTAAGGAGTTCAATAATACTCGTGCATGTACTACAAACATTCAAATATTTAAAATAAATTACGGTACGGCTTTGCAGCACGGCCATTTCTTCATCCTCTGCAGAGACAACTCTATGCAGAAGGAATGAAATGGCTCCCCGCATTCGGTACACTGCACACTCTGAAACAAGCGAAAACAAGTTTTTTGATTTTCTCTAGGAATAAGCGATATACACAATATAAAACATCTTCACACTGAGAGAACTCAGTGGATTATAGAAACCATATTCTACTTTTAATAGATCTAACGATCGGTGGCACAGAAATCATGTCTCCTGGGATGATGAGGTCCAGCTGTCTCTCCATCTTTTCGTGCACATATCAAGAGGATTTGTGACATTGCTGCATGGCGGAAGAGTTTTCAGAGATCCCAATGCGCTCAGAGTCCTATACAACGCATTGGTTCAGAGCAGACTCGAAAGTGGTTCTGTGATATGGAATCCTCACGAGGCGAGATATTCCGTTATGCTGGAGAGGGTTCAGAAAAAATTTCTGAGCTATCTCTACATGAGGGAGTATGGTAGTTATCCGTGGCTCTATCCCACAGCTCTTCTTTTGGGAATGCTCGGAACCAATTCTCTACAGCTTCGGAGTCCTCACGAGGCGAGATATTCCGTTATGCTGGAGAGGGTTCAGAAAAAATTTCTGAGGTATCTCTACATGAGGGAGTATGGTAGTTATCCGTGGCTCTATCCCACAGCGTTTCTTTTGGGAATGCTCGGAACTAATTCTCTACAGCTTCGAAGAAATGGGCATCTCATTACCCATTTCTTTAAATTAATCAGGGGATATTTCGAGAACTCGGCCGTGCTAGAGGATGTTGGTCTTTTTGTCCCTGATAGATTTCTCCGACAGCGACAGCAGATTGTTTTACCTACCGGCCACCAGAACCAATCTGCCTCTGGTGACACCAGTGGGAAGAGCAATTACTGTGCTGAACGCGGTCTCCTCGGAGATCGACGTCTTTCATATTAGTGAAGGTATGTTCAGGGGACAAATGCTCTTGACTTTAGAAAGTATCTTGTCTCCCTAAATTCCTGGTATTATGTTGTATTTTTATAATAGGTATTTTACCCTTACTCAATATATGCCTTAAACATTTTGCTGTTTGTAATGTCTTTTGAGTTAATAAACTGATTTGAAATATAAGAAGTGAATGCGGTGCGAATGATGGTGTCATGAACAAAATAATGAAAGGATCATTAAGATGGTTTGGACATATGGAAAGAATGAATGAAGAAAGAATGGTAAAAAAATTATATGTTAATGATGTAAATGGTACCAGAAATAGAGGAAGACTAAGGAAAACGTGGCACGATCAAATAAATCAAATATTGAATGTCGGCCATGTGAGGAGTCAGAGAAATCGACGCGCGTGCATGACACGATGTATGAATGTTGAGGAAGCGAGAGAAATATGTCAGGAAAGAAAGGTGTGGCAGTCCATTCTTTCTGCCTACCCCTTCGGGGAGACGGCGTGATGGTTAGTTAGTTAGTTAGTTAAACTGATTTGATTTCATTACGTGGTTTTCCAGGAGGACGGTGTCCGGATGGGATTTCATAAGCATCTGTATATACGAGTCTGTCACTATCCATTCGGGCTACATGGTCCCTCCAGTATCTTCTTCTGGATCTACTCCTGCGAACGATATCCTCTATTTCGCAAGTTTTTATTATGTCTGCATTATAGACATGATCTCAGAGAATTTTTCCAGTAATGGATCATAGGACCTTCATTCATCTCAGATGTTCTTCAGTAGACCCTTGATTCGTACAGTGTCGGCCCGCGTCTCTACAGCACATATCATGAATAGGTTGCTAATTCCTAGCTGTCAATACGCATGCGCTTGTTCTTCCAGACCACTTATTCAGACACCCTGACACTGCATATAATCATTTGTAAAGTTATCTCTGGAGTGAAATGAGAGATAATTGAAGAGAATCTCATGAAACATAGCATATAATTATTTTTTTAAATGTCATCATTTTTAGCTTTAATCCTGGCATATCTACTTCTTGTTAAAATTATTTACATTGCTTTATTTTGGAGAGTGGTTAATTTTTGCAAATCTTCTTCATTTGCCAAAAATAATATGCTGTAACCAGTGGCGGTACTCCCATAGAAGCCCAGAAGCCCGGCTTGCGTAAGAAAATTTTAATCAAAACCTCTTCTGGCTAACAGAGGTTCAGCTCTTGTGGCTATTCCTCTTACGTCTGATGGGAACATTGTTGATATAACGAGTGAGCGAGGGGTGTGTTGTTGGTTTATGCGGGGGCATGATAACTTAGATTTGGGGGTTTTGATTTAAAATTTCTTACGCAAGCCGGGCTTCTGGGCTTCTATGGGAGTACCGCAACTGGCTATAACAGTATTTTCCATGGAGGAGTTTTTTTTGGATTTCTAAGTTTTTTAAGTTATTCATTATTTGTCCTTTATATGATACTGGATGAATTAATTTGAGTTTATGTGAGTTGAAAGAGTGATTTGTATCTATTATATGATTTGCAAAATCAGAAAAATAGTTGCTTACAAGACCGCTACGATGTTCTTTTATTCTTTTTCCTAAATTTCTCGCGGTTTGACCTATATATTTTTTATCACGATCCCATGGGATAAACTTAAATACTAATAATAATCTAATAAATAATATATTATTTCAAAACTCCTCACCCCTGCTTTCTATGTTCCCGTTATCTCGAACCCCTACCCCCTCACTTACCCCCGCCACCAATCACTCATAATCCCCCCCACCTCTATCAGTACAGACAATTGTTATATGTTATATTAATGCTTTAGTTTATATTTAAACTTGTAGATGTAAGCATCTGTAGCTTCCGAAACTAGTCGTGTAAAATGTAATACTCACGTGGTGAAAAACAAGTGTTTTATTTACAATTTAATCATGTCCTACCACAAAGTGAATGCCGAAACAATAAATAACATATATTTAGAGAAATCAAATATATTAGAAGCAATGTGTCCTGGCTAGACAGGATAGGAAAGGGATGGTTAAAAACTTGCAAAATATTACTTACTTGAAAGACATATTTCTTGCAGAGTGAGCACGTGTCCAAAGTGTCGGGAAGATTCTGCCGGAAATAAGACTCAAACTCGTGTATGGCGCGTGAACCGAGGATGTATTCCCCGGTCTCCAAACTCTCCAGGTATCGGGCGGCCATCCAATCAGACAGGAGTTCCTGAAATATTCATCATAATATGCAAACATGCGTATTTAAGGTTAAAATACTAATAACCGCTTAGCGTGCGGAATAGAACTAACTCGGCCGGCTAATACCGCATCATTGCAGGCAGAACTCTCAGAGATCGGATTAGAAATGAGACGATAAGGTCTATCTGTGGTGTTTATTTATTTATTTATTCAGTAAGGGCAGCATACAGAGATATCAATATATTAATTAAGAAAAATAATAAATAAAACCAATTGCATGCTACCACAAATACAATAAACAGTTAATTGAATTCAAGCTAAGGCAAAATACGGTCAAACAAAATGATTGAGAGTTAAACATAATAATAGTAGTAGAAATAAGAACAAAATTAAAAGTATAAATAAAACTAAAAATAAAAGTAACATATTATGATATCATGTAACAGTATATACATAGATTAAGCTGAGTTCCTTACTGTATATAAAACACCCTTTCTATAATATGAGAGCAATGTACCAATTAGTAATTCAAAAATGCATATTTCATTGTGTACTAAATTTATGAAATGTCCATAAACTTATTTATACTTCCATAGCTTTAGATAATAATAACCTTGGGAGTCTGTAACTTCTTGCTAGGTAATCTACAATCACGCCAGATTTTTTTAATTACTTTATTTAATTTATGATTTAGGAGAAGATTTAGTAACATTGTTTATATCCATTTTATTTATTAAATTTTAAAACATGTTTTTGAGGTTTTCGATGTACATTCTGTAACTCGTACAATCTTTATTTTTTCAAACCGAAAAAAGATAAATGTTCCACGTGTCAAGTATTTATTCTTTTTCTTCCTCAGCCAGCGGGAGATGCCTATTGGTGGCGATGAGGTTCGCAACCCATCACACCGCGTCTCCCGCGGAGCGAAAAGAGAAGGATGGAGTGCCGCATCAATAAAAGTGTGACAGTCCATTCTTTCTGCCTACCCTTTTGGGGAGACGGCGTGATGGTTAGTTAGTTAGTTAGTTAGTTGTAACAGTATGGTCTCATCCACGCCGAAAGATTGCTCATATCGCTTTTTTAAAGTTTCGTTGTTATGAAGGTCTATTTCTATTTTTCTTTTTTATACACTTTGTATGTACAATCTATATTATAATATTTAATATATTATAATAAAGATTGTACATACAAACTGTAGTAAAGTGCTTGTTGTATTTGTCACAAATCCTGTACATTGCCAGGCTTTGAGCGTAGTTAGTGCGATATGTAGGGGTATTGAGTGTCAATTTGCAAAGAAGTTCAGAGTTATCAATTTTGTAGTGAATGATTTTGTGAAGCAGCATCATAGCATTGAGCGTACGTCTGTTTTCGAGAAAGTCCAAGGAATTTGTTCCAAAGTGTTGAAGATATAGTGAGGTGGAGAAGAAGCAGAAGGAGCGCTTTTGGAGGAAACTTGTGGAGCGCATGGAAGATACGAAAAATCTCGCTTCTTCAACATTCATACATCGTGTCATGCACGTGCGTCGATTTCTCTGACTCCTCACATGGCCGACATTCACTATTTGATTTATCTGATCGTGCCACGTTTTCCTCGGTCTTCCTCTATTTCTGGTTCCATTTACATCGTTAACATATAATTTTTTTACCATTCTTTCCATATGTCCAAAGCATTTTAATGATCCTTTCAATATTTTGTTCATAACGCCATCATTCGCACCGCATTCACTTCTTATATTTTCATTCGACACTCTATCATACACAGAGTATCGAACATTCGTCTAAGAGATCTCATTTCTACTGCATTTATTCTACTTTTATCCTTCTTTTGCCAGTTCCATGCTTCGCTTCCATACATAATGGTCGGTAGAAGAATACCATTGTGCACTGCCATTCTAACTTTTTTGGATAGGTCGTTCAGTATTCTATCATAAATTGTTTTCCTATACACTCCTCTCGGTGATCTCATTTCTACGGCATTTATCCTACTTTAATCCTTTTTTTACTAGCTCCAAGCTTCACTCCCATACATAAATGTTGGCACTAGAGCTCCATTATTAATCATTTTCCAATATACAAATTTCAGCAAATGTTACAAATAAATTTTGTTTCTATTATTCATAAAGGGCTAACCTGTATCCTCGATTTGGTGATTTTGCTCTCTAGGTTCATGGCTTGTATCTGGTTGATCCTCTTGCCCTCAGCAGAGACTATCTCCTCCATGAGCTTCCTCCAGTAGAGGAGCTCGGCCTCGCTGTGCAGGCTCTGGGCTAGGGCGGCCGCCCCTCCCGCAGTCCAGACCATCACAACCTCCTTCTCCCCGCTGATCTCGTTCTGCGTCCGCCTCAGCTCCTGCCCGAGAGGCCGGATTTGCGAGTTGATAGTTGATATAACTTCGGAAATTGAAGACATGTCGCCATCTATAAAAATAATATAAATAAAGAATAATTAAAATTAGTCTTCCAACATCACTACTAGTATATGGGAAACATATGGGATCTAAACAAAACTGATAGATACGAGACCGTATGTGGCTGGGTGTCTACTGTTCTGTATTATGCCGTGCCCATTTACTACAAAAGAACAACACATTTCTGGTACATTTAATGAAATCTTTTGATTCTAATATGCTATTTTTATTAGAAATATATACAAATATCTATTGAGATACAATTAAAATTTGATATATAATCTATTGAGATACAATTAAAATTTGAATTAACCACCCTTTGGTGTAAATCCAGGATTTGTATACAGGTATAAGTATACATTCACAAATATTTGGTCTTCAAATATTCTGGTCAAAATTCTTTGGCATATAGAATGGAATAATACTCCTAGCGGCTTCTAACAATATGTTAGTCAACAGCCTTCACATTGTGTTAATAAGGTAGTTTGCTAAATGCCGAAAATCATTCTCCATAGATGGCGTTAGTGGGTCGGTTGTATAGGTTAATTCTTGAAAAATTCACTAGTGCAACCAAATCTACATAGATGGCTGACTGAAACTGCCACGTGAAGATAAATATGGATTTTGAAGTATATATACATCTTCCAAAAATTTGTCATGCATGATCACAAAATAACAAAGGTGGAATGGGGAATGTTGTAATTACATAAAGCGTGCGCTTAACCCAACCAATGACAGGTCATAAGTCCTGTAAACACCTTGATCATCCATGTTCAGTTTCCAGTTTACGTCTTCGTCTCTATTGAGATACAATTAAAATTTAAAAAAATACAAATATAGCACTGACTCACTCCCTCACACTCTGTCTAACACCTATATGATTCTTTTTCTCGTCGAAATCAGCACTTCTCGCTGGTATAGCGAAAGCCGATATATCGGATTTCGGCAACCAAAAGGTCAAACAAATAAAACACAAAGTAAAAAACGTTTACACGACGTATGAACGTAGAGGAAGCAAGAGAAGTATGTCAGGAAAGAACAGTGTGCCGGTCTATCTTTTCTGTCTACC